>NW_006498806.1:3842751-3884708 GCF_000471905.2 Amborella trichopoda | reverse complement strand
GAGAGAGAGAGAGAGAAATTTTAAGTGGGGGCATGCCCCTTTGTAGGATATGAGAGAAAAATATGAGAATTAGGCATAAGAGATGAGGTGTAGAGAAAATCATTTTTTATAGGTTTTCAACAAGATTAGGGTTCTTAGGGTTTTCCTTGGCTTAGCCCTTCTTGTGAGATTGAATATGAACCATTAATCTTGGGTGACTTGTGGGGTGAGATATTTGATCCATCCATTCCATAAATGAGCCATCAACATTATGGAAAGTACTAAAACTTTTATCTCCCTTTCCTAAACTATTTTCCCATCAATAGAAATTAAATAAAATAATTTCAAATATAATATTGTGCATATTAAAATAATGCACAAGCCTTCTCATGCTTTCCAAAAAATCATTCAAGGCTTCCTCAAGCCCATACCTTTTCAAAACATATAGCAACTTGGACTACAAGCCAAAGTTACTTATCACAAAAATAGAGAGTTTCTAAATGGGTGGCGTGTGCCACCCATGAGAGGATATCATGGGCCCCACCATGTAGGCTATGATGGGCCCATGTGCATAATGGGCCCCCATACAATTTTAAATATTTTTAAAACTCAATAAAATAATTTTAGAATTTATTTGAATATTTATTTATGATGAAAATCTGACAGATTTTTCGATGAAGATCTCTTGAATTTTAACACCTTAAACTAATTAAAAAGATGTAAATAAAGTGGTAGAGAAAGTGGGACATATCAAATTCAAATCTGAGGCCAGATTTGCCCGAAAACGAGTAGATCTACTCTCAGATATGTGGCAATGCCAGCATGATCCAGAGCATTAAAATACGATTTTCAAGACAAGTTAACAGATAAAAAATAAATAAAAGAAGCAAAACAGTTAAAAGAAAAAGAAAGAAAGATGAAGAAATAATATCAAACTGAGCCGGATGGCCCGAAATTCCCGAGCCTTCAAGGGCTCGCTAGTATTAGAACTGGTCATTTTGCCTCTCTGATTCGGATATTGATCAACAGATCCCTGGTGTAAAGGGTTAGATATAGGGTTGTTGTACCCTAATTCTAGTTTTGATCTAGGGTTCTTGTGCCCTAGGTCTAGGTTTTCTCAATCTTGCGGGTTAGGACTTCAGGAGGCTAGGGTTTTTATCTTCTCTATGGTTTTCAATCAAGAGATTTTTCTAAAGTTGTCGGTCGTTCTTTAGGTCTAGAGGAGAGTCTCCTTAGTTTTCCAAGTGTTTGTGATCTCCAGACGTTGAATATGAATTATGAGACTTTCTCTAATTTTTTGGGATTTTTTTACATTTTTAGGAATTTTCTAAGGGTTTTTACTATTTTTGATATTTTTAAGTAATTTTCCTAATTTCGAGAATTTCTTTTTTTTTTTTGGTCTCTTTTCTTCTCTCTTTTTGGGTTAGGGAGATGAGGTATTTATAAGATTAAATTGGTGATTTTTTTCTAAATTTTTTGGAGTTTTTTTAGAATTTGTTGGATTTATCTTGAACTTTTAGCCTTATCTATTAAAGAAAACGTATTTACTGCATCATTAGATGCGTTGATTGCATCATCAGCCCGCGTCTGGGCTTGTCGGGCTCGTTACAACCCGCCCCACGGCCCTACAATTGGGTCTCATAGGGACTAAATTATCATTTATTATATCATTTTATCCGTAGGTCCGATTCAGGCGATTCTTGGATCGTAGGAAAGCTCTTGAGCTCTACTTCAAATTGGGATAAGACTTGGGTAGTTTTGGGGTAACTCAATTGGGTCTACTAGGATAATGTGGTCGTAAGGGTTCAAAAAACCATAGAATTTTCCATATTTAAAATAGGGTATCCCCTTTTTGACACTCCATGTCCTTCGAGGGACAGGTGAGTGACAAAGAAGTAGACACCTTGAAGTTCCCTGTCCTTCGAGGGGCAGATGAACGTCAAAGATAAAATAGACATTTTAAATTTCTTTCTAAGGTCACGTGGTCAAGGGGCACACCAACTATCCCTCCAAGTCATTGCGATCACCGAGCTCACCCATCTAGGGCATTTTTCCTCCTAGGGTTTTCGGTGTGAGATGTTTGTGAGTTATACAAGCTTGAAACTCGAGTTGGATTTTCTAGCCATGCTACTTAACTTCAGGGGTTTTGCAGTTTGAAAATTTTAACCCTAACATCTTCTTTGATCTCCTTAAGGTTTCCTAAGGCTGTCTATAAGAAAAGGCTTTCTATAGAAAGAGACTTGTCTGGCCGAATCCGAAGTAAGAGATGAGGCAGCAACGTGGCAAACGCAGCAACGTGGTAATCATCATATACGGGTGTCCAAGCTCCTTCGTTTTTTTTAAGACTTTTTTAGAATTTTTGAAAGTAGGGGGAGATTTGAAATAGAACCCGGAGTAAGACCATGTTACAATTTTAATAAAGAAATTAAAGTTTTTGAAAAACACAAGACATATAGTGAAAATTTTAAAAAGAGAAAGATATTTTGAAAAACAATATCGGTTAGCAGTTTTAACTCCTGCAACCATAGAGCCCTCTAAGAAGTTTAGTGTCATGCAACGATAGATCATACACCCGACCCTTTTACATCAATACAAGGATAGACAGAATCCATCGAACAGGGTGGTTGTGCCCTGGATGTACCCGACCTTTTTGCATCATACGGGGCTAGACGGTACCTGCCTCGACTCTTTTACGTCGTATGAGTTTGACGTTTTTCCATCGAACAAGGTGGTTATGCCTTGGATACACCCGACCTTTCACATCATACAGGGACAGACGGTACCTGCTTCGGCTCTTTTACGTCGCACGAGTTTAACGTTTTTTTATTGAAGCAGGGTGGTTGTGCCCTGGATACACCTAACTTTTCACATCATACAAGGCTAGACGATACCTGTCTCGGCTCTTTTACATCGCACGAGTTTGACTTTTTTCCATTGAACATGGTGGTTGTGCCCTGGATACACCTGACCTTTCACGTCATATGGGAATGGACGGTCCCTATCTCGGCTCTTTTACGTCGCACGAGTTTGATGTTTTTCTATTGAATAGGGTGGTTGTGCCTTGGATACACTTGACCTTTCACGTCATACGAGGCTAGACGGTTCCTGTCTCAGCTCCTTTACATCGCACGAGTTTGATGATTTTCCATTGAACGGGGTGGTTGTGCCCTAGATAAACCCGACTTTCATGTCATACGGGGCTGGACGTTCCATGTCTAGGCTCTTTTACATCGCACAAGTTTGACATTTTTTCATTGAATAGGGTGGTTGTGCCCTGGATACACCTAATCTTTCACGTCATATGGCGCTGGATGGTCCCTGTCTCGACTTTTTTACATCTCACGAGTTTGACGGAATTTTTTTTTTTCTATCTCGGCTCTTTTATGTCACACATGTTTGACGTTTATCCTGTCTCGACTCTTTAACGTCGCATGAGTTTGATGTTTATCCTGTCTCGACTCTTTTACGTCGCACGAGTTTGACATTTATCCTGTCTCGGCTCTTTAACGTTGCACGAGTTTGATGCTTATTCTGTCTCGGCTCTTTTAAGTTGCACGAGTTTAACGTTTATCCTATCTCGGCTCTTTAATGTAGCACGAGTTTAATGCTTATCATGTCTTTGTTCTTTTATGTCGCACGAGTTTGACGTTTATCCTGTCTCAGCTCTTTTACGTCATACGAGTTTGACGTTTTTCAAATTGGACTTGGACATCGTACACTCACAAGCGGATGAGCTTGCCTCATTCCGCCTCAGGGGATCCAATCGGGAGAAAAACTCTCCCAGACTAGCTAATATCATCATTAGCGAGGTTCACCCATCTTCGATATGTGGTAGTTGGCAGTTATACTCATACAACCATGGAGTGACTGACTAGTTTTAAGCCTTCATAACAGGCGTAGGAAGTTGGCTTCGAGAACGAGGCTAGATCGACTAACAATTTAATCTCTTGTTGTGATGGAGGAAGTCATTTCTAAAAGGGTTTTGGAAATGGAGGGTTTCAACAATCAGATTGAAAAAGCGCTTTTAAAAGGGGCGATCCTTACAGTTTTGCCACCTGTGACCCATTTGGTGGTCATTTTTTTTATTATATTTTACTTAAAGATGATGAAAGGATTTCCTTGTAGGATCGTGAGAACTTAAAAGTCTCGAAGTTGTCTTTTTACCTTTGGACCTTTCATCCTGTGCGTCGCAGGTCCATGAAAAGTTCTCTAGATTCTTGCTGAGCTTTCATCTTAGAGAGGTTTCACTATTCTTCCAGGATTCGTCGAAGTCACTTCGGCTTTCCATTCATATCACGCTCCCGCATCTTTATGAGTTGGTTTGTTAGGAACCTGTAGGGTTTAGGAGGAGTCTTCGCCCTCAGGTTCTGCTTGTGCCTTATTGTTGGAATTTGCAAGTCCATGTTTGTACTTGAGTATTTTTTAATCAAAAGCTCATTTTTGGAGTTTTTATTTTTATTTTTTACCTATGATGCCCTTTCAGGTTTTCACCACGTCCTTTTTTTTTTTTTTTTTTTGATGCCTTTTCAGGTTTTCACCACTCTTTTGGACCCGTTATGGGTAGTATTTTTTGAGATACATCGCATTGGTGGGGCCGTTGAGCTTGCACCCCTCTTGATTCTTGAAGTTGTAAGAATTGCCTACGTTCACTCGGGTGACCACGAATGACCCCTCCGAATTGGGTTTGAACTTGCCTAAAGGGTGTGGGTTTGCAGGAGTGTGGAAGATTTTCTTGAGTACCATGTCCCCTTCCTTGAACTGTCGAGGAACAACTTTACTTTGGTTTGCCCTCTCTATTATATGCTGGTAAGCAACAATATTTTGTGTTGCTCGTAGTAGTCTGTCATCCAAATTAACGAGCGCAGCAATTCGTGCTTCGATCTTTTGTTCCTCATCTGAATCTTTATGAATAAGCACTCGGAGAGACGTTGTCTCAACTTCAATGGGTAACACTGTTTCCATACTATACACCAATGAGTATGGGGTTATGCTATAGCGCGTCATTTAACTTTTCGTGCCAATCTTTGCCACCTTCTATTATTCTGTCTATAATTATGAGAAGTCCTTTGTTTGTAGCCTCTGCTTGTCCATTTCCTTGAGGGTAGTAAGGTGTGGAGAATTTATGCGTTATCCCAAACTTTTACATACCTTAGAGATCCTTTCATTTTTTAGATTGGATCCATTATCATTACTCAGGAACACACCGAATCTGAATACAATACTGTTCTTTATGAAATGGGCAACATGTTGTCCCTCAATTTTGATAAATGATGCGGCTTCTACCTATTTGGTGAAGTACTATGTACCCGTTAATATAAAACAGTGTCCGTTTGAGGCCTTCAGTGAGATCATTTTGATGATATCAAGACCCCACATGGCAAAGGGTCATATAGGCGGTGTTGAGTTGAGTGGTACGGACGGTGCATGGATGAGGTCTTCATAAAGCTAACATTTGGGATACCTTTTTACAAACTTCCAACAGTCTTCAGCCATGGTGGTCCAGTAATAGCCTTAGCGACTGAATTTCAGAGCTAAGGCGGCTGCGCCAGAATGACTTCCTTCATTGTGTAACTCTGTCAGTACTTGGTCGATTTCTAGCTGATCAAGACACCGTAGAATGATGCCATCAAAGGACTTTTTGAACAATAGATCATCTCTTACTAAGAATCCCATAGAAAAACTTCGAAGGGCTTCTTTATCTTTTTTGGTGACTCCTTCAGGGTATAACCCATCTTTCAGCAAGGACAGAATATCATGGAACCATGGTTTTACCTTAATTAGTGCATCTAAAGCCACGAGAGACAGTTCCCCATTGTTCTCATTCTCTTGCTCTATTTCTTCTTCGATCCTTGGTGGCGAAGGATTATGTTTGTTCCTAATATAGAATGGCAGCGTGGTGATTTCTGGAGAAATATCAATCATTGAAGCAAGGGTCGCAAGGGACTTGGCGAACCGATTATTTTCCCTAGTTACATGCTGAAATTTCTTGAAATATGGTATCATCTTTTCCACCTTTTCTTGATAGGGCTTGAGCTATTCTTCTTTCACCTTCCAAATCCCTTGAACTTCGTATATGACGAGTAATGAGTCACCAATCACTCGTATTTGTTGGATTTTCATTCCCATAGCGTTCTCAAGCTCGGCTATCAAGGCTTCATATTCAGCAATATTATTGGTACATGGGAAATTTAATATGATGCCTGTTGACATTAAAATCTTCTCGGGTGAGCATAATATGACTCCTATACGTAACCCGTATTCATTCCTTGCACCATCGAAGTATAGCTCCCAAATTGATTCCTCAATCGTGAAGGGGTCTCATCAAGGAGATCCGTGTTGATGAGAGTGTTATCTGGCAATGCGTGTCCAGCTAAGTGGTCAGCAATGGCTTGTCTGTTGATCGATTTTTGAGTAACATATTAGATCTCGAACTTGCTCAATAACATTCTCCACTTCGCCAAACGTTCGTTCAGGACCGGTCTCTCCAATAGGTACTTGAGTGTGTCTATTTTTGAGATGAGCTTGATTGAATGAGATAAGACATAGTGTATTAACTTTTGCATGGCCCACACAAGCATCAAGCAATACTTCTCCACATCCGTGTATCGTATCTCATAGTCCACCAAGTCTTGCTGATGTAGTATATTATTTGTTCATTTTCATGATCATCGTATTGTCCTAACATTGCCCCTGTGGTCTTGTCTCTCACTGTCATGTATAGGAACATGGGTTTGTCTAGACTAGGAGGACTAAGGATGGGAGGTTTGGTGAGGTACTACTTGATTTGATCAAACGCTTTTTGACACTCATTATCCCATATGAATGGGATATCTTTCTTGAGTAGTCTATTAAACGGTGTGTACATGTCTGCTAGTTGTAAGATGAAATGCCTTATGACTTGTATGCGACTTTGCCGCCCACGAATTTCTTTGATGTTCCGGGGAGAGGGCATTTCATTGATGGCTCGTATTTTGGGCGGGTCAACCTCAATACCTCTTTGGCTTACTATAAAGCCTAGTAATTTGCCGGATTCAACCCCAAAGGCACATTTTTGGGCTTGAGTTTGAGTTGATGTTTTTAGAGCCTTTTGAAAATGGTTCTCAGGTTGGTGAAATGATCAGGCCTAGTCTTCGACTTGATCGAAATATCGTTGACATAATCTTCCATGATGGTGTGCATTAAGTCATGGAAGATGCTAGCCATTGCCCACTGATAAGTTTCCCGTAAAGTTTTTAGGTCGAAGGGCATGTCTTTATAGTAGTAAGTTCCCCAATACGTTATGAACGAAGTCTTGGTCTGGTCTTCTTCTACCATGAATTTCTGGTTGTATTCTGAGAAGCCGTCCATAAATGATAACATCTCGTACCCCGCAGTGTTGTCGACCAAGGCATCTATGTTTGGTAATGAAAAATTGTCCTTTGGGCATGCCTTGTTGAGGTTTCTATAGTCAATACACACTTGGATCCTCCCCGTCTTTCTTGGGTACGACCACTATGTTGGCTAACCATTCTGAGTAATCGACGAGGATAATGAACTTCGCTTTGAGTAGCTTGTCGATTTATTCTTTAATTTTGAACTCAAGATGGGTCTTATGACGTTGAAGTTTCTGCCTTACAGGCTTGGCTCCTTCATTGAATATTAGGTGATGTTGTACCAATGTGGGATCTAGCCCTGACATATCATCGTATGACTAGACGAAGACATCGCGATATTCCTTGATAAAGGAAATCATTTTTTCCTGCTCCTCAATAGATAGGGAGGTTCCAATCTTGGTTAACCTTGGATCCTTCTCAGTTCCTAGGTTTATTTCGATCGTCTCTTCGACGATATCCATTGGGTCACCATCGAATCTCTTCTTGAATTGCTCAACATGGGAAGTGAGTTCCTCAGGTTGAGGGATTTTTTCAGACTCTTGGCTCTCTTGATCTTCGTCTTGGTTATCCAATTCATCATCTTGGGTATTGTGCACCATTATCGGGCTATCTTGAGTGTTCACCGTTTTTGAAAATTCTTTTTCATTATTATCAGTTTTATTATGTTTTGACTTTTCAACGGTTTTTGAAATAACACAAGAGTTGTCCCTTATGGGACTCACGAGAGAAATGTTAGGGATTGGATACGTAGGGTGGTTAGTTGGCCACCCTGCGCCTATCCGTTTTTTGGCACCGAGACTTGAAGGTGTCGTTGGTATTCTTCCAGCGATTCTCAAGATAGGGGAGTGATCGACCAATTCCGTTCCTGGGTTTAAATCGGTGGATGAGCACACTTGGCTGTGTCAAAGCCGATTGTGCATACCTTCAAATCAAAGTCAGCAAAAAGGTCTTCAATTCGCAGTTCTTGTGTGTGCAGAGATGTGGAAAAAGAGTTATTCCTCTTTGGGGATTCAAGGATCACCTTAGGCCGTTTTGAAGGATGGACATCAAGAGGATCAAGGCTTTGAATGCCGCCAAATACAAAGCCCAGATAGCTTGAATGCTTCATTCGGCTTTGCAATAAGGTGAGAGAACACTCGGGACCTCTTCGATGTCCGTTTTCAATTTTGACTTCGAATGATTCAGAAATTGTTTCCATTACGCCTTGCCCTTGACTACCCAAGCCTTGGCCTAGTTAGAAGCCTTGGGAGAAGAGCATGTACCAAGCTTCGAGGGACCCGAAACAGTATCGATGTTGACATTGGATAATGTCATCCATCGATGCAGAAGTTTGTAAAATTTGAGGAACAGGGTCACCGGCCTCTAGGTGTAAGGTGGCACAATCGGCTTGCTCGAAGGAAGCGAGCGGGATTTCTCCGAGCTCGACTCCTACAACTAGCTTCCCGTTATGTATACTAGGATTGAGAAAAGCAAGGGTTTAGCACATACCTTTGCGACGCCTTTTTTAGTTGAAAATTTGAGGCATTGATGGAGTGTAGAGGTGACCACGAGGTTTTCATGCAGCCATGGTCTTTCTAACAGCATGTTGAAAAAAGGTTTTATGTCCAAGACATAAAATTTTATCATTTGGATGTAGGGCCTATCTTGAGTGTGAGAGGCAGTATGCCTATAACTTGTCTTTTGGTTTCGTCATATCCCGCGATAGTTAGTTGACATGGCTTGAAGTCATCCAGGCTTTTGCCTATCTCCCTCATTGTTTTCATAGGGCATATGTTTAAGTATGCCCCATTATGAACAAGCACTCTTTGTATCTCATATCCTTGCATAAAGACGATGATGTGCAGAGGTTGGACGTGAAATCGGTTGAAGCTGACTGGGATGTCATCATCTGTGAACACGATTGGTATTGGTGCCATCAGCTGGTTGATCATTCCGCACAACTCATCCGGCTGTGTGTTGCTCGGCATGTGCGTCTTTGCAAGGACCTTCTCGATTTGGGCTCTATGTGTGGTGAATTGGCAAGTAGCTCCAAGATGGAGATTTGAGCCTGGATCTTCCCAAGATGAGCTGGTAGATCATAGGTGGTTGCAGATCCTTGAATTTCCTTGTTCAGTTCGTGATCTACGACCCCAGCTGGTTGTTTGGTTTTTTGAGGTATTTCTCATTCTTTTATCGAGAGTATCGGCCATCAATTAAATGAGTTTGAACACTTAGCCTCTTCGGGTTAAGGAGTCGACCTCGCCAACCTGAAGCTCAATAGGGTCAGCTCTAGCAAGAGTAATGGGAGACTTTGGGGTGTTGGCTCCATGTTTGGAAGATGATGCATTTTCATTGGTCCAGACCATATCAATCTCTAGTGTGTCATCTTCGTCATATTGGTCCCATTTGGAAAGGTTATCGAGGTTTGGAGATGAAGGGCTTCCTGTTAGAAGGTTCAAAAGATCTTCTTCAGGTTCTTGAAAGTGATGATCACAAGCCAATATGAACTGACTGGGTTCCTCTTCTCTGCCTCCACACTCAATCTTGTGAATGACAAGGTTCTCTTTCGAGTTCTCTTGAGCTCCTGGCTTTTTGGTTGTTATGACCATTTTTTAGGTAGAGGATTTGTGAAGGTACCCATCTTTTGATTAGGCTCTTCAACATGTTGATTTCTAGATGCGACAGTGATGTCCGCCCTATTGATTAACCATTGAATCACTTATTTCAAATATATGCAGTTTTGAGTATCATGAGCATAGTTTTGATCCCATTTGCACCACCTGCTCTTATCTGTGACTTGAAATGGTGGTTCAGATGGTGGTGGGATATAAACCATATTCTTAGGTAAGAGTAATTCCAACACTTTTTTTAATGAGTCTTTAATAGGGGTGAAATTATCCTCTCGCATTTGGCTATTATTTTGAGTGTTGGCTGTAGGCTGACCCCTTCAGTTTTGATTCTGATTGTTGCGCTGAGTAGTTGAACTGTGGGCTGATCCGTTAACGATGATCTCATTAACCTTACTAGAAGCATTCCCGTTGTTTTTGTTCTTATTTTGGGGAGTTGTTATCGGCTTGTTGTCGAGCTTGGTGCTGAGGGGTGTACCTCTGGCCCTTTCATGTCTCACCACTCGCTCGATCTTGGAGTTGAAAGAGTGGGGCATAAGACCTTGGATGAAGAAGGTCCTGTACTTGGAAGCAGCATTTTCTAAGACTATGGAAATCTTGGCCGGGTCTGTAAGTAGACATTTTATGACCCGCATTACCACCTCACGAAATCGACCGATGATATCCTCGAAGATTCTCTTGGGTTTTGTTTTGTTGCACTGAGTTTGCCTAGGGAGAGAGGTCTTGGTGTCGACCCGTGGTAGTAAGAGACTAATAGGTTGAACATTTCGTCTGGAGTGATGTGTGGTCGAGCAGACATTGTTCTCTGATGTCAGTTCAAGGCCTCACCGGTCAATATTTGTGAAAAGATGGCCTTCAATTGGTTAGGCGTGTCTCGCAAAGCTCGAATGGAGAGAAGGTACGCGTTGACATGAGTATCTGGATCGCTCGTCCCATTTCTAAATTCTGAGATGACAAATCCCAGGAGAAGGTCTTCCTTGTCTCAAAGGGTCTCATGAACATAGGCCTTTGGGGGTAGAATTTCATGCATGCCCATTCTTTCAAGCATATCCTGCATTGCTTTTAAGGTGTCTTCATGTTGAGTATTTGGCATGAGAATAGGCCTACTAGTTATTGGTTCCCAAGCGTAGACTGATAAGTTGAAACTTGGGGTCTATGGTGTCCTGCATGGGTTTGATTTTGATAAGCCACAGTCACCGGGGCGGTTTGATACATTGGTGTCTGAGGGGCGTACTGACCCATAGGTGTTGCCACCGGTTGCAGAAATTGCACGGTCTGTTGGACCAGATGAACCAGAGGGATTGATTGAAGAATCGGCAGACTCGGTTGTGCTAAGGGTCGACCTATACCACTAACTTGGTTTGGGATGGACCCGTAAGCTGGGGCATGAATAGTGTAACCTAGGTCAACTAGACTTTTGAGGGTAGCTTGGACGCCTATCTTGCCTAAGGGTTAGTTTGAGTTGGCTCCTCTGCTTCGTACAGTGTTCAAGACATCATGAGCTGTACTATGGTGGCTCGAGGTTGGGTTAGATCCCCTAGACCTATGTGGGTCTTGGTTTTGAGATCGTTGCACCTCAAAGTTATCTTCGTTCGAGTTACGGGAATTGGCTTTAGATGTTGCATGAATTTCTTCCGTCACTCGATTTCTACTTTGGTTGCCTAAAATCCCCTGTAGGACAACGCCTGGTCGGACTCCCTGACTATTCAAGGTTTTTCAGGTGGAGCCGGCTTTTCGGGCCACACAGATCTCAGGATTAGGAGTGGATGCTTGGGACTCTTCCTCTAATTGAAGACTTGGGCGTTGGATAATGGATTGTCCTGAGGTCTGTCGATAACTCCAAGAGATTGCAGCATACTGGTCCCTAGGTTTGGGCAGGTTAGGCTTATAGTCGGTTGTGGAGCAGTCATCATAGTAACCTTGAGTGACTGACATGGTGATTGCTTTTGGCTGGGTTCTAAAATCTAAACTTAGGTAAGATCTAAACTCGACGACTTAGAGCAAACCTAACCTGACACTAGGGGAAAAAACCTTAGCTAAGACCTAGGCTAAGACTAGACTCAATGGATTTTGGTTAATACCCTGAACTAGGGTAAGCCTAGTTTAGCTCTAGAGGCAACTCTTAAGCGTAGACCTATGCTAGAACCTAGACTAAGATCTAGACTAGATGGTGCACGAGCCTCGGCTCGGACTAAGAGTGGGTCTAGGTTTTGAGGGGTAAGCAACTTATTTTAATTTTATTTTTTTACTTTTTTTTATCTTTTTAATTTTGATGAAACACAATTAAACTAAGCATGGTGAAAGCAGGGAAAATCTGATTTCAGTCAAAATTAACAAACTAAAATAAAATCAAAAGGGCAGAAACAGAACAGATCTATCTAAAACAAAAAATATATTTTTTTATATTTTTAAAAAAATTATTTTAGGTAAAAAATTGGTCAACAAGGAGCCAAAAGTCCCTGGAATGGTCTTGTGGGGTCCCAAAATTTTTCTGGGATACTTGCAGTTGGGAGAATGGGTGGTGTCGCCCTTGCAGGGTGGGCAACACAGCTAGTGTCGCCCAAAAAATTATTATTTTTTATTTTTTATAATTTTTGTCTTGTTAATCTTGATGAAATAAGACATCTTTAAACTTGGAAGAAGTAGGAAATAAAACTATTTATGATGAAATAAATTAAAATAAAGTAAAATTGAAAGGCCCATATTGAACTAAAAAATATTTGTTTTGTATATTTAAAAATTTTATTTTGATCTGAAAGTTTTTTCATAGTTACAAAAGAGTCCCTAGAACAGATCCACAAATTTCCAGAGGTTTCTGAGACCTTTGAATTTGGGCGACCGACACAGGGAGTGTCGCCCAAAAAAACAGAGTTTCGGAGCACCAAAACCTTGAATTCTGGTCACAACTGACTTTTGGGACTGAAAACAGTGAAAATAGTTAATAAAAATCGTATTTTGAAGCTTGGATGAAGCTCGAAATCGCCCTACGGTGGGCACAAAACTGTTTACGATGAATATCGGATAGATCTTCCGATGAAGATCTCTCGAATTTTAACACCTTAAACTAATTAAAAAGATGTAAATAAAGTGGTAGAGAAAGTGGGACAGATCAAATTCAGATCTGAGGTCAGATTTGCCCGAAAGCGAGGAGATCTACTCTTAGATATGTGGCAGAGCCAACATTGTCCAAAGCATTAAAATATGATTTTTAAGACAAGTTAATAGATAAAAAATAAATAAAAGAAGCAAAACAGTAAAAGGAAGAAGAAAGAGAGAGGAAGAAATAATACCATACCGGGTCGGATGGCTCGGGATTCTCGAGCCTTCGAGGGCTCGCCCGTATCAAAACTGTTCCTCTTTGCCTCTTTGATTCGGATGTTGATCAACAGATCTCTAGTGTAAATGGTTATATCTAGGGTTGTTGTGCCCTAATTCTAGTTTTGATCTAGGATTTTTGTGCCATAGGTCTAGGTTTTCTCAGTTTTGGGGGTTAGGATTTCAGGAGGCTAAGGTTTCTATCTTCTCTAAGGTTTTCAATCTAGATATTTTTTTAAAGCTGTCGGTCTTTCTTCGGGTCTGGAGGAGAATTTCCTTAATTTTCTAAGAGTTTTGTGATATCCAGAAGTTGAATATGAATTATGGGACTTTCTCTAATTTTTTGGATTTTTCGTAAATTTTTAAGAATTTTATAAAGGTTTTTCCTATTTTTGGTATTTTTGGATAATTTTTCTAATTTTGAGAATTTCTAAGGTTTTTTTGGTCTCTTTTCCTATCGCCTTTTGGCTTAGGGAGAGGGGGTATTTATAAGATTAAATCGGTGATTTTTCCTAAATTTTTTGGAGTTTTTTCAAAAAAATTTGGATTTATCTTGAAGTTTTAGCCTTATCTAATTAAAAAAAACATGTTTATTGCATCATCAAATGCGTTGACTGCATCATCAGTCTGTGTCTGAGCCTGTCGGGCCTGTTACATCCCGACCGGCGGCCCGACAGTTGGGTCTCACAGAGACTAAATTATCATTTATTATATATTTTTATCCGTAGGTCCGATTCAGACGATTCTTAGACCGTTGAAAAGCTTTTGGGCTCTAATTCAAATTTGGATAAATTTGGGTAGTTTTGAGGTAATTAAATTAGGTCTACTATGATAATATGGTCATAAAGGTTCACAAAACCATAGAATTTGCCAGATTTAAAATGAGGTATCTACAATAATTAAATCAATATAAAATCAATATCTCTGATTTTATAAATCCAAATTTGATAAATAAAATATTCAAAAATCTAAAAAAATTTAAATAATAATTCTATAACCATATATATCATAAAAAAAACATAATTAAATTTATTAGATGAAAAAATGATCCATATGGTCTAGGAATTAAATAAATCAAACACTAGGGCACTCCACCATCAACTATGGATTATATACCACACTTGCTTTATCAAACCGACCCAGTACTTTTCATGATTCACAATCCATGTAGGGACTCATTAGTATGTCACCAAAGTCTGGCTGATGAGCCAACGGGTCGCGAATCCAGTATGTAGATTTCAGGCTCTCCCTTAGAAACAGACTAAAGATCACCTCGACCTGATGCGACTACAACTTCTATGGCGCATAGGGGTATCTCTGGCACATGCATACGGTTCACCCTGAAAGGTAGTTTGCTTTTTCGAAACAGTCTATCGATATGCATGTCGTGTGATGGTATATAAATGAGGCTTTCACCCTCTTCTCTGAAGGCCACTATCACATACAAGGGTCACACAGTCCCTTTGCTCACTCATCCGGACGTACTCCGACTTCATCAAGGGATGACCCATTAGAACCCTTATCGGTTTGTACTCTATGCCTAGGTAACATGGGTTTTTCTCAACCGACTGGCCTAGACCGTCAAGCACAGTCCAGTATTAGCAAACATCGTTTGCTTAGTATGGCCCATGAGGGATTACACTTCCACTCAGTTCATGTTTCACTATATCATTTCATTTTACAAACACTCATAAGGCTTTTAATGGCCCACCCAACATCTCCCACTTGGCTTTTAAAGGCCTTACATTCTCTCTTCCTCACTTTCTCTCATCCCCATATCTCTCTCCTAATTACAATCTCTCTCTCAAGTATTTTCACTTATTATCTCTTAATACATTAATCATGACTTTCGTCATTAATCATTTCTCAAAAGGATTTATGCAGGCAACGTTTTTTTTTTTGGTTGCTCGGATCTCATCCCAAAAGTAGTCGTAGTCTATCTTTCATATCACATCACGAATCATAGACCTGTTGTCGCAGAAGATCATTATGTATCCTCATCGCATGGGGTCGTATGTTCATGAGCTCAAAAGAGTTTTTCAAATAAGCAGCTCCCATCTATAGCCTTAGAACCAGCGCCATACATTCAGGTTCCATGGGTGAACAACATTATAGTCTGTTGTTCCAGCTGGCCTGACAAATATTAGCAGGTGCTCCCACTGAAATTATTTAGTTTGTATGGACCTTTATCAATCTCACCTCATTTGTCAGATGATAAAAATATAGTTTTATATACTTGGAGTTCTTATGGAATCGTGACTCCTTTGACATGCATATCGCCGCTGTGTTGTTACAGAAATCCTTACTGCCTCACAACACACTGGGTGAAAATCAAGTCGATAAAAAAATTTATTAATCCATACGGCCTCCTTAGCAGCCAAACAACACTTCACGTACTCTATGTCATTGGTAGATAATGCCACCACATCCTGTTTCTTTGATTTTCAAGAAATTGTACCCCCTTCAAGCATGAACACGAATCCAGATGTTGACTTTGCATCATCTGGATCTGTGAGATAGCTTATACCTGTATATATGAATATCCAAGCAGCTAAAAACAATGTGGGACTGTAGCAGCTCCCATTCAATTATTCCACATATAACATATACATTCTTATGCAATAAGTAATTTAATATCCATTGGTTTCACAATATGCAAAACCTTCATAAACCATAAAGGTTCAACCACACTAGTCATCTTGGTAGTAAATTTATACAAATCAAGTTATCTAATCAACACAACATATGTCAAGGAAGCCTAACAAGATGGTATTCCTACAATATTCCCTATGGTTCAAGGTCTTAGGTAATCGAGGATTCTAAATAATTAGAAACATGGGTCAAGGCATATTGGTATTTAAAAACCAGTACATGACAATTTTTCTTCCATTTTTATAAATACCTTCAAGACACAATGCTTTTATCTTTAATAATAATAATAATAAATTATTGACTTGGTATATATATATATGTATTCATAAGCAATAATTAGATAATACTATGACAGTTTAAAATGATTTTCATAAAGACTTAGTGGACCTTGCAAGACTATGTGGTTTTTTCAAAACCATATTTATAGACTTAGGTTTTTCTCAAATCATCCAATTTAATTTTAAAATACATGCTTAGCCTTCATAAATCATTTTATTGCATTTACCTTTAATTTCCTACCAAGTCAAGCTCATGGCCACAAAAACAAATCATTCATATCATCTTATAATTTTATTCAAAATAAAACATTACTAAAGAATGGTTATTACAGCCTTGACAAAATACTTCTTTTTTGACACGTATGGAGAATTTATCAAGTGATCATCATCACATACAATACATCATATTATAGACATTATTGGGAGGATGGTCACTACGATCGAATTCCATCAGAACATTCCCTTTATGCTTTACATATTTGAATGAGCCACACTCATCTCTCGTGTTTCATCCTTAGGGCTCAAAGCCCTCGATCAAATCACATCTCCATGTGTATTACTACCTTAAGTAGTTCATACTATAGCATACGGAGATACTAAAACACAGGGTATTCATAAATCGGCTCTTTCAAATTTCATCATTTAATGTCCATACATTCTATACATATTCATAAAACAATTAGCCAGAATATAACCAAAGCATAAAATAAAAAGTTATTGAATTATCATTCCCCATATGACGTTACCATATAATGTGGGATATATTTCATACCTCAAAACCATGTAGTATGGTACTTGGGCTTTCTTGATTCATTATGGTTACTTATTTGACAAGTTTTTGTGATCTTGGAAGAGCATGTAACTGATTGAGAATATATTGGTCATCGGTTTCACATGTCACGAGGTGCGCATCTCTTTGACACTTGGATTCTCCCTTTCTTACACCGTGAAGAAATAATCTTTTTCATCACATCGTTTCAAATATCATAAATTTGATTTTTCTACTGATCTTTAGCGTTTTTTTGCTACCACCAAGTCTCTCTATGTATCATTTCATCTCAAAGAAACCAAGATGCTTTTGTAGTATTGTGTTTCTTTTTCTTTTTATATTCCCAGATCGAACATTCTTCGCATAGAGTCATATCACGGCAACTATATATTACCTCTCTCTGAAATTTTACTATAGTAAACCATACTCATGACATACTATAAAATCTTTTTAAATAAGCCTTTAAAAAGGTCTCGATAATTAGAAATCCAAAGATGTGTCTTAACATGCGACATTTTTTACTTTACATTTAGTGAGTCTTCATTTTAGTGACTTTTACATCACAATGCAATTTTCTCAGCAGAAAATCAGGTTGAGTACCTCTCAATAATAAAATTGTTTCTCTCAATCCTTAAAGAATTTATTCTTGAAATATTTTGTGTTGAAAACTAAACTCAAAACCAAATCATAACATCATGGTATGAATCCAAATAATACTTTTATTCAGAGAAATAAATAAGTGACATTCACGTCACAAAATAAATCATACTACAACATTCCATAATGAACACTATCTAGTAAAATTGTCTTTTTTCTCTACTTTCATGGAGTTTCCTTTTAAAACTATTTTTTTTTTAAAGTAGATGCATAATAGTAACGCATATGTTTCCACAAGCCTCATATCACTTTGTTAAGTAGGATTGATAAATATAGTTATTCATGTCTTAATGAAAAACATACCAAATTGCAGAAAATTCTAGATGATCTCTCTTCAATCCAAAATTTTTATTCCTCTATTCCCATAGATATTTGTCTCTCAAATAAATTTTATTAGAAACTAGACTCAGATTGGAAGTTAAAAACTGAATGTTAGCCATAAAAAATTCCGTTAAGAATAGAAATAAAATCATAACTTCTAAGTAATGGAAATAGTTTTTGTTAAAGAAAACACATTTGCACACCCTTCAATAAATTGATCATATCTTTCAAACCACAAGGACTTTCTTGATGAAATTTTTTTTTTTTAAAATTAGACTCAATTTTGTGAATTATAGTAAAATTTAAGTAAGAAATAAAATCATATGATTGGTGGGAAAAATCACAAAACTCAATGGACAGTTCTTGGATTTTGCAGGGTCAGAACTGACACCCTTCATTGATGATGCCATAACTCTCAATTCCCTTAAAATCTTCCACTAAAATTTTGCAAGTAGATCCTAATCTCAAATGCACACAATATCACTGAAGTATGCAATAGAAAAATACATCATTATCTTTTTCATATTATTGATCTAAAAAAGCTCAGAATACCCATTTTGCAGAGTGCCTTTATCGATATTTGAATATTCCAATAATTCTTAATCGTGTGTGTATTACTTGACCACAAAAGTCATTAGATTTCTTATATCTCATTCACAAGCTTGATCTAGATACAGTAATGAGAAAAAATAATTAATGACATCAAGTATCAATAACTTTGATACCAATGAAAGAAAGATTAATACGATCTTGTTGAGGAATATATTTTCTTTTATTTTTCTTCTTTTCATCCTTTTTTTTTTCTTTTTCTTTTGGCAAAGACCACTTACAAGTAGTCTTGTTACAATAACTCTTGCTTTAAAAAAAATAAAACCAACAAATCCAAGATCTTAAAAACCTTGATATCATTAAACCAATTTTATTTAAACAAAGAAAATATCCACAATTATTATGCTTGAGAATATAAAACTAATATAATTAAATATAGCAAGAAACAAAAAGAGAATACTAGGGATTACCTCAACTGGGCATATTACACCCCACACTGAGTCCCCATCATCCGATGATGCGAAATCAATAATTAACCTTCAATCTCAACCAGGAAAACAAGTTTAGGATAAGCCACACCAATGGAATATCAATCCGTTTGATCACAAACTCAAACACTAGGTGAATTCTCTTAGCAACCTAGTTTGAGAGAGATGGATTCTCTTTTTGTTACATCTTAAAACCTTTTTCCAAAAATCAATAGTTGAGAGATGGGAGAGATAATAAGCCCCCTTTAAGTTGTTTCACAACGTGGGAGAGAGACACCTCAAAGATGGGAGAGTGGGACATGCCCCCTTTTGGGCTTTCATGAGAGAGAGAGATTTTTCTTAAGAGAGAGAGAAAAAAATTCTAACTGGGGCGTGCCTCTTTGTGGGATATGAGAGATAAATGTGAGAATTATGTATAAGAGATAAGGTGTAGAGATTTTGAGTAGAGACAATATTTTTTTATAGGCTTTTAACAAGATTAGGGTTTTCTTGGCTTGCCTCTTTTTGTGAGATTGAATTTGAACCCTTGATCTTGGGTGACTTGTTGGGGTGAGAGATTTGAGTCATCAATTTCATAAATAAGCCATCAACATTATAGAAGGTGCTAGGACCTTTATCTCCCATTCATAAACTATTTTCCCATCAATAAAAATTAAATAAAATAATTCCAAATATAATATTGTGCATACCAAAATAATGCACAAACGTTTTCATACTTTCCAAAAAATCATTTAAAGGTTCTTCAAGCCAATACCTTTCTAAAACACATAGCAACTTGGCCTATAAGCCAAAGTAACTTATCACAAAAATAAAAAGTTTCTAAATGGGTAAGGCGTGCCACCCATGAGAGGATCTCATAGGCCCCACCATCTAGACCATGATGGGCCCATGTGCACAATAGGCCCCCATGCAATTTTAAATATTTTTAAAACTCAATAAAATAATTTTAGAATTTATTTGAAAATTTAAATCAATGTAAAATCAATATCTTTGATTTTATAAATCCAAATTTGATAAATAAAATATTCAGAGATAAAAAAAATTCAAATAATAATTCTAAAATCATATATATCATAAAACAAACATAATTAAATTTATTAGATGGGAAAATGATCCATATGGTCTAGGAATTAAATCAATCAGACATTGGGGCACTCCACCTTCAATTGTGAACTACGGACCACACTTGCTTTCTCAAACCGACCCAATGTTTCCCATGACTCACAGTCCATGCAGGGGCTCATTAGTAGGTCAATAAAGTCTGGCTGATGAGCCAAGGAGTCGCAATCCCTATCTATAGATTTTAGGTTCTCCTCTAGAGACGGGTCAAGATCACCTAGACTTTATGCAGCTACAACTCCTATAACGCATAAGGGCATCTCTCGCACAAGCATACGCTTCACCTTAAAAGCTAGTTTGCTTTCTCGAAACAATATATCAATATGCATACCGTGTGATGCTACATGTATAACGCTTTGACCCCTGTCTCTGAAGGTCATTATCACACAGAACGGTCACACTGTCCCTCGGCTCACTCATTCGGGTATATCCGACCTCTCAAATGGATGACCTATTAGAGCCTTTATCGGTTTATACTTTATGCCTAAGTAACATGGAATATCCTACCCAACTGGCCTAGACCGTCAAGCACAGTCCAGTATGAGTAAACGTCGTTTGCTTAGTATGGTCCACGAGGGACCACACTCCCACTGAGTTTGTGTTCCATTATATCATTTTATTTTACAAACTCTCATAAGGCCTTTAATGACCACATTCACCCAACAGGAAGCCGTTATCCAACGTTAGGCTTTCTTTCTTAGAATGTTTGAAAAGTGACCCTCAATACCTGAGACTTATAGAGGGATAACAGGAAGCCGTTCTCCAACACTAGGCTTTCTTTCTTAAAATGCTTGAGAAGTGACCTTCAATACCTGAGAGATAAGGAGTTATAAAAATTATTTTCTCTCTCTAAAAAAAGTTTTAAAGATAAATACTAATTAATACATAGTATTTTTTTAAAAAATGTTAATTAGATTGGAAAAATAAGTATGTGAAATATGTGAGGCTCCATGATCACACACATGTACTAATAAGCATGACAGAGATAATAGGATTATCTATAGAGACCTATCAACAACCCACAAAACCTAAGCCCCATTAATTCCCACAAAATGATTTTGAAGTATGAAAATAATTTCGGCAGAAACTATCCATGCTAGCTAAACGCACCAATAACATATAAGTGCACAAACACAAGTAATTAACTTTAAACAATACATGAGCACTATGCCTGTATACGCATTCCCCAACATCCTTTCTACTTTGAATACAAGCTTTTGGATAAAATATCATGCCATTGACTGATGCAAACAAGGAGTACAACACACCTATGAATATCGTCAATGAAAAAATAGGTAAGGTATGGTATGTCAGTGGAGTTTTACGTGGAATGGCAGCCCACTCTCTTACGGTGGAGTGCCATGAGGGCTGGCAATGGGTTCGGGAGGCCGGGCTGCCGGCCTGGCTCTAAAAAAAGTAGGGCTTGAGCTACAAACTGTGGTATGAAGGCTGGGCTGGGCTAGGCTCAGGCCCAAAGCCCGGCCTGGCCTGCTCCAATCAAGGCCTAAGGTGGGCTTGAGATGACCTTATAGGGACAAGGCTAATCCAAGGCCAAATGGTCTAAGGACCCGACCAGGGTTTGGGTAAAAGCTAATCAGATCGAGGCAGACCCATGCCCGACCTGATCTGTTGCCATCCCACTTGTCAAAATAATTTCAAACCAAAACCAAGAAAACCTATATAAACACCCTCTCCTTGAGTCTTCAAACCAAAGCCAAGAAAACCGATATAAACACCCTCTCCTTGAGTCACGAACAGTGGAAGAAAATATAACTAGAATCATGGTAAATTACACTCTTTCCATCACTATCCTTTAAATTGATTGAATGGAGATAATATTTGTGAACGCAGCTTTTCCATGGCAGTATAGGAAAAATCGGACGGTTCAAATTCTAACCCTGCGGTTAGATAGGAACCAGTCACATGCCAGTTATTTGTAATGCATTTTTTAATGTTATTCATTATTTTGGCAAATATTGGAAATTGTTTTCGCCATTAATACTTATTTTTATTTTTTTTCATATTTTTTTGGAAAGATTCAAAAATACCCCTTGGGTACATATCTTTTTTTTAAAATTAATTTTAAACTTTATTTGGATTGCTTTGTTTAATCACGCTTTAAATATACTTCTTATATTTATTTTTATTTTTTTTGTATTTTTATCTTCTTAACGTATTTTTGACCGCTTGAGACTTCACCGATTTGACCAGTTAAACCGACTAATTTCCCAGTTAGTACCGAATATGGTTTCCGGCCATGTCTTATGTCTTGTTAACTGTTTCGGTTCGATTTTTCCTCTTCATGGTTCCAAAGGTGAGAGTCTAGTTTCCCAACAGCATTGTCTATGTGGTTTCGTTTTCGAAAAAGACAGTAAAGGAGAGAGCACGTTTCTCTCGAGGAGCCAATGCAGTACCTTTACTTTTTGAGCTACCCCTTTGTTGAATTTTCCAAGATTTGATGCCCTCAAATCCAAAGGCATTTCTTATGGCCCCGTTTGAATGTTTCTGTGTTATGCCCTATGTATAAAACTCGTGTAGTTGCCCCTAAATAAGTGCTATATTGGCGGAGTATTATTGACGAGTGTCATTCCAATCAATTGGGGTTCAGGATCCTTGGTTTAAGTAACAAGTGCCACTTAAAAATAAAACTATGCTTATCAGTAAAATGTTGTTAATGGCGAGGTTTTGTTGAATGTTTAGAAATAAAGATAAGGGATTGATTATTCATGAAGAGACCATTAATCTTTATCGCAAAGAGGTCACAACTATTTCTATTCATTAAAAGCTAATTGGGTGGCTTGGAGCACGAAGTCTAATGATTTTTATTTTGAGCTTTGTGTCTATTCAATAGCACCATCTTTACTGCAACATTGTGGATATCATCTATGTCTAATAAGTAAATATTTTCATGCGTGTTAATAAAATGGTAAAAGTAAGAGAAGCATACAATAAGACTATTTTCTTTAGTACAAGAACCTCATACTTACTCTCTACTGTGAGTTACGAAATCAAGCGGATGAACGTGTTTTGTTAACTGTGTGCATAAAATTTAAGATCTTTTTCAAAATTTCAAACTAAATAGTCTAATTTCACATTGGACAATAGTAATTGTAACAAGACATTTTAAGACCGAAAACTAAAAAAAGAAGGTAATAACAAATAAAAAAATATAAGGCATAAAGAATTTATATATGCCACCCCTCCTTCAGCCGTCCTATCTAAATGGATGACTGAGATGATCTCAATCATAATCTCATATCTAAGCACTACTTTACTTTTAATTTTGTTTACAAATCATATTGAATTCTCTCGTAGGGTCGTGCCTACGAAAAATATTCCTAGTAAAATAACATGACTAAATGAGTAGTGTGGTTATTTTATTTTTTTAAAATACTTATTTTATTTGTATCCCATTAGAATGACATTCACCAAACGTGTACAATATATTATGCCAAATCAACACACCCTTAGATACCTTGACTCATCATCATCATAGCTATTTCCCAGTTATTTGGGATCACCTATACGAATCTCGATCTATCATTCTTCTTTATGAAAGTAGGAGCCACCTTGACTCTTGATGGAAAATTTGCCCACTCCCACCTCCTAGATCCCCCGCATTTTGAGAGAGTTGCTTTCTAACCAAACATTCATGAGATAGCAATTGCTTATCTTGGGAAATTATCCCACAAGAGAGAGGACTTTCTTCAAACAAAAATTCCTCCGAAAAATAAAATTGCATATCTATTTTGAAGGTTGGTCGATTTAATGAAAAATAGATACAATAAAATCATTTACTTTTGGTACAAACCAGTGATTCAAAAGTCGGCGAGTCGAACCGGACTGATTCGATTCGGGAACCGGCAAACCCGATCCGGTTCCAGTGAAATATCAAAAATCACCCGGTTCTATTCCATACCGTAAATCGCCATGTGACGTCATGATTCTCCCAATTTTTCGATTCATGACGTCATGGCCCGCTGATTCCTTAATAGGCATTTTTGTAAATACCGATTCTTCAATAGGCATTTTTGTAAATTTTAAAAAGTACATGTACTTTAAGATCCCTTTAATTCTTCAATGGGTATTTTTGTAAAAAAATTTCCCACTCACTCTTCAATGGGTATTTTTATAAATTTTCTTCAATGGGTATTTTTGTAAAGTTTCTTCAATGGGCATTTTAGCATTTTTGTAAATTGTTTTTGTAAATTTTCTTCAATGGGCATTTTTATAAATACCGATTCTTCATTGGGCATTTTTGTAAAAATTATTTTTATAAATTATTTGCAATAGGCATTTTTATAAATATAGATTTTTCAATGGGCATGGGTATTTTTGTAAATTTTAAAAAGTACATGTATCTTAAGGTTCGCACACCTTGTCACGTGACTCTCTTCACTTTGCACGCATTCTCCTCATTAACTATAAATAAGTATTTATTCACTACAACTTCCTTCTACCTCTGCGATGTGGGATAACGTGAAAGTATTAACTTGAAACATTAATATATTATATATTTCGTTTGTGTTTTTAATACTACTAAGTAGCATGTGGTTTATTGGTTATAACTTTTTCTTGTCAATTTTATTTTTTTGAGGTCAAATTTTTTTCTTATAAATATTTTTCTTGTCAATTTTATTTTTTTGTAGTCAAATTTTTTCATGTCAATTTTAATTTTTTGAGGTCAAATTTTTTTCTTATAAAAAAAATAAAAGGTTTTTTTTATCAATTTCGCTTTTTGTCAAATTTTTTTATTATAAAAAAAAATGAAAGGTTTTTTTTATCAATTTCGCATTTTGTCAATTTTTTTTATCAATAAAATAAAAAAAATTTTATAAAAAAAATGAAAGGTTCTTATCAATTATTTTTCTTGTCAAATTTTTTTTTTTGTCAAAAATATAAAAAAATTTTGTTAAAAAAAAAAAGTAATAAAAAGTTATTGTCAAAAAAAAAGTTCTTATAAAAAAATAATAATACAACAAGTATTTTCGTCATAAGAAAAAAATAAAAGGTTTTTTTATCAATTTCATTTTTTATCAAATTTTTTTCTTATCAAAAAATGAAAGGTTTTTTTATCAATTTTATTTTTGTCAAATTTTTTTCTTATCAATAAAATAAAATTTTTTTTATAAAAATAAATGAAAGTTCTTATCAATTATTTTTCTTGTAAAAATTTTGTCAAAAAAAAATAAAAATTTTGTCAAAAAAAAATAAAAATTTATTGTCAAAAAAAATAAAAATTTATTGTCAAAAAAAAAAATTTCTTGTACGAAGACGGTCGACGACTCACACTGAGAGTAACATCGCTTTGCTCCATGCACCTCTTTCTCTCGCTAAAATTTCTTTCTCTCCTCTAATGCTTCAATGGTGAAAATGCACACAGACAGTCCCTTCAACTGGGAGCTTCGTCTTCTCCCTTGCTTGAAACCCATATTCCTCTTTAGAGACAGTCTTCTTCTTCATATACAAATCCCCAGAAACACCATTGATAAGCCCAATTCTAGGGTTTGAGAGAGATTTTACTGAGCTACCAGACTTTGAAACCTCATAAAAATGGCTGGACCCTCTCATTCACTCATATCTACGAGCACTGCTCTTTTTCCTCCATCACTCCCCGTTCAAAGGTCCACTTATTTATCTAATCCCCTCTTCCTCAAGCCTCTTCCCAAAAAATTTAGGGTTTATGCATGTTCTTCCAGCACTGAACCGAGCAATTCCCTCCCCACAAAAGGGAAAAACCCTTTGATGGCTGTTCTGGAAATTCCAGTAACCATTTGGAGACAAACTATGAAGCCATTAAGTGATTTTGGGTTTGGAAGACGCAGTGTATGGGAAGGGGGAGTGGGTCTATTTGTTGTTTCAGGCGCAGTTCTTCTTGCTCTTTCGCTTGCATGGTTGAAGGCATTCCATATAAGGTCTAAGTTTAGGAAATACCAGACCATTTTCGAGTTTTCAAACGCATGTGGAATTTGTATGGGGACTCCTGTTAGAATAAGGGGAGTTACTGTTGGGACCGTGGTGGGTGTGAATCCTTCGCTAAAAAGCATAGATGCAGTAGTTGAGGTTCGTGGTATTCATGGATTATTTCCCTCTTAATTCTATATTTCGTTTAGTTTTGTTTGATTGAATTGAGATCATTTTTGTGATTTGATAATTGTTTTATCTGGAAAAGAAGAAAAGTTGTTTTATGATTGTCATCTTGGTTAGTAACTGCACTATATTTATTTTATTTTAGTGTGTTCATCTCTTTGTTTAGTCTAGTTAGTTACGAGTTAAGTCTACCTTTGCCTGTTAGCATATAATGGTGTATGTGAAATGCTGCATTCAAAGATTATCATTTTCATGATTGATGGCACGATTCAACATCAAGTTTTCATTCTATGAAGAAAGTGTTTCTATAGAAAAACTCGAGTAAGCTAGGCTCATGATTCGTGAAATAGAAGAATAGGAGTAAAATGTACCTATACTAGGTTAAGCTATCACCCAATTCATCTGTAAATTCGTTCTAGGATGCATGACACACATGGAAGTTAAATACAAACTAACAAAAGATAGAACAACGGAAAAAGTAACAAACTCTTTATCTAATAGTTTATACCCAGTTTCTCTACAAGATTGCAAGTGACATTTTGATAATTTAAACTTTTTTTTTTCCTTTCTTTTTTTCTTTCTTGTAGCTAACAAGATTCACAGAGAAAGGATATAAATCAATTTGCATCAGAAGCTGTAGTCAAATTGAGACATATACCAATACAATGCAGCCATGAAATTCAGATAAACCGAGATGCCTCACCTCCCTTCTTGTAAAGTAAAGGAACATCCATTCTAAGTTTTAGTTTTATCTCCTCTACAGTTATGCTGAAAGGAGCTAGGCCATAGTTGTTCTGATCTCCCAACCTTGGTGGTGATCGTGTTCTGGACTCTCGCTCCCACGCTCAGGGAAGGGATCTTTAAGGGATCTCAATTTTCAAATTTTGGGACCTTTAACCCCACTGTTAGGGATCTAACCCCCCAGTATAAAGACCAAGATAACCACCAAATTTATAGTTTTTGTTATTTATAGCCAGCTTGCAATGCAATGACACTTTTAATGATAAGCATTGCTAGCTGACTATGAATAAAGAAATCCCTACTTTAAAGACTATATATAGACATATAGTTTAGACTATATAAACTATTTAAGGTTGACAACAAGATTCTCAAAAGCTTGGGACGGAGATCCCAAAGGTCGGGATTGAGATTAGGAGTCTTGTAGAAATTCACTGTTCCCCCACTCTCGATCCCGATTCCAAATCTCCCTGCCCATCCCTCTACTGATTCCAACAACTATGCTCGGACCATACAACTGATGTGGAAATTTCCTCGATCATATCTTTGAGCCTCCACAATTGTGGTAATTTTCTTTAGGCCGACCTGTCCGTACAAAGAGAACTTACTTTTTTTTTTTTGGGATAAGGTCACTAAGAGAACCGCCATTAATGATTGAGGTTCAACATACATGTCATATCTTTTTTTTTTCTTTTTTTTTGTGAAGAATGTTCATTACATATCATATCTTCTTTCTAAGAGAGACAATGGTAACCATGCTATCCGAGATGAGTCATTGAGAAGACCTCCCATGCTTGGATGTCCAATGAATGAACTTCCATCGAAGTTGTGCTGCAATAACCATCAATGAAATGATTTCTGATTTCATGTTCTGGGATTGTTTTCAATGGTTGTCTTTCATACATGGATTAGATCAAATGAAAATGTTTATAAAACTCTCCACAAACAAAAACACATGCAGTCACAAAGCTTGTAATCTCTTCTTTGACTTCAAAACATAATCACTACCATCATAATTTCTTTATTTCTTCTCTTACAAGATAACCTAAAGGATGGTTGTTGACACAAAGATTCCATAAGGAGAGAGATCCGCATGAGAAACATATGCAACATCCAAAGCTCAACCAGACCGTCACTGAAGCACGCATCACCCTCACACACCAAATTTGAAGTCAACAAACACTAGTACTAAAATTAACTATGAATATATAAACTCTTATATTACAAGCAACTGTGTCTAAAAGTTGTATGTAATGTCTTGTGAGCAATGATCAAAATGTCAGACACCTGGCCGCCTAGGCTGATTTTGGAGAAAAACTCCTAGGGCATTCTTAAGGTGGACACTATTAGGCAGCCAGAACTAGGAGCCCGCCTAGGTAGTCGAAAAGGCGGGAAAAGGCAGCTGCCTAGGCGGCCTGCACGAGTTTGGTGGAAAAAAATTTCGGGAGGGGGCAAAAAATGTTATTTTACCCCCTTAAAAGGGGGAATAAGGGCTTGGGGGGCCATTCTTGCTCCTAAAAACAATTTTAGTGAACTTTAGAGTGGGAGACAACTTGAAAAAATCTAGATTTGAAGATTTTTTGAGAGATCGATTTTTTTTTCGAAATCCTCGAATGGTCACGATATTAAAGGATATTCATTCTCAATATTTTTTAGGCTTATAGGGGTTGTAAAAGAGGAGATTTGGGATCCCAAAAATTTCGGTTTGGCGCGAAATTGAGTGCATTTATCTTTTAATGTTGATTTTGAGCTATAATTATTTCATTTACAGTCTAAAGATGTAACTGTTTAGATTTGATATGTGCTTCCGGCATATTAACAATATATTATATACAAAACTTACTTATTAAATAATAAAACCGACAATTTTACATATAATAAAATGGAGGGAGGTGCGGGGGATCCAAATTAAAAAAAAAATCGTTGGCCGCCTTTGGGTCTGGGTGGCTGCCTTAGTGCCTAGGTGCCCCCCCCCCCCCACTGCCTAGGCAGCCGCCTCTGACTTATTAAACATTGCTTGTGAGCAAGCACACCCTATTATGGTTTTAGTTTAACTTTAAAGTTTGAAAGAGAAATTTTAGAATTTCAAAGCTCAACTCTTGTAGTCTTCTTAGATCTCACATGGTGAGTTGAAGATGTCTTTGGGAGTATATAAACCCTCCCCTAAAGGCTTTTGTCTTCTTGTTCACCCAAAAGAAAAAGCTTTTGTCTTCTCAGATAGAAAATGGTGGTTCTAAGAGGTCCTTGGGGCTATATTTGTCCTTCCTTACTATAAGCTCTTCACCATATGCATATGACTCTTTGCACTTTATCTTGCTACTTTTCTTTATTTGTTGCTTTCTGGGTAGTGTGTATAAAAAATAGCTTGTTTATGAAGCTATTTGTGATGTACCTATTCTATCCTTTGTTTGCAGGTTGAAGACGATAAAATAATCATACCTCGGAATTCCTTGGTTGAAGTGAATCAGTCTGGTCTTCTTATGGAGACCATGATTGACATTACACCTCAAGAACCGCTTCCATCACCATCATCAGTTGGACCTCTTGATCCAGATTGCTTGAAGGAAGGCCTTATTATATGTGACAGACAGAGGATTGTGGGACAACAGGGTGTTAGCTTAGATGAATTGGTTGGAATTTTCACTCGTCTTGGACGGGAAATGGACCGGATTGGTGTGGCCAATACCTATCATTTGGCAGAAAAAGTAGCATTTGCAGTAGAAGAAGCGATGCCCTTGCTTGCAAAGGTGTGTATGATCGTTTACTGAGTTGCATTTTTTGTCTTTAATTTCCTGTAATTTCATTGTATGTTCTTGATATGTTCTGGATAAAGATTGTTAGTGCTAATAAAGCATTCTTTTATTAGGAGAGAATAACGAAAGAAGAAATAAAAAACACTTTATCGGCAGTAATGGAATTATTGATAACTTATCAAGACGAAGGATTGGTGATGCGGGTGAAATATATGCACAAATTTTTTTTATTATTCTTTTTACTCCTGATTGGAAATCACAAGTACTCTGAAATAGTCTCATGTGACGTTCTCATGAATTGACAATCAATGGGAATGTAAATAGGAAGCAACATCAGGAGATCAGAATTCTCCCCAATAGAAAGGAGTCTCTTGATAGCACTTGTGGGAGGGGGTCAATGTCCTTATTAGCTTCTCTATTTTAATTGGAAAAGGAAATAGATGCCTCATATTTATTACTACATGAAATCATTGATTGTTGGGCTTTGCACAGCTCGCCTTGGACTAGTGTTCCTTAGGCATTAATGTCATGGTAGTGAATCTTGGCTTCCCATGGGCATAGGGCATCCCCACGATAAATGAAACCCCATTGTAATGAGTGAGCCTTGAAACTTATGATGTTTCATTTCTCATTATAAACTGGAATACCCTCAGCTTTGGGATATTTCAATCATTTTCTTCCTGGACAATGTTGGGAACTTTCAGTATGGGGTAAAGATATATATTTTTTGTATGCATGCATGCATACTTGCTTTTTCGGATGCATGTATATTAGATGTCCATCATAGAGCAATTTTGATAGGCATTCAAATGTATCAATGTTATAAAGACTGGACTGAATCTAGTAGGATCACTTTGTGGCCCTGGAACCTGTTCATTCCAATCACCGAATTGGAAACCTGGTCAGACTGCTTGGATAGGTTGATCCAGCTGGCCAGTCCAACTCTTAGGTTTTTTATATTTTTTTTATTGTTTAAAGTTTTCCTTAGACTGGTGAACTATCCAATCTGACCAGTTTGGACCATACCGATGTCCTCACAAGTTCAATGACAAATCTGGTCGTTATAGCTTTGATGTGTATGCATGTTTTTATGTGTATAAACTACACACCCACAAACGCACACCATTATTGTTGTTGTTATTATTATTATTATTATTATTATTATTATTTATTATCATCATCTTCATTTGAGCCTTTTCCCAACTATTTGGGGTCGGCCATATGAATCGTCGTCCGCCATCTTGCTCTATCAAGGACCATACCATCAGTGAGGCCATAAGTCCCCATATATTTTCTCACTACTTCTAAACCATGTCCTTTTGGGCCTACCCATTGCCCTTGCCCTTTTTAAGCCTTCCACTTGAACGAACTCGTACGTCCTAATAGGTGTTGTATTGGATCTACGCTGCACATGGCTAGCCCACCTAAGTCTACTTTCTTTCATCTTATCACCTATTGGAGCCACACCGAAGTTCCCTAATGTATTTATTATTATTATTATTATTCATTTTTGGTATATACCATAGTATTCAAATCCTAAGTATGCATACTTGTGTATTTGTTGATTGTTTACGTATAGTAGGTTTGCTTTTCGAGAATGAAATTATTACGCATGAAAAGGAGAACTGCTTGAAACAGAAAATGTGAGTAGAACTAAGGGTCCTCTACTACAAAAAGACTCAGTGTTTTGTGTGTCGTCAAATTTTAGTTGTACTTTACTAATTTTGCTTGCAAAGAATTTGATCTCATAAATAGCCAGATTCGCCTGTACCATATGGGGAATTGACTGAGGTATCACCATTGTTAGTTTAGAAATATTATTAGTTTTTGCGTGATTCGTTCCAAAAGCAATGTAGCTCATTTAACCAAATTGGGAAGTGGTAGCCATTCTAGTCCATGCTTTGCTCACTTAAATGCAAGGCCACTCAAGCCCATGATGTCGAAAGCCGGTTGCGTACATTAGCTTGTCTTGTGACATGTGCAAGCTCACTGCTAGCTTGCATGGATGCTCCTTGGTTCATTTTCAATCCTTCTATTTTATTTATCACTCCATCTTTGCATGAGTGTATCTCTTGATTATCTGTATTTTCTGTACAGTGATTTCTGATAATGCATTCAATGATTACCTTTTAACTAGTCACATTGTGATACTAATAAAGAATCTTCCTAATTTCTCTTCCATATTTTCATTAAAATGGAAGGAAGGTAGGCATGCGGGTAGCTTGATTGGATATTTTGTTGGGAGCTAGGGTTATTCAGCTCAACCACGGTGGTGATGTGGCTACTTGAAAAGGTTCAAAGATTTTTAAGCCGTGTTTCATGTATCACCTAATGTTTGTTGATGCTCATAATGTCATTGGATGACATGAGGTGTTATTTTCCGTTGCTTGTAGCTGACCTCTTTGAGTTGAATTCGTAGACTTTAGTGTTCTTGGATTTGTGAGTGAGCCACTTCACTGTCACGGCATTCATGTTGTGCGAATTTGGTTTTCAGATTTTATTGCATTTTTTTTCTTTTTGAGAGGACTGTTAACTGTGTTACTAACTATCATAATGTAGTTTAGATTGTATTGCACTCAATAGTAATAGTAGTAAGTTAGTAATATCTTGTAAATAGTGTGAATTTGAGTATTCGACAAACATATTTGTCATCCAGTTCTTTTCCATCCAAAAGAAAGTGTAAGGTGCCAAGTCAAACCCCAAAAATTCTGGCCTGTAAGGTGCCAACCTTTCTCAGTAGGCTGTTTCTTAGTCTCACTTGTTCTAGGAATCATGAGAAAGGTTGCGTGCAATCCTTGGCCATTCTGTCCTCAAAGCGCCAATAATCTAATCTCTAGGTGCAGCATTGCTCTCCGAATCTTGGTCTGACCTTTTTTGTGCTCTCCAAGGAACATATAACCACATGAGTTTCGAGTACTCTGCTTGACTTCCAAGGAAGTGATCTAAACCTCATAAGCATCAGTATAAATCGATGGGATAATGACCAGAGTGCTCCTAGGACTTGGCAAATGTTTTCGTGGAACCTAACTCAAGGTTACAAATTTTTTTTTTTTGGGAACAGGTTAACGCAAGGTAATAATTTAATTTTAAAAATCCTAACTCTGAACTTTCAGAATGAACTTCAAAATATTTGTGCAGTCTTAAATGCTAAAATAATTTTATATGGTGTTTTTTGAATATCAAAGTATCCAATTTATATTGGAAATTTTGGGTTCTTAATATCTATGAGTCCCATTCTTAATGTCAACTTTGTAGAGCAATTAAAAAAAAACATTCTATCTAGCCAGATACTGATGCTCTTGTCATGTTCATGCAACTGTCCAACACTGCAGCAACATTTCTGACATCATCTCTTTGCTCAATAGTTGGGGCATTGGGGTTCATGAGACAATTTTTTAATGTTTTGATACCGCTGCTGGACTACCCAAAGAAAGATAGTAGTAGTGCCCTTGTTTTTAGGCCACCTTATGAATATTTAAGTAGTTGTTGCCTTCATATTTATCTCCAACAACAGCCTATATACATTGTCATTTCTTTATTAGCCATCCTATAATGCTTTTAAAAGGGTCGAGTCATTTAGTAGGATTACCCTGTTCATACCAAATTGATGAGCGAATTTTTGGAATAATAATACTTGTATGATTAGTTCCCCCTATGTGAAAAGAACGACTGACGCATGGATCGAGGGAAGACAATCCAGCTCATCCTCTAGATGGCTTTTTTTCCTAGGACATTCTCACTAAATACTGGCTTTGGAATATCATAGAATAGATGTCACCTTATATAACTTTACAGCTGAGAAATGATGCTGTCAAGTATCCTGAAAGTAAATCCTGTATTGATCTGAAATTTGGATTATTTGAGAGTAATTGGGATGAGGCAACTCTTATTTATTGATATTCCCTCTTATTTATGTGGCTAATTAGTAATTCCACACCAGCAATGAGTGAAAATTGAGCGATTGCTTGAGCTAGGACTTTCAATTGCACACCACAACTCATCAATTTGCTGAATTTCTATGCGATATCACATTGCCCTTTTGAGAAGGAAAGTCAAACCAGAAGAACCAAAATGCCAGTTTGTAGAATGTTAAATCATAGTCATTGGCATCGAGAGCAAGGTTGGGATCAACCGATCAAGAATGAGGGATTGTGAAATACTAGAAGATCTCCATTGTTGGGAGCGTCATCCGTACAATGCATATGTTAAGGGTCTAGATCTCCAAATGTTACGAATCAAGATCCTGACCTTTGGGGATTGCCATCGTCCGAGCCTTATCTCCACTATTTGAGGTCGGCTACACGAATCATCGCCATTATGTTCTATCAAGGGTCATACCCTCGGTCAGACCATAAACCACCATATGTCTTCTCACTACTTCCATCTATGTCCTTTTGGGCCTTCCCAATGCCCTTTTAGAGCATTCCCTTGAACCAAATTTCTCCTTATGACCAATGTTGTATTAGGTCTACGCTTCATATGGCCAGCCCATCCAAGTCTACTTTCCCTCATCTTATCGCCTATTGGAACCACTCCTTAGTTCCCTCATATGTATCCATTCCGAGTTCTATTCTTTCTTGTCTTGCCACTTGTCCATCTCAACATCCTCTGTCTTGTCTTGTAACTCCCTCTGTCTTGTCTTGTAACTTTTCAATATAAACTAAATATCACGATGCCATTTCATTCTCTGTCTTGTCTTGTAACTGTCTCTCTTTTGAGACACATTGTTAAAATGATGACTTCTTCAGAACATGTATCCATTCCTTGTATATCCTTTCCTTACAAAAGCTAAATATGGAACCGTTGACTGTTCTACTAAATGCAATTTTGAAAGCATTAGATATAAGCCTTTTTAGCTCCATAAAAAACTATTTATTACTGTATACTATATATGAGTTTGGTTAGGTGGTCATGTCTCAGATTTTTTAGCTATTCATAATTTCGATAATAACCCTTTCAATTGAAGACACTCCTATTTTGTTTCCAGGCTACATGTGTCAGCTTTTTGAATGAAAAACACCTTAGGCTTTGAGATATCATGGAATAATGTATAGAGAGTTGTCAAGGGATTTTTAGATAGGATGCATACAATTTCAAGAGAACTAGTTTAATTAATCTACTAATAACATGTCTATTAAAAGGACATTAACTTTGAATTATTATTTTTTAGAGGAATAATAAATAAGGTGGTGTTGATATTTAATATGTAATTCATCATCATCATCATCATCATCATCATCATCATCATCCAAGCCTTATACAATTATTTGGGGTCGGCTACATGAATTCTATTCCTCCATTCTTCTCTATCAAGGGTCATACCCTCAATAAGACCAAAAGTCATCATATTTTTTCTCACTATTTTTATCCATGTTCTTTTGGGCCTTCCTCTTGCCCTTTTAGAGCCTTCCACTTGAACCAAATCACACCTCCTAATTGGTACTGTATTAGGTCTACAGTGCACATGGTCAGCCCACCTAAGCCCACTTTTCCTCATCATATTGCCTATTGAAGCTACACCTTAGTTCCCTTTGTATGTATTCATTCAAATTCTATCATTTCTTGTCTTGTCACTCATCCATCTCAACAACCTCATCTCAGCTATGCTCTTCCTATCGATATGTTGTTTCTTAACTGCTCAACATTCTGTCATATAAAGCATGGCTAGTCTTACAACCATTCTATAGAAGTTCCCCTTCAGTCTCAATGATATGCGGCGATCACATAAAAAGCTGGATGCACATCTCTACTTCGTCCATCCTGCTTTAATTCTATTTGTGACATCTTCCTCAATCTCTCTATTCTTCTGGATTATCAACCCTCGATATAGGAAATAATCCCTTTTAGGTATTTTTTGACTATCAATCTTAACTACTTCCTCGTTTCTACTCCTATTATTACTAAACTTCTATTCCATATATTATGTCTTAGTTTTACTAATTTTAGAATATTTCGATTCTAGAGCATCCCTCCAATGTTCTAACTTTGTATTTGTGCTGCCTTTAGTCTCGTCGAACAAAGCTATGTTATTTGCGAAGAACAAACACCACCGTGCCTCATCTTGTAGGTCCATGGTTAATTCATCCATAACCAAAACAAAGAGATATGAGCTCAATGCTGACCTTTGATGTAGACCCATTGTTACTAAGAACTCACTTGTCTCTCCACTAGTTGTCCACACACTAGTTAGTGCTCTCTTGTACATATCTCTCATTATTTCAATGTACCCTTTGGTGATTTTTTCTTTTCCAATACTCACCAAATTAAATCTCCAAGTATCCTATCATATGTGTTCTCTAAATTAATAAAGATCATGCTGAGGTCTTTTCCCTTCACCCTAAACTTCTCAATCAGTTGCCTAAGTAGAATAATGGTTTCGATAGTTAACTTCCCTGGCACAAACCAAAATGGTTTTCTGATATACTCGTTTCACGCCTTAGTCATTGCTCAACCACTTTTTTCGATAGCTTCATAATGTGGGTCATAAGTTTAATTCCTCGAAAGTTCGTACAATTTTATGTCTTCTTTGTTCATGTAAATAAGTACCACAATATTTTATTTATTTGTCTGGCATTTTTTGGTTCGCAATACCTTGTTGAACAACTTGTTAAGCTAGCATATGGTAACCTCCCTTATGCCGTTCCAAACCTCTACTAGGATACAATCTGGTCTTAAATCCTTTACTATCTTCATTTCCCAAAGCTTCTTTCACTTTAGATGCCCTAATCCTGCGAATGTAGCTATGACCTCCACCCTCATTTATGCCAAAGGTTTCTTCTAACATTGTGTTCTCGTAGTGTTCGTTATTTACCAATTTTTGAAAGTACATTCTCTACCTTTTGTTGACCTTATCATCTTTTACCAAAATCCTTGATCCTCACACTTAATGCATCTAATATGATCTAGATCCCTACAATTCCTCTCTCATTATTTCTAATTAGAAAACATTTTTTTTACTTTCTCTTAGAAAACAATTTATTGTATAGATTTTCATATGCTTTAAGTTTAGCCTTTCTATTTTCTTAACGTTTTTCTTAACATTTTTATATTCTTATAAGTTTTAATCATTTTTATTACATTGCCAAGCTTTGTAACATAATCATTTTTTGCTAATGGCCTTCTATACCTCCTCACTCCATCAGGTGTCTTTATCGAAATTTCTTTTCCCTTTAGTTTCTCCTAAAACTTCTATTGTCACTTTCTTAGTACAGTCAACCATCTCATTCTACATGACATTAACTTCATGCTCAGAGTTCTATTTTCCTTCTTTTACCAATTTATCCCTAAATAAGTGTATGTTCTCCTTATTCAATTTCACCTCATAGTTCTTGGACACTTATGGGTTTCACTCTCTCTTTCATCTCTTCAGGCGGACCGCCATAATTATGAGCCAGTGTTGCGTAGTCAAACTCTGTCCTAGGATAACCTTGCAGTCTTTGCACAATGGTCGATCTACCTTCTTGACTAGAAAGAAGTCTATCTAGCTTTTATATGATCCACCTATATGACCACTTCTATATTTAATACGTAGTTAATATCGTTTTATCTTCCCATAGACCCTTGCACTGTTTCAAAAAGCGGACCTCCCAGCGCCTTGGCGGCCGCCTCTGCGATTATCCTGGGGCGCCCGTCTGAACCTGCCTAGGCCGCCACCCAGGGCCTGCACCCCAGTCAGGGGCAGAAATGTGGCTCCTTGAGGGTATTTTTGGGTATTTTTTAAAGACTAGATGGGCAAAATTGTCGGTTTTAAGTTCATTTGAAACGTAAAACCCATAAGAGGCTATTTTAGAGAGAGAAAACCCAAAAAAAAAAAATTTCTACTGGGCTGCCCAGGTTCTAGGCGTCCGCCTAGGTGCTGGGCGGCTTGGACCCCCCCCCGACCACCTAGGTGCCGCCTAGTTTTTGAAACACTGGACCCTTGACTTCCTTAAATCTCATAATTAACGCGACAATAATTTTGAGAACCACATCTACCTAATTATAGGAATATGGTAACCAGTTTCAACTACAATCTCTAACTTTTGTATATCAACTTAAATCAAACTAATAGTGGAAAATTTTGTTTCAGTTTTTGGTTTCTAAACATCGTAAAACTTTTTCTTCACATTTTTCGTGCGGGAAACGATTGTCCTTAGGCACGTATTTCTATATGTTTCTAGAGGCACTAGTGATTTTGATATGAAGGCTGGGAGTAGTCAACAAAAATGCCGCGGGCCATAATAGATTTGGTGCTTGCTCTTTTATTGGGCCATAATTTTTTCCGACATTATTGTCAACCAACATGTGGACTGTCCAATCAAAATTGAATAGTTGCGTGTGTCTAAGAACGTATAAACAATATATGACTAGAGAAACAAAGAAAGTTCACCTTTTTCTAAAATAAAAGGGCTGCTAAAATACATTAAAAGCTTTCTAACTCTTTGCGTATTGAACAAGGCTGCATGCTAATGGGTTTGGACGTTTGGTTGTCAGATTTTGTTAAAAAAAATGTCTTGGATTAAGTAGGTTAATTTTGTTTGGTGTTTTAAAAATCTGGCTATACACTTGTCAAAAAATAAAAGATTTTTTTAAAAAATGCTTCCTCCTGATGATCACAATGATTACAAGTTAATTATGCTTAGTAGTTCAAAAAATATACTGAGTATTTAGATAACTTAATTATCAAAAATTATTACCATAAAACTCTTTTCTTGTATCAAAGTTTTTTCATATGTAATTTCCAATTAGTTGTCTCTCTCATCGATGTGCCCATGCGTTGAACGAGATTAAATGCCTTTACCATATATTAAATAGAAGTTTGGAGGAGTGGTCATCTGTCAACTTTTATTCCTAAATTCCCTACTTAAATGCCTTCATTTAATTAGGAAAAGATCTCTTTTGTATCATATTTTAAATTTATCCATACCTTGATCTAAATGTAAGGGGTTCTTTTAGGAAACATGCTCCTCTTAATAACCACGTTAGTTTACAAGTTAGACACAGTGATTTTAAGGCCGGACAGGACTGGCTGATCTGAACTAGACACCAGTGCACCGGTGGTGGTTTGAATCCCATAAAACTGGAATTTCTTCTAAACTGGCGCTGAACTATTGGACCAACTGGTTCACTAGTTCAGAGCCAAACTGGACGGTCTCGAAAATGAACACCAAACTGCAAACGTGCCCTTTTATTTCAGCTTTTCGGGATTTTAACTATTTCTAATGGGGTTTCTTCATCCTTTTAATTTGATAAGGGACCTTTTGGTAAAGAGCGTTTAGGTGGATTTTTAGGTTTAAAAACAACTTTCTTAGAGATAGAAACTTTGACAATTTCTCTTCCATACTTTATTTAACCCGAAAACCCAACTTTTGGTCAAGAGTTATCTGTTTTGTGGGTTGTTTAATTACTGAATGCCTCTATAGACAATACTGAACCATGTAAATGTGTCCATTTTATATTTTCAATTTTCTTTATTATATTGATATTGATTTGAATAATTAAATGATAATCAATTTTTTTGGTTCATTAGTCAAAATTTCAAATCCTTCATACATATTTGGTATTCATTAAATATATTTCAAGAAAAGGGGATTTTTAATGTTTGGTTCTTATTTTTTACTTGTGTAGTGTTTTATTACATATTTAAAGTTTGCATTTTGCAATTGCCATTTTGTGTGTTTTTTATTTCTTTTGATGTATTATTGTTAACTTGTAATTCTTGTGAAGGTGCTTCGTTGTTTTGGTCTTCGGAATTATGTTTGGTTTAGGAGATGTTTCTGGTTTTTTCCAAAATTTTCTCTATTTTCAATTATCCTATATTTTCCTGTTCGTTCTTATGTTTTTATTCATTTGACCAGTCTTACTAGTGACTCGGTCTGGTCAAACCTAATCGATGCTCTCACCGATTTGGCCTCTAGTCCAGTCAAACCTAATTGGTGCCCTCTAGTCCAGTCTTAACAACATTGGTTGGATATGAGTAATATCTTAATTAATATTTTTGAAGTTTAAATATTTATCTTTTTAAAAATAAATCTGTAGTCAAATTAATTTTGCAATAAATATATTGAAGCTTAAGTATTTATTTTTTCGTAAATTGACAATTTCCTCCTAAAACTTTTTTTTTTTTCCTAGGTATTTTCCTTTCATATAAGTTAAACCATATTTCTTTCTCATTTGTGTGCTCGTGCATCACACGGGGTTGAATGCTAGTAATGTACTAAAGATGGGTGTGCCGATCCAAAAGATTTGGGAGCTAGTTTCTCCGCACATGAGATCGTGATCCAGCTATGCCTCATACGAATTGCAGGATCATGATTCCGAAGCGGGATCTCCTCCATGTTGGATGCTTGCAATAACTATGGTGGAAAAGCAGTTGCTCTCCAGATGTGTAGCAAAGCCAAGCATTGGACTTGCCCAGTAAGAGGTGGTACCCTCTGCTAGTGTGTACCACCAAAATTAATGACCCTGCTTTGACACTTGCTGTTGTATATCAATTCATATTACCTTCATATTTGCATGCAATCTACCTGGCATTATGTCTATATCAATTCATATTACCTTCATAGAAGCATGATGTGATACCCACTGATTTCTTTTCAATGGTCGGGAAACTTTTGATTGGATTGAATCTCTGTGTAGCTCCCCTTGTACTGGGAGGCACTTGTAATAGATTGTGACTGCTTTAGCAGCATAAGAAAGGTCCAGATTTTCAAAAGTGAAAAGGCATGAGAAAGTCCCAGTTCAGGCCAATGCGAAGTTCCTTGTGTGGCTAATTCAGTGAGTATTTCTTTACTACCGATAATTAGGATTTGCCTAATCTGGATTACCCTCACTTGATCCAATTTTTTAGCACGTATCAAGAATTACTTTGCTACTTTAGTACGTCAGTTTTTTTTTTGTTTTCGTGTTACACAAAGGCGGCATTGTATTTTTTGTTAGGGAGCCCAGGGGAAATAAGCCTATCCATTGAGCGAGCTGGAATTTTTCTTCACCATTCATGCCTTCTGCCCTTCCTCTTTACATAGAGGCAACAAATTATGTTCAATCTTAGTATCCCAGGCAGTTTGCTCAACAAGCTGGGTATGACCAGGGCACCTCCTACTAAATGTCCTCAGCCATCGAGGATGTGATCCAAATGGCTTATAAGGATATGACGGCCTTTTGGAAGGTCTTCTTGGAGTTTCACATGCAGTCAACTTTTATCATCCCAAAGGAGATTACAGGCTTCTTCTACACCATTTTGGGTGATTTTACCTCCCTCACGGCTGTTCATTGATTTGGATGGGCCTGCACTACGATCCATTTCAAAGGGCTTGAAGTGACCAATCTACATTAAACTCTGAAGAGGCTATGGAAGTGAGCTGTCACCAGGGGAGGAAGGCCGTTATTTGGAAGGAAGAAGAGAGTGAAGTAAATAAATTCTTGATCTGAGGTTGACTATGATTATGATCTTGGAGACTATGCCACTTTAAGGTGGCTGTGGTGATTGTCTATTGTATGATGATGATAATGGTGGTGGTGGTGGTGGTGGTGGTGGTGGTGGTGGTGGTGACATGACATCAGATGGGTTACAATTGGTAACTTGTCCTTCCGGTGGGTGCCCAGTATGGATAACGTTTGACACTGCAAGCTAAATTGTTTTTTTGCATCTCAATCTCTTGGTCCTTGGTGATCAAAAGAAAATTGTGATTGTTTTATGGTATCAGTCTTCAAGTGGGAGCATCCTTGCACCCAAGGTGCCCAGCACATGCATTATGGAACAATGGCAGAGGTTCATGATGATGATGTTTATTGGCCTAGTTCAGCATGTGACCATTGAGAATAGTTTTTGAAATTTTGCTTCTCATCAGCTAAATAGGCCAAAAGCATACGGCTTTAGCTCTTGACTGAGGCGACCCAAAGCCCTTTCATATTTGGTCAGTTATTCAGTATGTTTTGGCCAAAGAGAGCATGCTTGGGCTAATTTACTGGAAAGAATCTCTTTAGCTGAGTCTGTTCAGTGAGGTGGTTGAGCTGTATCCCTAAATCTTTGGTAGTAACTACATGCCTTTTTCTTTGGGTTCTTTTGGCGGAGAGAGTTTTGATTTTTTTTGGGTGGGGGTAAAGTCTTGGGGGGGTGGTGGAAGGGGGTCACATGTGGTTAAGAGACTTTAGAGAGAGAGAGAGAGAGAGAGAGAGAGAGAGAGGAGGACAAACTAAACAGTAGAACGACACTATTAAGTAATTGTTACTTACTACTAAAGTAAGTACGTTAAGTAAAGAAAGTAAAGTAGTCGTTAGTTAAGTTAAACT
>NW_006498806.1:3830500-3842731 GCF_000471905.2 Amborella trichopoda | reverse complement strand
AGGTTAGGTTAGGTTAGGTAGGTAGGTAGGTAGGTAGGTAGGTAGGTAGTAGTAGTAGTAGAGTAGAGAGAGAGANNNNAGGAGAGAGAGAGAGGGGCAATAAAACATGAAAGCACATTTGAAATGTCTTTATCCAATAAAGACTTGTTAAGAAGAAATAGCTGTTAGTAATTAACAGTGCAGAACAACAGTTTTCACTTTTATTTTGTAAACTACCATAGTTTACTGGAGGAGTCAAATATGTGTAAGGCTTCTTCCTTTTTTCTTTTCTTTTTTTCCTATGAAAATTATTTGGTCTTTTAGGGGGATGAGAAATTAATCAACAACTTACAGGTATTCTGGCAGAAAAATATAATAATTTGCTTGTAATATTCTTTTTTGCCATTGTAATTAATATTAAAATGTTGCTAACATTTTGACTATAATAACTTGGGCCAATCTTACTCTTGAAGCATGCAAAAAAAAAAAAAGTTCCTATAACTCCAAAAAAATATATTGATATGTTCCTATTTTTTCTTTTTCTTTCTTTTTTTGACAGAAGTTCCTTTTTTTACTTATTTTCCTTTTCCTTTGCCATGATTTATATTTTGCATTGAAACCAAAAAATTCCTCCAAAATCGCCAAAATTTTAAGTGCTTCACATCCTCAACCAAACAGAAGCAAATCCCAATATTAAACCTGAGAACTTCCCAGAAGCCGAAAATAAAAAGTTTAAAACAGTGATGTTGAGAATATACCAGGAAATGATGTTTATCACCTTGTACACACTTAGACTGAGTAATATTTCTGATGGTCATTTGTCGGACTGTTGGACCAGGCCCTTGTTGTCTGTGCCTGACTGGTCACAAAGAAGCCTCATAAAGTTGTTACCAGGGTTGGGAGTTTGTCACACCGTGCTTCTGTCATGTTATTCTGGTATAAGCCTGCCCTTTATTGAGGTACTTGTGCAGGGGCCTCCAATTTCACTTGGACCCCAGCCGGGGTTGAGTCACCTATACATCTGAGTTTGGCCCTAGCGTTTCTGCGATTGGTGTGCACATTCAATGGATGATCCTACTTATGTGGACCAGGCCCTTGTTGTCTGTGCCTGACTGGTCACAAAGAAGCCTCATGAAGTTGTTACCAGGGTTGGGAGTTTGTCACACCCTGCTTCTGTCATGTTATTCTGGTATAAGCCTGCCCTTTATTGAGGTGCTTGTGCTGGGGCCCCCAATTCCACTTGGACCCCAACTGGAGTTGTCACCTATACATCTGAGTTTGGCCCTAGCGTTTCTGCGATCGGTGCGCACATACAATGGATGATCCTACTTATGAAATTTCCTGATCATACCGAAGTGATTTGTAGATGCTCTCCTGCCTAGATTATAAGCATGTTCTTTTAATAATCACCATGTATTTTTTCTGTTCAAGTGATTTGTAGATGCTCTCCTGCCTATCTTTTAATTTCATGGTCCTCAGAACCCAACTCTAGATGTCTGGGACCAACTAGGATCTTTGCTATCCTTAAAGTCTTTTGTTGTTTCACTTAGATCTATGAGATCGGGAGTTAATGATCATTAGTTCAGTTCAAGTATTGCTGGAACCTTTGATACCTTTTGAAAATCAGACACCTAATATAATATTTTTCGGTTATAATGTTCAATGTGTGAGCTTTTGAACGTGTGAAAAGAATAAGGCCCAGTTTGGATGCACAATTTATTTGTCATAGCAAGAAAAATCCCACACATTTGTGCCTGACTAGGTGGCATCCCCGCTGTGCATGCCACGATTTACAGACTCCAAATGTTTGGAACCTGCTTATTGGCAGAGTGCTGCAGATAAGTGGCATTTTCCCCTAATGTATTGTGGGATACAATACAAGGGAAGATATCTTTTTCCTCTATCCCCGTAAAATTAGATATTTTTCCACTTGATTGTAACAATTGAATACTAACTATTTTCATGGTTTCGCACAAGGCAGCTAAAGATATTCCTTGGATATGACTACCTAGATGTCCAAACAGGGCCTAAAATGGTCCTTGACAAAAGAAAAATAAAACCATGGATTAATGACTTAACGTTTCTTTGATACTCTGGCATATTGCCATAAGAATGGCCTGATACACCAGCAAGGCAATTAAGTACTTGATGGTTGAGCTACTGCTCCTCTGAAAGTTGACTTTCAAGTTTGCCACTGTGAACAGTAAAAGAATGTTTTACACACAAGAAAGGTTACATGAAGTTTACAAATCATAGGTAAAAAAAATTGTTAGACGATGGAATAACTTGAGATGGTCCACAATTTGATGCTTGTGGGAGCAATTTGTTACTATCCCAGAATTCTTGTTTTTTTTTTCAACTTCCTAATGTGTGTTGGTTCTAAATTTCCTAATTTTTGTCTTAATAAATTCCTGAAAATACCTTATAAATGGTCATAACAAGATGTTCTATTGGATTTAGTGATGTCACAGATTGAAGCTTTAACTGACGATATTCAACCTTTGCTATCTGAGGTTCGTGATAGCGGCCTGCTAAGGGATGTAGAGAATTTGACCAAGCGTCTGACAGATGCAAGTGAAGATTTGAGGTAGAATAACTAACCATGGTGACCAAAACTAAGATGGATTTTACATGTAGAATAAGAGGTAGAATTGAATTTGGTGTTTATCGCCTCCTAGAACTGGAGCAAAATTAAGGTCTGATTTATGCATTGACCGTCGTAGCCTGAGGTTCATCCCAAATCAGTATTGGTCCCTTTTAGTAATGAAATTTGATTTCAAAATTGTCTAAAGTTCTGTCAAACTTCAGCAAGGAAATACAATGTTCACTGTTTATGGCTTATTTCACTGAAAAAATTTTATGCAAAAAAATAATTCAGTGCTTTCAAAGAATCAACTTTGGTGGAAACCCGTCAGAAATTAGAAGATAATAGAGGGGAGGGAGATGGTTTTGGCCTTTACGCAAAGTTATCCCAAATCCAAAACTTTGAAATTGCTTGCTAGCATCATTATGGTGCCAGTCTGCCTCCACCAGGTAACATGATAATGAAGAAAGCTTTCGGTATTTCTTGCCTGAATTTCTTAGCCATAGCCAAACTAATTTTAAGCACCTTCCTGAAAGAGAAACAACGTGGCATTTTACAATGGAACCTCATATTTATCATGTACAATGCTAGCCCGCTATCTTTAATCCATTGCAGTCCATGTGGTCTTACTCTTCTTCTTGCAGGAGGGTACATTCTTCCATGTTGACCACTGAGAACACTGAACTAATCCGGCAGTCGCTGTCCGCCCTCATACGTACCCTGAAAAACATTGAGGTAATCTAATCCTTTCCTTCTTATTTTGTTTTCTTTAGCTTGCTAAAAGACCTAATATTTTAGTTTTTATCTTCACCACAAAGGACAACCCCAACCAACACACCCCCCTCCCCCTCCCCCTTCCCCCCTCGCCTTTTTCTTTTTTCTCTTTCTTATGGAGATCAAGAATAGGTGATTCAATAATTTTATTTTATTTTGAATTTAATGGATGTGGGTGCATGTTTTATTTTTTTAGTAGGGTTAATTTTTAGTAATTATAATGCATGGTTAATCTTCAATACTTAGTTTCAATTTTTTTATCTTCTTTTTTTTACTATTCACGCGTATTGTTTATGGGTTACTATTCATGGGTTAATGTTTACAGCGGGATTTCTAGAATTTTAGTATTGTTTAGGGATACTTTAAGAGTCTTACTTGGATTTCGAGTTAATTTTAGGGTTTCATAGGCTTATAAAAGGTGGGCATCACATTATAGGAGGCTGATTGAATTTTATTTTGTAAAAGAAGAAAGTTCTTTTCTCTTGGCTTGATTTACAACCGTGTTTTTTCTCCATTATTGCTGATTTGTACTTGTTTAAGATTTGGAAAAAAGGTTAATTTAATTTCCTACCTTTTCTTCCTGCATCAAGTCAATTTCCCTCTCCTTCCTGCATCAAGTCAATTTCCCGCCTTTCCTTCCTACATCAAGTGGTATCAGAGCTCGGTTTGAAAACAGCTAGAGATTGCGATGACTGGTCTTGGAGCTCTTAGCTGTGGACATGCCAATTTGGTCCAATTGTGCAAGGAAATCAACAACTTGACAAAGGGGGTTCCACAATTATTGCGCAAGAGAGACCAACAACAATGCCCTCAACACTAAAGGAATCTACATGGATAGATCGAAATCGTGAAGGTCTATGGAGATTGGCGCGAATCTAAGTGTTGAGTCTGAGTGGGAACAAACTGATGAGGTGTCAAGTTACGTAGATGAGTTTGATGCATGATGGCATCGGCTGGAAGATAATTTTGAAGGAACATAATTTTGAAGGAGAAAAATAGGGATCCAATGATCAATTGGATTCAATATTCTTTGAGTCAGTGGATGGTTTTATCTTGATAGTGCTACTATCTTTGATAGTCATCCTATTTTTGATAAAGAACTAAATGAACCCATCTTTGATGGTAATCCTCTTTTTAATGAACTATTGGATGAAAACGAAGAACTTGGAGGTCCAATTTATGAAGAAGAATAAGTTGCAGGTGATGGCAATGGTTGTTGCAATGATGGTAATGATTGCGATAGTGGTGGTTGTGAAGAGCTCATAGTGGAGGTAACTAGACGCAGCGATCATAAAAAGCTCTTTTCTCTCACCAATGATGGGGCTGACCTTTTCGGTTTTCAGTTAGCGGATTCTATCTCACAAAGGTAGGCTACTATAGCTGGATGCTCCAAAATATTCAGCGACTTGTTTGAGAATATGTCGGGGATATTTTGATTAGGCCTGATAACCCATAGGTCCTAGGATCATGCCCTAATATCAATTCGTAATACTGGCGTTGAAAGAAACCTTGTGTTTAGAGGAGGATCTGTAGTAACCCATTTCAAAACTTGAGGGCAAGTTTTCCTTAACCAAGGGAGAATGATAGAGATCAAGAGATGGGTGATTCAAAATTTTAATTTTATTTTTTGTTTTTTAATTTCATGAATGTAGATGTTTCTTTTTTTTTTTTTTTTTAGGAATTATAATGTAGGATTAATCTCCAATACTTAGTTTCTATTTTATTTTATTTTTACTATTCATGAGGACTGTTTATGGGTTACTATTTACAGATATTGTTCGCATGGGTATTTCTAGAATAGGGGTACTTTAGAGTCTTAAATTGTTTACTTAGCTCCCAAGTTTATTTTAGTGTTTCATAGGCTTATAAATGGTGGGATATCTCATTATGGGAGATGGTGCTATTGGAATGAATTTTATTTTATGAAAGAAAAATATCTTCTCTTGACTAGATTTATAGCCATTATTTTTCTCCACTATTTCTAATTTTTACTTGTTCAGAGGTTTGGGGAAAAAGTGAGTTTAATTTTCCATATTTCCTTCCTAGATCAAACATTCCCCCCATCCTTCAAAAAAACAAACAGGATATAAAAAAAAATCTTTGTTTTTCATGTGTTCCAGAATATAAGCTATGATATCTTGGATTTCACTGGCATTGAGCTTCCCAATCTCTTTTCCTACTTTATCAATAAAACACACATTTACTCTCACTGTTTTTGGGATGATCACCCAATTTTCTTCATGCATTTGCTAAGACAAAAAAAAAAAGGGAAAAAAATCCCATCTTTCTTTCTCCTTTTCTTATTTTTATGGGACCAGGCCTTGGAGCAAATACAAAACACAAGGCTTTCTCTCCCATGATGCTTAATCTATCTTGATTCATGCAGGGTATAAGCTCTGATATCTCAGGTTTCACTGGTGATGAAGTCACGAGGCACAATCTAAAATTGCTCATCAGGTCCTTAAGCAGGTTGATATAGAAAAATAAAACTGAAGGCAGAGCTGTTTTTGAGTTGGACTACAGGTATTCATTCACTTCACTCACTTTCTCAGGCCTTAGTGCAATTCAATATGTAGCTATTGTTATGTTCGTGTATTTTTAGGGGTTGATAGGCTTTGGTTGGAGGTTTCTTTGTCTTATCTCCCAAACAATGCATATTGGACCGAATGATCGAACAATTGAAAGAAAATAGCTGAGTGGGTATGAGGCCTAGGCATTGTCTATGCATTTCTTATCTAATGTTCTATAGCATTTATTGTTTTCTCTTTTTTTGTTTTTAGCACGTGATTTTGATTGCGTTGTTTATAAGACATTTCCCAATTCTTCCTTTTTCTTTCCAAATTAGTCGCAAATTGGACATTCTATCACATGTTATAAAGAAGGTATTAAAATAAGGAAAATTATTGAGTCATGTGTGGTGACGACGACGGCGATGATGATATGAGAGTGTGTTTTTGAAAGGTTCAGTTGTTTCAATTTTGCTTTTATCAAAGTTGTATAAGAGAGATGAAATGTGTTTCCTTATGAAGTTTTAAAAATTTTAAGGAGAGTTTTAACCAAGGTTAATGTCCAAATGATCTCATTTATATAGAAGTTTGAAGGTTTAATTTTTAGAACCTTAGGTTAAAGCATCGCTAGTGGATGAGAGTTTCAAGGATTTAAATGAAATGCTCGGTCCTGTATTGTAGAAATTTATGGAAAATTAGTTATTTTCAAGGTGTGGCAGTCCTAATAATGGATAAGCAAATGTATATATCAGTGTTCATAAAATACGAATAGGTTTCTCTTCTGGAAAATCCACCCGAATGGGAGATTTTTGAGTCAGATTATCTGATTCCGGGTGATCAAGTCCATGCGAAGAAATGTGGCATTTTCCAGAGTAGGTTCATTTAGGCATGTTTGACGCCGGCAAAATATGGGAGAGGAAGTCTAAGTCTCTCATTTTTAATGCCTGCGAAAAAGGCTCCCAAAAGGCTGAGGAATTCTGCCCTTCCAAAATGTTTTTTTTTTTGTTAAATAAAAAATAAGGGTGTATTTGGGCTCCTACCATTTGGTGAGAATGGAGTTCAAGACTTGATCATAGGACTTGATGGGGAATTCTGCCCTTCTGAAATGTTTTTTTTGGTTAAATAAAAAAGTTAAGGGATTTGGGCTCCCATTATTAAGTGAGAATGGAGTTCAAGACTTGATAATAGGGCTTGGCAGTAAACTTACTCATATAGATGTTTTCAAAAAAAAAAAAGGTTTTTATACTTTCCTTGCACCATAGAAGATTTAGGTTTTCCCTACCATCTAACCATTCAATCTTATCAAGTAAGCTACTCACCGTTTGATCCTAGGTTTCTGGCCAAGTTGACTATCGGAATTTACCACCTAGGGAAGGTGGGGCATCAATCACTAGTCCTCTTCTTCGGGAAAGACTTGTACCGGTCTTGAACAGTGGATAACAATATTTGTCATAAGAATCTTTTCTAAGTTAAGAGATTGAACCGGACGGAAGAAGCCTTCCTCCTCCTCGTTTCACCGTCCGGTCTGTCCCTGTCCATTTGCATTTCCGTATCCGGGTGGGTCTTAATCTATCCGTTCCTAGCCATCTGCTGCCGACCTATGATTAATAAAGATTATCTCAAAGTATTTTATTTAAAATTTTTTGAATAAAATTTGTATGAATATGAAATTTGGTACATGTCATCTTCTCATTAGGTGCACCTATAAAAATTAGTAAAAATAATTTTTTGATAAAATATAATGACCAAAATATCTTTTGAAAGAATTAAATTGCCCAAATAGTTTGGGGGAAACCAATATATTGAGAAAAGTTGTTTCAACATGACTTGAAAACCACAAAGAAAAAAATAAATTAAAAAAATATTGAATTATAGAGGAAATAAATTCAAATAATAGCCAAATAGTTCTTGAAATGTCACGAAACTTGAGGGATGACAAGAAAAGAACTACAGAGAACAAAGATTTGCATTTAGGGCATATTAAACCTGACAGCATAACAAATAATTAATGGAAAATAGTAAAAACTCCATAGAACATCAGGATTAAACAAGGGAATATAACAAGAACACAAATAAAATATCACAGAAAAAATTAGAAAATGCTGTCAAAAATAAATAAATGAAACCTAAATATAATAAATAAGAATTCTCAAAAAATAAGAATAAACAGGGCAAAGCTTCTATGGGATCCCAATGACACATAAATTATCTCTCTCCCCTACATGCAACTAAATCGGGCGTCTAGAAAGTCAAAGTGCAAATGTCAGAATCTTTTACCTTAGGTATTGCTGGTAGTCTAAGGCAGTTGCCCAGTTCTAAACAGATAACCAAAACCCAGCAAAGCTCACGGATATTCTCACCCGGGATTAGGGCCTATGCCATAAAAATGTGGCCCGAGGGTTAGGCAACCATAACCCTAGCATCGGGCTGGGCTGAGCTAGGCTTGGGCCACAAAATGTATCTTGAGGGTAGGGTTGGGCATGGGGCATGCCTGGCTGAATTCGGCTCAATCGGGCCCGCTTTTTCTCACTCTTCTGTTTTTTTTTTTTTTTTCTGTGAATTTTAATTAGTTTGGCTTAGCCCGGTCCTAATAAGCCTAGGGCTGAGCCAGCCCTGGCCGGGCTATAGCCAGGGTTGGGCCGGGCTACAGCCAGCACTGTCCTGGCCAAAACCTGGCCCATTGCTGGCCCTATTCTCACCTCTCATGTGTGAAGTAGGGCCGGGCTATAGCCAGGGCCGTTCCGACCGAAACCTGGGCCATTGCTGGCCCTATTCTCACCTCTCATGAGGAATTGCAAAACCCATGTCGTCAATGCCATGATTTGTGAGAGAGGTTGTCTAGGGATTTCTATGGCTTCCAATTGCCACTGAAAACTCCCACTTCGAAACATGGGTCTCTTTCTTGAATCTTACGTCAATGATTTGAATGGAAAAGGTCCATAGAAGTTTATATAGAGGCTCTAAATAATCAAATTAGAGTTTACTTCAAAAATTTCACTAGAAGATGTTGTTTGACGTCCAAATATCCTCAAATTGAGCATCTCGACATCAAGATGCATAGACATGAGAAACAAAGTAGATTTCAAGTTTTGGAAATAGTGTATTTTGTAATACACTTTTGGACCGTCAATTTTCAAGATTTTTAAGTTTTTATAGATCTGTTGATCTATACTATTTTTGAAACTTTGAACTTTATAAATAAAGATGAAAATATATTTTAAGGCTATTACAAAGATTTCCAGAATTGAAACCATGAAGGTAGGCTCTTATTTGTTTATTTAGAGCCTAGGCTCTATATAAACCGCACCTAGGGAAAAGTTTATATAAAGCATAGGCTCTAAACAATCAAATTAAAGCCTACCTCAAAACTTTCATTAGAATAGGTTGCTTTGAAGTCCAAATATCATCAAATTGATCATCTCGACATCAAGATGTAAGGACATGAGAAAAAAATGGATTTCAAGTTTTGGAAATGGTGCAGCTTGTTATGCATTTTTGGACTGTAAATTTTCAAGATTTTCAAGTTTTCATAGATCTCTCGATCTACACTATTTTTGAAGCTTTAAATTTTATAACTAAAGATGAAAATACAATAAGGCGATCACAAAACTTTCTAGTATTGAAACTATATTTCTCAACAACGTGGGTTTTGGTGAGAAGGCATGGCTTAGGGTGGCTCCGAGGAAGCGTGTGGTCTATTTTGGCATGTATCAGCGAAAGATAATTTGGAAATTTTTTGAAGACAGAGTGTCACACCCCAAGAATTTACAATACTGTTATTCCTGAGATGTGACAGACAAAACATAAATACATCTATTGATAGGACAAATTTACAATGGCGAGGTCTTACAAAGTAAATAAAAAAAGCTAGCACAACAACAGTATCTTCCAAGGTTGATCTTGACTAGCACTCAAAATGAATCCGCAGTTATCCTGAAAAAATGTTTACCATAGTTTGATGAGTTTGGCTACTCAGTAAGTGATCATCATAATCCTAAAAATAATCATGATTGAAAGATATCAATATTTTCCAAAATGAGATCTATTAACGGAAATGCATCAACAGTTTCACTTTCAATAAATGCATAATTAAGTATAATTCGAGTAATTGAAATGCTTATAACACTTTTAACGGCAGTGCATAATTCAAAGGATTTCACAAAATACCCTATTGGCGTCTCAAGTAGGTCACCTATATACCCCATCAGCGTCCTGATGGGTCCACTTAATCCCTATCGGCGTCTCAGATAGGTCCACTTAATCCCTGCAGGTCCACTTATACCTCACCGGCGTACCGGATAAGTCCACTTAATCCCTACCGGCGCCCCAGATAGGTCCACTTATACCTCACCGGCGAACCGGATGAGTCCACTTACATACTTAAATTATTTCTAAATCTCTTTAAACATTCGAAAGCAGCAATATCATGTACTCAACATATCACTGAAATCATTAATATGAATTTCACTTAAACCATTAATAACAGTCACTCTCTATAACATTTCAAAAATAACCAATCAAATAGTTTGGGCTCAAATTTAGAAAGGTAGCAGTTTGTAAAGGCATTCTAGCATAATTGCCAATTTAATATGTATATAAAAACTCTTATAGAAATTCAAGAATACGGAATTATCACAATTTATGGGATATCAATCCACAAATAAACATTTCACAACAATACTATAATCAATTGCAAAAATGTCAATAATAAGGCAGTCATTTGCACATGAATTTTACAATGTCTAAATATTCAAAACAGTAGAAAGAAATATCACAATTTTACTAAAAGCAGAAATATCACATTTATTTCTAATAATTTGATAGTATCTAAAATTTTCTAACAATAGCCAAGAAAAATAAATAAATTTATTTTTCTAAGAATTTACAGCATTTAAAATTTCTAACATAGATAAAATATCATAATTTTTATTAAAAAAATTATTTTTCAAGATAATGAGATCGTGTGCGCATAAAATTTATCGCACCTAAAATTCGTGATAATAAGCAGAAATAATTATTTCATTTTATTTTTAAAAAGAATGGATTATTTTTCGAGACAATGAGGTCACTTACACATAAAACTGATAAAATAAAGATCCTGGACGGAAATATCACTATTTATTAAAAACAGACTATTTTTCAGGAAGACGATGTCACTTACTTGTAATCACTCACGAAATTGATGCTTTTTGTGTATGTTGGTTGGGGCACTAAAAGGCCGCCCGTTTACAGTAGATCTTATGGAATCAGTATGCACAAGAGCTCAGTGATAAAAATTTCAATTAAAAAGACGCATCTCATAGTTATACCATAGGAAGGTGGCACATTTAATTTACTTACACGTCATAGTGGATTGTCAAGGGCCAACACGTAAGAGAAACTACAAGCCACGTTATAAGATAAGAAAAGCTTAAGTCAAAAGCTTTTGAAAATAGTGATGGTCCCTAAGGACCATCATGCTCATGTGGACCATCACTTATTAAAAGTTTATTGTCTTTTTTTTTTGAAAGTTTAGGATTGTTACACAGAGTGACTGATAGAATTCGGTGTTTTTGTTTTTTGGGTTATTGATGAAGTGAGTTTTCATTTTGAAGACAATTTTAGGGCATAAAACAATATACTGTGATGATGGAAGTAGGTTGTTCTAATGGCTGTTTTGGAGGAAAGCTTTGTGCATAAAAGCATTGTAGAATTTTTTTTGGTGGGGTTATTGACGGAAGTAGGTTTTCATTTTGAGAAAAATTTTGTGGAGAAAACGGATACTAGGATGATGGAAGTAGATTGCTCCCATCGTTGTTATGGAGGAAAGCTTTGTTCAAAAAAACAGTATACAAGTTGATAATATTATTTAGGATGGATGAAGGAGAGATGGGGCAGATGGGAGAGTTAGAGACATGAGGCGTAGAGAGAAAGAGAGAGAGGGGCTGTTTGAAAAAGAGAAAAAATTGGTCGATGAGAGATACTTATTTTTTCACCTAGTGCCAAAATATTATATTGTCCTTTTATTTTAGTTTATAAAATAAATATGTAAGGGCATTGATGGTAAAAAGATATTTACAAGGTATTCTAACTTTAATCTATGGTATTTGGGGGTCCTTAACTCTAGAAAATACCATATATATATATATATATATAATCTATATGATAGTCCCAAAAACTATAAAATGGTCAGATATAATTCTACCTCAATCATGGGCATTGCAAAATGTCAATCAACCACGAGAAATTCCACATTGGAGAAAATAATAAATCCCTTATGGATCAATTAATTTCCAAACTATCCCAACTAGATCTAAAAGGAGTACCTTCACCTCAAATCAATATTCCTCCACCTATGATTACTTCTCAAATACCTGAGTCATCTGACAAAGGAAAAGCTGTCCTACC
>NW_006498806.1:3783722-3829041 GCF_000471905.2 Amborella trichopoda | reverse complement strand
ATTCTTAGTATTATCTTAAAATTTATTTTCATACCTAATTAGAAAATTTAAATTCCAAAAATTGTTAAAATCAAGTGGATCTATAAATATATGAAAATCTTGAAAATGGACGGTCTAGATAATGTGTTACAAGATGCACTATTTTTGAGATTTAAAAAAAAAAAATTTCATGTTCATAGGTCTCAATGTCAAGATGATTGATTAGAGGTTTTTTAACATTAAAACGACATTTTCGATAGATTTTTGACATATATATATGTGATTCTACATTTTAAGGTTGCAACCTAATATAAGTTTTCCCTTTATGTATTTCTCCTTTTTTAGATTTTGAAAAGTTACCAACCATAAATCAATTTGTTTTAAAAAAATGTATGTTTCATACATGTTTTTAGCTTATTTGGACTTTTTATGTTGTTTTTTGTTTTGTTTGACATTAGAATTTATATTTTATTTTTGGGTTTTATTAGGCTACACCACTTGGCGGTGTAGACCCAAAGTGCTCAACATTTTTTGACCCTAAAATACCCTTGAATTGTAATACAAAATTTTTCAAATAGGGGCATTTTTTGTTATTTAAAAAGGTAGAATGGATATTTTATAAAAAAAAATAGTGGCATTAGTAGTTAAAAACAATTAATGCATCTTGTGGGTAATATCACACACCATATCAATGATGTCATTGTCTATTATTGTTAATAAATATTTTTGTTTCTATTAATAATTTATAGTTTACTTTTGACTAATTACTTAAAATACTCCTAAATAAAGTTACTATATTATAAGATAAGGGTATCTAAATGTCTAAAAATGGTGAGATTACCCCTAAAAAAAAAGTTACTATACTATAGGATAAGAGTATCTAAATATCTAAAAATGATAGGGTCTACACCACAAATTATGTAGCCTAACAAAAACCTTTTACTTTTAACTACTTTTAGTTCTTTTTATTTTTAAGGGCTTTTGGGGACTTATACACTACTCTGCCGAGTCCACGGACTTAGCCCGAGTTACCCCCCTCAAGTCAGAGGCCCAGTCCGAGTTTCAAACATGATTTAGAGCCCCCTAAAATTTGTCCATGTGTTGCTACAAAACACACTAAAATGGATCAATTCCTCTCAAACCCTTGCACAAAATTGATCGCTATCTTCTCCTCTGTAGTTTTTATGCCATTCCTCTTGTAGTCGCATTTTCGGAATGTGAACGTCCACACTATAATTTTGCTCGCCTTAGAGAGATAAAGTGTTGGAAAATTGTTTCATGCGGGCTGGACCGCATGGTTACATGTGCGATTCAAAAAGTTTAAAGCATCCATCTTTAAGATGGATGTAAGTAAGTGTTCCATTTAAAAACAATAGAAACTAACGGTCCAAATATTTTCGTACTATAATTATCATTTTTAGTTTTTGAAATATGCTTCTTTTTTTGTTTTTCATATTCGTCTTTTTTTTTTTTTTTGCATGTTCATGATCTCCATGTTAGAGATTACGTTTTTTAAAATTAAGTCCAAAAATCCATCTCAAAAATGGATTTATTAATAGGCCCGCATTTCTACAAATGCGGGCTTGGCCGGATAGAAACCAGGTCCCAGATTGTTTGTGATGTTTTGTTTTGTGCTTAATGCGAACTGACAGTGACTTGACTGACAAGCCTTCATTTTTTTAACACTTTTTTTTCTTTTTTCTTTTGGGATAATTTAGTGGGATGACGAGCCCTACCCGTTTTTTAAATTGTTAATGGTTTTTTAATGTGTTTGGTGAACATGGAAGCCTAGACCTTAGCTGAGGTTGTGCTACCACTACGAGCCCAACTCCATTCTCAAATTTTTTTTTTTAACGTTGTTTTTGTGATGGAGTGTGTGATATGTGTGTGGGGATGCAGTCCTACATTTGCTCATGGAGGCCTCAAACTTCTGGTGTTGAAGATAACATAAATGAGGGATCAAAAAAATTAAAATCAGTAGTCTAAATATTTCTTTTTAAAAATTATCATTTTTAGTTTCTATAATACATATCAATGATCTCCACATTATAAATTATATATTTCTTAAAAATTAATACCAAAATATTTTTTAAGGGTGCAGTTTGTATAAGGCCAAGGCTCTAAACAATCAAAGTAAAGCTCACCATCATATAGTATCGAGAACTGTGGTTTCAATACTGGAAATCTTTGCGAGAGCTTTAAAATATATTTTCATCTTTAATTGTAAAATTTAAAGCTTCAAAAATAGTGTAGATCAAGCAGATCTATGAAAACTTGAAAATTGACTGTCCAAAAATGCATTACAAGATGCACTATTTCCAAAACTTGAAATCCATTTTTTTTCTCATGTCCATGCGTCTTAATGTCGAGATGATTAATTTGAGGATGTTTGAGCATCAAAACAACCTTTTCTAGTGAACATTTTGAGGTGGGCTCTAATTTGATTGTTTAGAGCCTCGGCTCTATATAAACTTTTTCCATTTTTTAATAATGGATTTATTAAGAGGCTGCACATTTCTACATATTAGTATGGAGAATCATAGATTTGGATGATTTAAGTTATGAGATTCTCTTTTTCTATGAACTATTTATCATTCTGTCTACAATTTTTTTTTTTAATTTCAAAATACCAACAAAAGGCACATGATTATGAGTTGGAATAGCTGCAAATAGGTAAAAAAGTTAGTCTATTATGAGTATTTTGATACAGAGTGTAATTTGTATAAGGTGTCAACTTTGAACAATCGAAGTAATGCATCCCTCTAAACTTTTACAAATATTGTAGTTTTGATGATGGAATTTTTTACAACGGTATCTATTTCCAATGTGGATCGAGTAGATCTATAAATATTTAAAAATCTTGAAAATGGTTTCGATACTATGTTACAAGATGCACTATTTTAATCAAAGTTACTAAAATCGGACCGGACAAGTGATCCGACCGATAGAACCATGACTGAAATCTTGTTCAGCCCGATGTAAGCATTAAATTGGGATTTACACATAATCAGTCAAAACGAGCATTTGACTGGTTGAATTGCTTCGATTGCCAGCATTGCCAATTTTATTAGACACTGTCTAGTTTAGAAAAGTTGGAAGTTGAATTCCATGTGTTTCCCTAATTGAGCAATGATCCAATGCAACGATTGTATGATGCAACGACACTTCTAGAAAATCATGTTTGTGGTATTTGTATAGGGAAAGTTTTATCTGTTCCCCTCACAACATGAAAGTTCTATCCTCCGCCTTATCCAACCGTCCATTTTTTAATGGAGGTCTAAGATTGCCCCAATCACAATGTCACGTCTCTACATTGTTTTATTTTTTATTTTTTTCTATAAACTGTTTTGACTCCAAATTTTGGACATCCATTCCTCTATTAAACTCGCACTAACGAAATATATAAAAATAATAATTTCAATAAAATGACCAAAATACCCCTGAAAGATTCAAGGGGTATTTTGGTCATTATTTTTTATTGAAAAATTATTGTTAATATTTTTTATAGGTGCACCCCAATAAGAAGATGGAACGTACGAAATTTAATATTCAGAAAAATTGTATTAAAAAATTAAAAATAAAATACTTTAAGACATTGGATCTAAGATCAAACGGTGAGTAGCTCTCTTGATAAAAAAATGGACGGCTAGATGGTAGGGGAATGATATAACTTCTATATTGTAGGGGAACATAGAAAGCTTTCCCATTTGTATGACCCCAAATTTTGCACACACTACCCCCCTCCCCCCCCTCCCCCCAAAAAAAAGAAAAAAGGAAAAAGTTTATATAGACCTAGGCTCTAAATAATCAAATTAGAGCCTACCTCAAAATTTTCACCAGAAGAGGTTGTTTTGATGCCGACGTATCATCAAATTGATCATCTCGGCATCAAGATGCATGGACATAAGAAAAAAAAGGATTTCAAGTTTTAAAAATAGTGCATCTTGTAACGCATTTTTGGACCATCGGTTTTTAATATTTTCAAGTAGATCTGCTCGATCTACACTATGTTTTAAGCTTTAAATTTTTTAATTAAAGATGAAAATATAATTTAAAGCTATCACAAAACTTTTTACTATTGAAACAATATTACTCAACATTATTTGAAAGTGAGCTCTAATTTGATTGTTTAGAGCCTCGGCTCAAACCACACAAAAAAAAAAAAAGTTCAATTTGAGCCTTAGATATGGTCAAAATACGTCCCCTCCAAAAACGAATCTAGGCCATTCATTTTGTGAATTTCAATATCTTAGCCTTTATAAACTCAAAATCTTTTTTTTTTTTAACATTGTTCATCTAATGATAATAAAACCGTCCAAAAAAATTGAAAATGAAAAACTCCTTCTAGGGCTTAGATCTAAGCATCTCACCAAAATGAACGGCCTATGTTAATTGGGCTAAAAAAATACTTCTAGGTGGTGTTTTCAATTTTTTTTTCTCTTTTTGGGATTGTTCATTAGAATGAAATTAGTGTATATTTCAAATTTTAGATCAAAAAAATGGCCATAAGATGATTTTTTAAGGTTATTATATCATATTACTATACAATGGTTGCATGAAATCATTGCCCTTTCTAATTTATTGTCAATTTATCTCGTTATTTCCATTTTCTTCATGTTGATTGCAAGGGAACTTTTTATTGCCAGTTATATCCAAAAATCATCACAAAAAATAAACCGTTGCTTTTCTTTTCATAACAAATAAAACATCAAATTTACCAAAGATATTGAATCAACATAGTACTTTTTATTGCCAAAAGTTGTACCAAAAAATGATCATAAAAAAAATATATCTTGATTTCTTTGTTATAGAAAAGAAAAAAAAAACTATATTTGTTAAAAACATTGCTTTTTTATAGTTTTCTCTCTCATACACAGATTTGACTAGCAAATAATAGAACAACATGGATATATTGCCCCAAGAAAAAAAAAAAAAAAAAACTTCAATATCGGATTGTAGTTAGTAGAAATCCAAAAACCCAAAAAATGTAAAATAGCGGTCCATCCAAATTGGTGTTGTTTACTTTAATAAACTAACCAAAAAAAAGAAAAACCAAAAATTGTGAAATTAATTAAATTATGTGTATAGATAATGTGTATAGAGAGAGTAGGAATTGACATACTTGTACAGTTGTACCAAACAATATGCGTTAGCAAACTCAAATATTCGAACCTCAGCCCTAGTTTGGGGTTGCCGAATCACTCTCTATTCCTCTTTACAATGTCTTTTTTTTTTATTATTATAATTTTTTATTAAACCAGTATTCTTAATTTAAAATCAAAACCTTTCCTCTTGGGGTCGTTTGGTAACCAAAAATTTGGTTTCCAAAAACAGTTTTTCTTAAAACTGTAGCATTTTTTTGTTTAGCAACTGGAAATGCTACAGTAAAATGAAGTTCACATTTCTCAAACATGAAAAAAATGTGAACTTCCAATGCCCTATGGAAGAGTGAATTACTAAAAAAATGAGAAATGTGGATTTCTTTTTTTTGGAATGTTTTTCTATCATTTTGAAAATGTTTACGAAACTTCAAATATTTTTTATTTTTTATTAAATTAGATTGAGCTGAAATTTAGAGATTATGTATGCCCAACTGGATAGGTTTTTATAAGAAAAAAAGAATATCAAAAAATAATTTCTATATAATAAAATAAGCAAACTATTCCCCAAAGTTTCAAGGGCAAAACAATCATTTTGTTTTTTTACAAAATATTTTTTAGTATTTTATAGGTGAGAGTCGTATGGATTTACTTGAAGTTTCAAATCCATTCTATGTATACAAAAAAATAATAATAACTGAAATACTCTAGACCGTTTAATGAAGATCTGATGGTTGAGATCGATATGCTTTAAATAATCTATAATGTGAATTTTGAGGGGTATTTCAGTTATTTTATATTTTTTTAAAAAATATTTTATATATTTTTACAAATGGATGGTAGGACATGAAAGAAAGACGAATGTGATCTTGTTGGATTTTTTTTTTTTTTTCCTTTATCTTTTTGGCAAATATCACTTACAAGTGGGCTTGTTACAATAACTCTTGCTTCAAAAATTTAAAACCGACAAATCTAAGATCTTAAAACTTTGATGTCATTAAAACAATTTTTTTTAAACAAAGAAAATTAACCATTACTTGTTATGTTTGGGAATATAAAGTTAATATAATTAAATATACAATAAATAAAAGATAATGTCAGAGATTATCTTAACCGAGCTCATTACACCCCATACCGAGTCACCACCATCCGATGAAGCGAGATCAACGATCAACCTTCAATCTCAACCAGCAAGCAAGTTTAGGCTAAGCCCTCCAATAGAACTATGAACTCCTCTTGATTACAAATCCTTAAACCTAGGTTCAAATCCTCAATACCTAGTTCAAGAAATCATATTCTTAACACTACCCAACCCATAGGTTTAAAGTAAGATGAGAGAGATATAATCCTGTTTAGGTGGGGCGTGCCCCTTAAGTTATCCTAGAGAAAGAGAGAGAGAGAGAGCGAGAGAGAGAGAGAGAGTTTTCAAAGAGGTAGGGTCGCAAAACTAGAGAGAGAGAGTTTTCAAAGAGGTAGGGTTGCAAAACTAGAGAGAGAGAGAGTTTCCTAGGGTTGGGCCATGCCTCTTAGGTCGGCGAGAGAGATATATATATATTTTAGAGAGAGTTAGAAGAGAGATTTTTGGTGTGGAGAATTAATGGAGAGAGGTCATCTATTTACAGAGTAAAAATAGGATTAGGGTTTTCCATGGTTTGTCTCTTTTGTGAGATTAAACATGAACCATTGATATTGGGTGACTCGTGGGATGAGAGATTTGAGCCCTCCCTTCCATAAATGGGCCATCAATATTATAGAAAACGCTAAACCCTTATCTTTTTTCTAAACCATTTTTCCATCAATATAAATTAAATAAAATAATTTTAAATATTGTGCATGCCATAATAACGCACAAGCTTTCTCATGCTTTCCAAAAATCCATTCAATGCTTCCTTAAGCCAATTCCTTTCCAAAACACAAAATATTTTTGACTTCAAGTCAAAGTTGCCATTTCATAAAATAGAAAGCATCAAACAAGGAGGGCCGTGCCACCCATGAGGGGGTCTCATGGGCCCCACCATCTAGGCCCATGGTGAGACTATGTGCATAATGAGCTTCCATATAATTTTAAATATTTTAAAATTCAATAAAAAAAACTAGAATTTATTTGAATATTTAAATCATTGTAAAATCAATATCTCTGTATTTAAAACCCAAATTTGATAAATAAAATATCTAGAGTTTTATAATAATTCAAATAATAATTCTAAAATAATTTCTTCCATAAAATAAACATAATTAAATTAATTAGATTGGAAAATTATCTACATAGTCTAGGAATTAAATCAATAAACATGGGGCACTCTACCTTCAACCGTGTATTACGGATCACATTTGCTTTATCAAACTGACCCACCACAATCCATCCAGGGGCTCATTTACGGATCACCAAATTCTGACCAATGAGCCAAGGGGTTGCAATTTCAGTTTGTGGATTTCAGGTTCTCCTTAAAGACATATCAAGATCACCTAGACCTGATGCGACTGCCGCTCATATGGTGCACAGGGATATCTCTTGCGCATACATAAACTTCATCCTAAAAGGTGGTTCACTTTTTGAAATGACTATCATTATACATGTCGTGTGATGGTATGTAGATGAGGTTTTGGCCCCCGTATCTGAAGGTCACCATCACATATAAGAGTTACACAGTCTCTGGGCTCACTCATCTGGACATATTCCGACCTCATTAAGGGATGACTTATTAGAACCCTCATCGGATAATTTTCTACATCCAAATAACATAGGTTTTTCTCAATCGACTGTCCTAAACCGTCGAAAATAGTTCGGTATCAACAAATATCATTTACATAATATAGTCTACGAGGGACCACACTCTTGCTGAATTTATGTTCCATTATATCAAATGTTTGATTACGCCTTTAATGGCCACATTTACGGGATAAGTGTAAACGCCCAAGATTTTTATCTCAATTCAATGTATAAAAAATAAAATAAAATTGAAATACTCAAATATGCTCTCAACCTTCAATGTGGATATTTCGATCCTTCTATTTTTCTAAATTATTTTTCTATAATTCTTATAGGTGTGATTCATAACGGGAAGTGTTTGATAACAGGAAGTGTCTTCATGGAAGTGGGAACTTATTAATACTGTTCATGTTTCGTGCAGAACTTCACCCTCGAACCCTAGTTCTTCTTCTTCTCTTCGTTCCCATCTTCTTATCTTCAGCGGCTGAGCACCCCTCTTTTCGGAGCACGACCCCTCTCTTCTGTTCTTAGCGTTCAGCCGCTGAGCCACCCCTCTCTTCGCAGCACGCCACTATCTCAGGCAGACTCCTCTCTTCACACGCAGCCCTCGATAGGATTTACTCAGCTGTTCTTGACCTCTGGTCCTTGCTATTGATCTTGAGGTATGCTATTGACTCTTATTCTCTCTTTGTTATTGATCTCTGTGTTTGTTCTTGAGCTCTTGAAGCTAAGAGCTCTTATTCTCTATGTGTTATTGATCTTGAGGTATGCTATTGACTCAGATTTCTTCATCTTTCTCTCTCTATCTCTTCTTGAGCTCTGATCCTTCCTATTAAGCTCTGATCTGTGTTCTTCATCCTTCTCGAGGTATTTACCCCCGACTGCGCTAACCACAGCGAATAGTATTGATGTGTTTTATTTAATAAAATCAGAGTAAATAGCATACCTTCTATTTCTGATTTTACAGATTTTTCGCAACAGCCCAATAGATGAGAGCTCAGTTACAAAAAAAAATAGAGCTCAGTTACAAACTGATTATTCAAACAGTTTGTAATAAAATCTGGGTCCTTTTCTTTTGTGTTTATTTGGCGAGTTCGCAACAGCCCAATAGATCAGAGCTCAGTTACAAAAAAAAATAGTGCTCAGTTACAAACTGATTATTAAAACAGTTTGTAGTAAAATCTGAGTCCTTTTTTTTTTTTTTTCAGTGAGGGACGGAGGGAAATGCATTAGGGTTTTGGTGGGGAGGGCGGGAGGGAGCACAAGATCACCCTACACCATTTTTAAACCTGCTTTCATCGTCATCAGAAAAACCCTAGTTGTTGAATTGAAGATGGACAAGAGCATGCTTGGAGATCTGGACTCTATGGGAGAAGAGGACAAGCTCAGAATGACCACCATGATCGAACAGCTACAAATCCGTGACAGGTTCTTCCCTCTCTCTCTTTGTCGGCTCTCTTTTTTAGGAATTCTTTGATGAGAGAGAAAAGATGGAGATTACTTGTTTTTTTTGGCTCGGAGAGATTCTAATTCGTGCCATTCTCTCTCTCAGAGAGAGACTAAATCATGATGTTTGCTCTTTCTGGCGAGTAAATTATTTGTGCATTTATGTATCATTTGCTGCTTTCATAATTTACTGTGAGGGTTTTTATGGTATCCATTTTTTTATTAATGAGAAGGCAATGGGCTAAAACACGCAAAAAAAGTTGAATTGGCAGGAGGAAACAATAGCTTTTCCGTTTAAATTCTTTTCATGGCTCCCGGGATATAGACCGTCTACTGTATTTACCACATAAGTAACACTAAGTTCTTCTTCCTCTTCTGTTATTGTTGGTGTTGCTTTCGTTGATTAATTAAGTGATTATGTTAAAATGTGAGGTTTTATTGGAAGTATTGGAATGAGAGACCACTTGAACTATCAAATGGAAACCAAGAATTACCTTTCTACCTCTACATTTGCTTTTAGCAGCGATTATGAACGGTTCTCAAGAAAAATTAGCCTCTCCATGTACCACTTCTTGATGCTTCTCTGCCTATCAATGTCATGGAAATTAGTGGGGGCATCTTGTAATTCTGAGCTTAATTATACAATGGAGCCAGAATTTCTATTCTCGTGTATAGGTACTCCATTGTACTGTATTTCCCATTCCCCTAATTTCAAGTATCCTTTTACCTCACTCTAGTATTAAAGAGCTAATAGGGAATCTTAATGTAAAGCCTTTTGAACTAAAATGTCCCTTTGGCCTTGGGTGCCTTGCTGTAGAGGCTTCTGCTGCACCATCTATTCCTAATGAAAGTGAATATGCTCCTTTGTAATCTTCATGTGGCTCGGTCCTTAAGAGTGATAGGTCACTAACGGATGTGTGACAACTTATGTAGGCTTATGATTATGTGGTGCGGCGGCAACCTGTGTGTCATATATCTATTTTGCAAATTTTTAGGCGGCTAGTGAGCTAAAAATGTATTTCATTATCTTTTGGCAGTAATGTTGTAGTTCTCATAGGGAAAATGTTCCACCTATTCTAGTGAAGGAGTTTTGTAAAACAAAAAGACGAGAAAAGTCTTAGTATTTGAGATTAAAACTTGGTTACTAAAGCTTAATTATAAAGCATAGTTGGAGTTTGGTACTAGAAGTGTGTATGTTTGGCGTGAATCCATTATGCAAAGCTTCATCAAGGCATATAAATTTGGGTTTCCAACTTTGATATGACTACATATGTTTTGGGTGCATGGATTTCTATCAAAGGAAATCGTTGATATTTTGAGCAGTATTGTTGACAATTCAGGAAATGGCCTTCTTGGCGTCACAAATGATTTATTTAAAGCCTTTGAAATGTATTTTCAAAGCACATCTTATATAGATGTTAGAAAATTAAACTTAAGAAAGTAGAACCTTCTAGATGTGAGTAGAAGTTTAAGAAAACATGGAGAGTTTTCTAGATGAGACATGAAGAAATAAATAAAGACGCATGTAGAAGTTTCTAAAAGGGACACAAAGTCAACAAAAGTGACTACCCATTAAATGTCGGTAGGTGGTCACTAGAACATTCTAGTTGGTATGACAACCTCTATAAAAGGGGAATAGAGAGCCATGTGTTGGGGCAAGTAAGTGAGTATTGAGTGTAGAGAAAGAGAGAAAGAGATTGAGAAAGATTGTGTAGAGAGAAAAAGTGTAGAAGTGAAGGCAGCAACCTTTCTTTTTTGGTGTAAAGTATATTTGGTTGAAGTATTTGCAAGTGAGAGTTGGAAGATAAGTACACTCTCTCTCTTCTTATAGTTTCTTGCATTGTTATTTGGGATTTAATTTTTCATTATTATATAATTCAAATTCCCATCATCTGGTATCAGAGCAGGTTTAATGGCGAGGAAAATGGGGAGGTGGGCGTTTAGTGAGAGAAAGCGAGTGGGGTAAGCAAGGGACATGGACATTCTTCCAACCCCATTATGATTTGCGACTCACTCTCTCTTCTTCCTCTCCCTCTTCCTCTTCCTGTTCCTCTTTCTCTTCCTCTTCTTGCATTCCATACATCCTTCTTTAACCGCTTCTCTCTCTCTCTCTGGCTTCTCACTTTCTCTACTCTCAATACTCAATCACTTGCCCCCATGTATGGCTCTTTATTCCCTTTTTATAGAGGTTGTCATACCAATTAGAATGTTCTAGTGACCACCTACCCACATTTAATGGGTAGTCACTTTGGTTGACTTTATGCCCCTTTTAGAAACTTCTATATGCTTCTTTATTTATTCCTTCATGTTTCATCTAGAAAGCTCCATCTAAAAAACGCTACATGTTTTCTTAAACCTCTACTCACATCTAGAAGGTACTACTTTGTTAAGATTAATTTTCCAACATCTATATAAGATGTGCATTGGAAGAATGTCCCTGTTTCCCTACTGTTAATTGTCTAGTTCTAATAGAAGTATTGTATGTTAGAGGGCTCAAATTAGATTATGTGGAACATTGATGCAGGGAGAAAAGGTGGGCTGTTTTTGAACCTTAAACAAGTAAAATCAGCAATTAACGAGATATAACTTGGCTATGAATTAAGCCAAGAGAAGAACTTTTTTCTTTCATAAAATAAGGTTTATTATTATAACATTTCTACCAAATTATGACATTCAACCTTTTATAAGCCTATGCAGCCCTAATTTACCTTTAGATTTAAGTAAACATTTAAGACTCTAAAATACCCCTAAAACAATACTATAATTTCAAAAATACCCTTATAAATAATAATGCGTGAACAATAACTGTAAACAGTATTGTGAATAGTACTGAATAGTACTTGTGAATGGTAAATAAACATAAAAACCCTAGAATCCTTAAAAAAAAAAACCCTAGAAATAAACCCTAAAATTAAGACTACAGTATACATCCTTGAAATTGAATAGAAAATATGAAGAATTTTGCTCTCCATCTTTCTCCCCTGGTTGGAGAAAACTCCTCCTCGAGTTTTGAAGTGTGTTAAGATCACTTTCCCCATTGAAAATTGTGTGGGAAACTTTAAATTCAACTTTCTCCATATTTATTTCATTACTCTCTGCAACCAGGGTCACAACTTGTAGATTCTGTGTTGACCACACTTCCACTGCGCTACTTTGATTCCAATGCCCTAAATCTCGTAAACGTTCCACCTCTTTGATATCCTTATGATCTTCATCTTTTTCTTTGTCTAAGATCGGTGCGCCCATGAAATCTTGATCATCATAGATTGGATCTTTTACAAGATCTCGTTCATCATCTAAGTATGTATCAAAAATTGGTGGCAGATCCCAATCTGCAACCTGCTTATTTTCGATATGGCCTACACTAAAATTAACTTCATTCTCCTTCAAATAATATAGATCAACTAAATCCGATGATTTATTCTCCCGAACATGAGGCTTCCAACATGGAGCACATGCATAGAATAGGTGGTCGAAGACAACTTCATCATTCCGCTTCAACTCTGAGTCGGACTCTTATTCACGCCATTCTCCATAAAAACCCTCGCGATTTGGATCTATCCTTGTAGATTCCTCTTTGTTTAGGGCACATTATTGTTGGCCCTGCTTACGCAACAATAGCTTTGTAACCCTCTCTGTCAAGTTGTTGATTTTCTTGTGCAGTTGGATCAGATTGTCATCCCTATGGCAAGACCTCCATGACCAACCATCGCAATCTCTAGCTGTCCTCGAACCACGCTCTGATACTACTTGATACAGGGAGAAAAGGTGGGCTTTTCTTGAACGTCAAACAAGTAAAATCCACAATAATGGAGATATAACATGGTTGTAAATTAAGTCAAGAGAAGAACTTTCTTCGTGCATAAAATAATATTCATTCTCATATCGTATCTCCCAAAATATGACATCAACCTTTTATAAGCCCATGAAACCCTAATTTATCTTGAGATCTAAGTAAATATTTAACACTCTAAAATACCCCTAAAACAATATTATAATTTAAAAAATACCCTTGTGAACAATAACTCATGAACAGTAACTGTTAACAGTACTATAAATAGTATTTGTGAATACTAAATAAAAAATAAAAACCCCAGAACCCCTAAAAATAAAAAAAAACCAGGAAACGAAAATTATTGTATACATCCTTGAAATTGGATAAAAATAGAAAATAAGAAGAATTTTGCCCTCCATCAAACATAGGTATGAAGAGGATTCTTCATGAGTCTCGGATACATGAAAATGTTCTTTAGACCAGACTGGACTGGTTAGTCTGAATTGGAAACTGATGAATTGGTGGACAAGTGGGGTCCAGTGACTGGACTGGCCGGTCTATCGGGATAGAATTTAGCCGGTCGGTCCCAATCTAGAATGTAAAAAGGGAAAAAACCCTATTTTTTTTTTTTGGCTTTTTAAACTATTTTAATAGTTTTTTCTTCATTTTGAAAATAATAAAGGGGCATTTTGGTAAATAAAAGCATTAGGGTGGGGTTTAAGGTTTAAAAAAGACTTTTTTAGAAAGAGATAAATAGATAGATAATAAAGAGAGAGACTTTAGTGATTTTCTCTCTTTCTAACCAGAAAAAACCTTAGAATTCGGGTGAACATCGTGTAATACTTGAGTGTTCTCAATCCAAGGTTTTCATTCCCCAAGTAAGTCCATTTGATTTGTTCTTTGTTTTATTTGTTTTAATTTTTAAAAATGTAAGAAAAATTGAATAAAGTTTGAACTTTTAGGGCTTTACAAACAATGAGGTTCTCTTTTCTTTTCATTTTTTTTTTAATACTTGTGTTGAGGTGTTTCTTGCTTTCATTCTAAAGGTTTTTTTTGGCCTTAATAGTTACCTATTGTAGTTATTTGCCAATCTTTTGGATTTTTTGCATATTTGTTTTTTATATAAATGGTTGTTCTTCTAGTTTTGTATCTTCAATTACTTGACGGGCTTGGGTCAAGACGGTAGAGGCTTTGTTTTCATAGCCCAACGTCTCCATTCCTATGTAACCTTGTCCAAAAAAAAAAAGAAAAAAAAAAAAACTTCAATTGAAATATTGAGAGTGCTCATATATGGAGGTTGTTCCTTAGTTAAAAATTTGAGATCTCATGAATGAGATTTGGACATATCATGTGATATTATTTTATCTTTGTTCCTAATATTTTCTGAATATTTTATTTTTTTCTATATTTTTCTGATTTTTCTATTTTTCTGTATTTTTAGGTTTTGTATCTTTGTTTTTATTTTATGTCCGGTATGACATATGAATTGTCTTGTCCGACTGGACTGGTGCCCTCACCCGTTTGACCATCTCTTAGTGACATTGGATGAAATGACATCTTGACAACATTGGATGAAATGGCATCTTCATCAAATCAAATTCAAAAAGTATATTCCTTTTTTATGTTTTTGGTGTACGGCTGCTTTTTTTTTTTTTTTAATCTTTTTCTATGGTGTGTGGGCATAATGGAAAATGTTAGAACTGGAAATGTTTTTTTCTTTTTCTTAGTTCTAGTAGTTTGAACTATGCAAGGTAACACAATGCTTGATTGTCCATTTGAAATACCAAGGGATAACTATGCTTGCCAATGCCTAAGGAAGTTGAAGAAATAATGGATCACTAGGTAGTCCATTGTAAGTATAGAGAAATAAGCAAAAGAAAAATATGCTATTCTTTGGTTTCCTAATGTGAAGAGTGTAAGATATCTGTTTGGCAATCTCTTTGCTTGACGCCCTAGTTCCAGGTCCTCCATTGTGTCTTTGAGATACCACTCCCCCTTATTGTGCTTTTGTTTACATGAGCTCTGTGGCCAATAATGAACTCGAAGCCAAAGCACCTCAAGATAAGTCTTAGGATAATTTGCTCATCCCCATAAAACATCAGATTCTCGTCAACCTATGTGACAACAATAGACATGTGTTTTAGGAGAATTTGACGTGCTAACTAGACATATGTTTTGACACATTAAAATGCATCACGATACAAGAAATCTGTGAGACGTGCATGTTTGGAAATTTTGTTTTTTTGGGAATTCGTAAACACTTGTCTTCTATATGTAGTTGTGATACGTATCGCATTCCAAGACACGTCTGCATTCAAGGATACACGTGTCTATCTTCAAGACAAAAGTGGGAGCAAGCAATCTTACGATTTGGATAGGCATGGCTTTGATTTGTCCCCATCCGTTTTATTATTTTATGAAACTTTATTATTTAAGAAGTCACAAATTAATTTTATATCTATATATGTTGACAAAGGAAAAGTATCCAATGAGACCATTTACTTTTGATACAAGGTGGTCACAATTAATCTTGACAATTTATGTGAAATTGGGTAGTTACATTTATTCTATTGATCATGCTCAAATTTCAAAAGGAATTTTCTCGAACTTTGTGACACACCCAAGCTATTAGATTTCACATCGGATGGTTATAAGTAATAGTGACCTTCTTGTACCACAGGTAAATAGTCTTATTGTATGCAATCCCATTGACAAATTGATGGACTAGTCCAAAGAATACCATATGGAGAGAAGACTTTTTTAGGAGGGTACCTGAATGGTCATGTAGGAGAAGATAGGATACATGGAGGATATGGTTTTCGGGAAAGAAAAGAGATGGGTATAATTGTAAGGGTATTTTAGAGTTTTAAATGTTTATTTAGATCTCAAGGTTAATTAGGGTTTCATAGGCTTATAAAGGTTGGATGTCATATTTTGGGAGATATGTTATGAGAATGAATCTTATTTTTTGTAATAAGAAAGTTTTTCTCATGGCTTAATTTACAGCCATGTTATATCTTCATTGTTGATGATTTTCCTTGTGTAAGGTTTAGGAAGAGCCTTCCTTTTCTCCCTGCATCAAGTGGTATCAGAGCCCGCGATCCTTACGGAAGTTACTGTAGAAAGTACAGAAGTTGTTATGGCAAGTATGGAAGTTATTGTAGCACGTACAAAGTTACTGTAGCACTATTTTTTATAGTGGGTCTAAGGTTTGCTAAAATTGGCCAAAGGTTTACCAGAACAGTCTAGATCTTGCTGATTAGAACAATTTTTGTTGATTATTTGCTTAGGATTTGTGATTTTGGCGAATCTATAGCAGTAAGAAGTATAGTTATTGGAAACGCCTTGGAACCCGAATCTTTTTAAGAATCGAAATCGCGATTGGCTAGAAGATTCCTGTCTTAGGAATCGTTGTCTGTACATAAGAATTGCTTGGAACGAGATTTCTAGTTTTTGAGAATCGTGTTTCGATCGGAAATAAATCCAAGTTTCATTCGCATATGGAATCGAGATTCCGTCCTCCTTGGAATTGAGATTCCCATCCCCTTGGAATCGACAATCCAGGAGTCAAGATGCATTAATATGAGGAATCGAGTTTCCGACATCTATGGAATCGAGTTTTTGACATATGTGGAACAAAGATATGTTGTTTCAAATCGTGATTCTAATATATTTGGAATCAAGTTTTTGAAGTATGTGGATCAGAGATCCACGCCAGTTTGAGATTGAGATTTACAATAATATAGACTAGTGTTTGAAAACTCGACGAGTCGACTCGGGAATCGGCACCCCCATGCCGGTTCCATCAAAACACACAGAACCGCCAGTGTCTAGAGAGAACCAGGCGATTCTGAACAGGGAATCGCTCGAGCCACTATACAAACACGGGTGAACAATAAAAAGCTCTGTGAATCATCAAAATTTAGCTTTTTTTTTATCCTGTTTTTGCTTTTTCAGTTTATGAATCGAATATTTCAGCTTTTATCTTCAACTTTTCAGCCTCATTGTTTGATATATTGAAGCTGAAAGCTTCAATTTCGATCACAAATCATCGGATTTATGAATAACAAGGGTTTTTATTAGGTTTCCCCCATTTCTTAGATTTCAAGCAAAATAGGGCATCATTTTTGATAAAATCAGAGGGTTATTAATCTTAAGAGTGTTATTGAGAAGAAATTATTCTTACTTTGCGATTATTTTGGTCGAGCACAAGTCAGATTTGAGTTTGAAGCCACGGTTGCCAAAAAACCGGTAAGAACTTTAGTTTTTTGCCATTTAATCGTTTGTATTCAAGTTTTGGCAAATAATTTGTTCATAGTATATGGTTTTGATTCCTTATAGTGTTATATATCATAAAATGTATCCAATTTGATCTATTTTGTTTGATTTTAGGCAGATTTTTGAGTTCGAATCACTGTTGTCAGGTCGGGTCTGCGCTTTTTTTTTTTGTTTTTTGCCATTCGTTGGATTACAGAAGAAATAGAAAAAAACAGGTAAGAACTTCAATTTTCTGCCATTTAATCGATTGTATTCAAGTTTTAGCAAATAATTTGTTCATAGTATATAGTTTTGATTTCTTATAGTGTTATTTATCATAAAATGTATCCAATTTGATCTATTTTGTTCGATTTGAGGTGGATTTTTGAGTTCGAATCACTGTTGTCAGGTTGGGTCTGTGTTTTTTTTTCTTTCCCGCCATTCATTAAATTACAGAAGAAATAGGTCGCCATTTTTTATGAAATCAGAGGGAAATTAGTCGTGATTGTGTTATTCATTAGAAATTGTACACATTTTTTGTTGATTTTGGTCGATTAGAAGTGAAGTTTGGATTTGATTAGTCGGTTTCAAAAAATCATGCATTTTTTGCCATTTAATCGATGTCGATCAGTTTTTTTTTTCCGCCAAGCTATAAATATGAGACGAATTGAAGCACTATCATGAATTATTTCAAAGGGTTTTTAAAGGTAATATTGTTCTTCAATTGATTTTGGGTGTAATTTTTCGGATTAAGCAATTTTTATTACTCCATTTTGTATGAAGAGGAGTTGTTGCTGTGTTTTCTAAAAATTGAAATTTTGATGATCGATATTTTTGAAAAATCGTGATTTTCTGAAAAATTGTGAAAATAGTGATCAAGTTTGGATCATCATGAGGAATTTTTAGTGCAAAAATTGTATGTTGATAGATTATTGATGCAAAAAAATAAATGTTAAATTTTTAATGCAATTTTTTTTTTTATTGTTAAACTGTTGTTTTTATTTTTAATGAGTAAAATGTATGTATATTATTGATAAATATTTTATCATTATATTATCTTGATTAATTATATCATTGTAAATGTTATTAGTGGCATATATGTATATTCTTGGTATTAAATATATGAATATTATTGTAAAAAAATCGTGGCATGTATGATAATTATATTATCTTGCATTTTTCAGTTTTATTGTTAAATTTTTAATGTAAAAAAAATGTATGTTGATATATAAATTGTATATATATGATAATTGAGTTGTAGGCATGTTTGGAGCTTATATTTTTAATTATATTATCTTGGATTTTTGTAATTGAGATGTACGACTATTTGTGCTCATTTTAATTGAGTTGGGATTGTGCCCACATATTGTTATATACTTGTTGTAAACTAATTTTAAAAGAGGTTTTGTAAGTAGGCTAGGCGGTGCTATCATGAAAACCAGTGATTAAATTAACTTGTATTTTTCAATGTTATTTTTAAATTTTTAATGCAAAAAAATGGATGTTGATATATAAAACGTATATATATTCTTGATACATATTTTATAATTATATTATCTTAAATGACTATATAATGTAGGTGAGCATGAAGAATGGATATGCCTCGGGGATTTTGGATTAGGAGTGCAACAAAACACTAACACTCAAGGATTTGGGTATAGTCAGGTGCCCATTAATTTGGATGATTCATTTTTAGATTGAATCAATGAATTGTCACGCGAATTCAATCAATGGTACCAACGTGACCAAGACGAAGAACGACGCCGTCTGTCATTTTATTTTTATGTCGTATTTTACGAATTGTATGTTTTATTGTACTCCATGGATGATGATGTACTTAAATCCATGATAATTCTATGCTTAACCTTTTGTATGCTGTAAATTAAATGGTAAATAGTAGTTTATGCAGGGAAAGAACATATCAATATTCGCATTTTCATGCAAAAAAATGAAATTCTTAATGTAGTACCCCTTTTTCTTATTGGATTCCTAAAAAACAGCATTTATAATGAATTTTAATAATTTTTTCGGATTTTTTTTAAGGTTTAATCCTATCGATTCGGCCGACTCCCGATCCGGATCGCCAATTCTCCTATCCGGATAGGTTTTTGAGGTGCCCGATCAGGGGCACCGATCCTTTTTTTTTAAAAAATCCGAAAACATTATTAAAATTTATTATAAATGCTATTTTTTAGGAATCCAATAAGAAATGGGGGTACTCCTTAAGAATATTTATTTTCTTGCATGAAAATGTGCGTATTGATATGTTCTTTCCCTATGAACTACTGTTTACCATTTAATTTACAGCATACAAAAGGATAAGCATGGAATTATCATGGATTAAGTACATCATCATACATGGAGTACAATAAAGCATACAATTCGTAAAATACGACCTAAAAATAAAATGACAGACGGCGTCGTTCTTCGTCTTAGTCACGCTAGTGCTATTGATTGAATTCGCGTGACAATTCATTGACTCGATCTAAAAGCGAATCATCCAAATTAGTGGGCACCTGACTATACCCAAATCCCTTAATGTTTTATTGCGCTTCTAATCCAAAATCCCCGAAGCTTATCCTTCCTTCATGCACACCGACATTATATAGTCATTCAAGATAATCTAATTATAAAATATGTATCAAGAATATACATACGTTTTATATAACATCCAGTTTTTTGCAATAAAAATTTAACAATAACATTGGAAAATACAAGTTAATTTAATTACTGGTTTTCATGATAGCACCGCCTAGCTTACTTACAAAACCTCTTTTAAAATTAGTTTCCAGCAAGTATATAACAATATTTGGGCACAATCCTAACTCAATTAAAATGAGCACAAATAGTCGTACGTCTCAATTACAAAAATGCAAGATAATATAATTAAAAATGCAAACTCCAAACATATCTACAACTCAATTATCAATACTATATATACAATTTATGTATCAACATACATTTTTTTGCATTAAAAATTTAACAATAAAATTGAAAAATGCAAGATAATATAATTATCATACATGCCACGATTTTTTTACAATAATATTCATATATTTAATACCAAGAATATACATATATGCCACAAATAACATTTACAATGATATAGTCAATTAAGATACTATAATGAGAAAATATTTATCAATAATATACATACATTTTATGCATTAAAAATCAAAACAACAGTTTAACAATAAAAAAAGATTGCATTAAAAATTTAACATGTATTTTTTTGCATCAATAATCTATCAACATACAATTTTTTGCATTAAAAGTTTAACAATAAAAATTAAAAATTCCTCATGATAATCCAAACTTGGTCACTATTTTCACAATTTTTTAGACAGTCACGATTTTTAAAAAAAATCGATCATCAAAATTTCAATTTTAAAAAAAATGCAGCCACAACTCCTCTTCATAAAAATGGGGCAATAAAAATTGCTTAATCCGACAAATTACATCCAAAATCAATTGAAGAACAATATTACCTTTAAAAACCCTCTGAAATAATTCATGATAGTGCTTCAATTTGTCTCATATTTGTAGTTTGGCGTAAAACTAAAAAACCGTAACTGTACTTCAAAAAACCGTGACTCAAAGTAAAAAATCCACTACAAATCGACCAAAAAATAGAACATAAGATACAAATATTTCTAAATAACATCATAAAGAACTAAAACCCCATGATATGAACGCAAAATTTGCAAAAAATTGATAGAAATCGATTAAATGGCAGAAAATGCATGTTTTTCTTACACCGACTTTTCAAATCCAAACTTCACTTCTAATGGACCAAAATCAACAAAAAAGGTGTAAAAGTTTTATGACTACACAATCACGACTAATTTCCCTTTGATTTCATAAAAAATAGTGACGTATTTCTTCTGTAATTCAACGAATGGCGGAAAAAAAAAAAACGCAGACCCAACCCGACAACAGTGATTCGAACTTAAAAATCCATCTCAAATCGAACAAAATAGATCAAATTGGATACATTTTATGATAAATAACACTATAAGGAATTAAAACCCTATACTATGAACAAATTATTTGCTAAAACTTGAATACAATCAATTAAATGGTGGAAAACCGAAGCTCTTACCTGTTTTTCTGCAGCCGTGGCTTCAAACCCAAATCTGACTTGTAATCAACTAAAATAATCGCAAAGTATGAATGATTTCTTCTCAATAACACTCTTAAGATTAATAACCCTCTGATTTTATCAAAAAATGATGGCCTGTTTTGCTTGAAATCTAAGTAATAGCGAAAAACTAATAAAAAACCCTTGTTCTTCTCAAATCCGATGATTTGTGATCAAAATTGAAGCTTTCATCTCCAATATATCGAACAATAAGGCTGAAAGTTAGAAATAAAAGCTGAAATATTCAATTCAAAGACTTAAAAAGCAAAAAAAATGATTAAAAAAAGCCAAATTTTGATGATGCACAAAGCTTTTTGCTGTTCATCCGTGTTTTGTATAGTGACTCGGGCGATTCATTGTTCAGAATCGCCCGGTTCTCCCTAGACGTGTGTGGTTCTGCATGTTTTGTTGGAACCGGTCCTGTTCGACTCGCCGTGTTTTCAAAGACTACATTGATATAGGCTATAGAATGCGTTTGACAACCCCTACCAGGAATCAAGATATCATTTTTTATGGAGAAGGAAGCCACAAGCACATCTTGGGCCTCATCAACTTTAGAACCTATATTGGATGTCTTTTATTAGATGGTTTTCCAAATTTTAAAGTGATTGTGTTGACTAATGAACTTACGGTCATTTTATAGAAAAGACAAGTATTTCTAAAATGTGATTTTGACTTCATTATTATAAAGGCAAAATAGGATTATGTCTAAGCCATGGTTTTACTTTTAATTGTATGTCTTGTATTTACCAGTTATATTTTCAATTTAAAGTAAAGGCCATCCAAGGTGGCACAAGTAAAATAATGAAACCCTCCAACCACTAGAAGCATTCAAAGTTCCCATTGACGTGGAATCAAGATTTAATCTTCATTGGAATCCCGAGTCAATATATTTGGGAATCTCTACCCACAATTAATGGGTTCAAGTTTCTAAAGATCTATTGGATCAAAATTCCGAAATTAAGGAATCGAGTTTCCTTGGTTCCAATAAATGATTTCTAAGGATGTGTGAATCGAGATTCCGAAATTACGGAATCGAGTTTTCTTGGTTTCGAAAAATGGTTTCTAAAGATGTGTCGAATCGAGATCCCAAAATTAAAAAATCGAATTTTCTTGGTTTTGAAAGACAGTTTCCGTGGTGTTTCCTTAACGAAAATGCGGAATCGGGTTTCAGAACCGGAATCACAAGGTCGGTAGAGAGATTTTGGTAACTATGGTCAGAAGATGCCGTAGAAGGGGGGTTTTCGTAGATCCACTTCGTGATCCCATAAATGACAAAATTAAGGAACTTGAAAGGCAAGTACAACAATTGATGCAGCAGTTCGCGGGCCTCTGTAGTGGACAAGACGATGATCTTTCATTCCAAGAGGATCTTGAGTACCAGCCTTTTCACTTTTGCACTCCACGTATGGAGTCGAGTGATGAGGATAGCGATGGAAGACCTAAATGTGGGGAACATCACTCTAGGATTTTTGATTTGGAGGATGAGATTTTTTTTATTTTGACATAGATTGCATGGAAAATCAGCAAATTGTAGATTCGGATTCATCACCAATCTTTGATATATACTCAAATGAACAACAAGATTTCTTAGGAGATCCGATATATGATCAGGATCACAATGATGGTGAAGATATTTTGGGAAGTTGTTCGTTTAATCGCTGATTTCAAAGATGTACTCGTGATGTGTTCTAGCATTGAGCCTATGCAAATTCAGCAGGGTTACATGGCTGAAGTGATGCAAATTCAACAAGTTTATGTGATTAAAAATATTTTGTCAACATGAGGGTTTCCCAGTTCCAATGTATAATCATCGTGTTTTGATTAGTGTAGTACGAGTCCCAGGATCATGTTTGTAATATTCGAGTTGAAGAATTTTGCCCTCCATCAAGTTGTTAGATCAATCATGCTTTATGGGACAGAATGTTGGGGCGGTCAAGAAACAACATATCATATGATGAATGTAGTTGAGATGGATGAGTATCAAGATAAGAAAGAACAGAATGGTTGACATGGATAGTTGAAAGTTATGCTACAAGGACATGTATATGAGAATCCATGTTTGACTTAGATTTGAAGAATACAACTTGGCAACTTATATTTGTCAAGTCCAGTATGACACAACCATACAAGTCTGTACAATATGTGCGTGTCTATTTCTTGTTGAAAGTATAACAATAAGTGATATAAATGGAGCAATTGAGTCTATAGGGTTACGTGTGGATTATCAACTCACACTACGCTAATTTTTGTAATTTTGCTCATTAAGTATACATGGAATAGGAGAATAAGTGATATAAATGGAGCAATTGAGTCTATAGGGTTACGTGTGGATTCTCAACTCACACAAGGGTATTTTTGTAATTTTTCTCATTAATTATACATGGAATAGGAGAATAAGGATATGTGTTTGTCTTGGATTTGAAGAATCTGACTCACGTACATATATTTGGTCAAGTCTAGTGTGCATGCATGTTGGCATAGAATATGACTTTTTGATAACAAAATAACTCCAAAAATAAGAACAATGCAGGTCCAAATCAAATAAACACGTGTAGAAATCGTAAGATACGTGTACTTGCATGTCTTAAAAAATGGACATGTGTCTTACATTGGGTACACTTATATCTTGTTTGTTCAATCTATAGAATATAGATTCTTGTCCACATAGTAGACAAAAAATTGAAACTTTTCACATGTCAATGTTGACATGGATTTCCTATGTCTGTATATGTCTTTTGTGTTGACACGTGGGTCCATTGCTTTGGCATGTTGGAATCTCATAAATGCACGCAACATAAATTTTGTTATAGTGGTGTCCATATATATATATATATTAATTTAAGTTTTTAATAATAAAATTAGCACAAAAATTTACATGTCTAAATCAAACTCATACCCGAATAAATCATAAGACACCTGTGCACACAAGCATCATACAAAATAGACACGTGTGTCTTACAATGTGGTCTTGTGTGTCATATAGAGTAGACGCATGTGTCTTTTTCGTCTAGTACAATAGACCCATTGTTTCTGCAAATTCCCAATTTTTTTTTTTAAAGACACATGTCGATATAGATTTCTTGTGTTTGTGTGCATATCGATATGTCTAGTGCGATGGTGTGCCCAATTCTTCTAACGCAAGCGACATGCTTGTCATCATTACATAGCTGAATAAAAGTTTCATTATGTTTGTCCTACGTGGAGGGGATAAAAACAATTGAGATTTTACATTGATCTTGTAGTGATACAAGATCCTAGCTATGGTGTTTGCTATTAGAATGGGAGGTGTTGTAAGATATATTGTCCAGTGTTTAGAAGGTCGCATAGGCTAAGGAACATGGCTTTTGGCCAACACGAGTTACTCGGTCGAGTCTAATTGTATACGACAGAGTCCTTTATAAGGCCAAAAAGCCCTTGGCCAAAGCGAGTTACTCGGTTGAGTCTGATTGAACACGATAGAGTCCTTCACAGGGCCAAAAAGCCCTTGAAAAATTAAAATATATATAAAGTATAGAAAATAAAATAAAGGTATAAAAAATAAAATAAAACCAAAAGCAACCTTAAAAAATGCAAATATGCTTAAGAAGTATAGAAAAAATGGATTTTAATAAAATTGATTTATAGTTAGGGACATGTCATAAAAATCCAAATAAAAAAGAAAAATATAAAAATAGTGATTATGGCAAGAAAACACTCATCAACCTATGCCAAAAACATCCAAATCAGATGCAAAAACATTTATACATATCCATATTTTTTTACAATTATTTTGGAGTTTTTTAAAATTCTTTTACGTAACCGGAGTAAGATTGCCAACGGTCCAGGCCGGGGCCCAGGCTTCGAGCCATTTTCGATCGAGCTCGACTGCTCTTTCTCTCACTCTATTCTTTGGGAATCTCTCTCTCTCTCTTCGTCCTCCAAGCCAAAGCATAGAGAGAGATGCATCTTACAAGCCAAAGCACACAGAGAAGAATGTGTTGGTTACTTGGTTTTCTTGGGGTCTCACCATGGTTTACGAAGCATCGCAGTGGACGTGAACTCCCAATTTGCTGAGACAAAAAATAAGTGATCTGGAGGCATGCAAGGAGCTTGCTTTCTTGTTAAACGTCCCCGTCTCAGTAAAATTCCGTGGTGCAAATGTGTGTCGGCGAGTATACTCCTAGGTGATAGCCAGATCGAAAAAATTAATTCCTGAATCCCTAAGTTGCATACTCAAAAGACCCGGAACAAAGCCACATTCTACAAATATGATATGTCTTTCCAATTAGTATGAGATCACATTAATTTGAAATTCTCTCTTATGACATAATAAATCATCCAATCGGTATACTACATAAAACATCGATTAGGAATTTAGGAACATCTTCTCTCTCACTAAAATGTCTTCCATACAGCCAAAGATGGGGCAGAAATTTATAAAGTTTCATAATATAAATTTTGTGATACCCAGATACTTAAGACATCACATGAGCGACTTATTTTCCCCTTGAACGTTGGACATGGGATCTCCTTATCCTAGGTAGGGTTCCCATCGCCCAGTGGTAAAAATTCATTTGGGCTCAATCTCATCCCTCTAGCTCTCTTCCAAACTTGGTGCCTTGCAAGGATTTTATCAATATTCTACCAAGTCCTTGGTATAACTGATATGGAGTACTACTATTACTCAGTCTCAAGCATAAGTCTCAACTGATTGTGCCTCAAGCGAGTGTAATTGGATTTCTTGAAGTACATCCCTAACCATTCGCTTGGTATACAAAGTCTTCACAGTCACGTAGTATGAGATTGCAAGCATGGGCCTTGAATAGATGGTGCGTCTACCATCAAGTCCTTAGCCACTTAACCTCCTCACAATGGGTTCCAAGGCAATTTTCTCCAATCATTTGGAGGTACAAATCTACCTCTTGGAATCTAAAAAATACACCCCCACCACAAGTGGAGATAAATATGAAAGTCAGAGATTCATAAGAATCCTGAAAACATCACTGTACCTATTAATACTGTGGATCACTCACATTATATAGATTATAGTCTATAGTTCCTTTCAAATATCTTAGGACCCTAAAGACCGCATCCAATGATCTTAACCTGAGTATTGCTATTTCTACTCAATTTACCCACAGCAAAGGCTATATCTAGTTTAATGCATGACATTGCTTGCATACATTATGCATCCAATGACTCTGACATAGTCAACTTGGGAAACATGACCTTCACAGTTCTTTTTGAGTTTAATGTGAAATGTGAGCACCATAAGGGGTTGAAACTGGCTTGGAATCAAAGTGATGAAATCTTTTGAGCACTTCCTCTATATAGTGGCTTTGGGTTAAAACATACTCAGTTGGATGTCTCACTATTTTAATTCCAAGTATCACATCAGCTAGCCCCATGTCTTTCATATTAAAATCAGAAGACAATAAGTTCTTTGTGTCCTTAATGCATGCAGTATTACTGCTTAGTATGAGCATAACATCAAGCTTTGGCGTAAACACGTATCTGTATCACTGATTTGAAATTCGTGTGATAAAATAATTCTATTAAATTTTTCATGCCATTGCTTGGGTGCTTGATTCAAATAATATAGGGATTTCACAAGTTTACAGACTTTGTGCTCTTGTCCCTTAAGGACATATCCCTCAGGTCGCTCAACATAATTTCTTCATCTAGTTCACCATGGAGATAGGCTCTTTTGACATCAATGTGATGAATCTCTAGATGGTATACAAAGGTCAAGGCTATGAGAAACGAATGATAGCAACACGAGCAACTGGTGCATAGGTATCAAGGAAACACCTACCTTTTCTTTAAATCCTTCGCAACCGGTCTTGCTTTATATTTTTCAATGGTACCATTCGCAATTATTTTCCTTTCGAAATCCATTTACATCCTAAGGGCTTACCACCAAGAGGTAAATCTGATAATATCCATTTATCATTCTCCAATATTGATTTCATCTCATCGTCGACTACCCGCCTCCAGGAAGGAGCGTAACGCGAGCTTGAAAGTTTTAGGATCTTCTTCCAAAAGCTACATCTAGAAATCAGTATAAAAAACAGTTGTCTTCCAGATTCTCTTACTTCTCTTGGGTTGTAAGTATCTCTGGTACCATATCCGGTAGGGCAGAGGGAGACAAAGGAGCATCTAGTACCTGAATGCCCCTCGTATTTTGGTTAAACAACACCCACTAGATACCTCAGCAGCCTCTCCAGACATAATGGACATCTGGTAGCTAAGTTGACGCCAACCTCTTGCAACCAGCCCATGTTCGGGAGTCTGCGGTGTCGAGTAAGCCAAGTATATCACGCAACTCTAGGCGCGCGGTCGGGCTCCTCCAAATGTGCTCGAAAGTGGCATCTTTTGGTGCTCTATCTCGGCAAATATTAGGATTTTCATGCTCACCAACTTTACGTTTACAATGTCGAGCTTCATATTCATTATCCTGCTCACTAATGAATGTGTATTCAAAAAATTCTGCTTCCTTGAACTCTATTACCACGTTTGACTCCAGGTCTAGAAATCTATATGCTTTGCTATGTTCAGCATAGCCCACAAAAACACACATAAGAGATCTAGGTCTAAGTTTGGGCTCTTTAGGTCAAGGAGCCTTACCATAAATCTCTTGCAAAAGATGCCTTCTAAGGTGTAAAATCACTAACAAAAATATCTTTAGATATCGGGGGCATAAGGACCTCATCGAACGTGAATTTAATTTAGATGTCCCTTTTCCAAAAGCCCGGACAGAGATGGGGTAGTCCTTTTACGGGACAATTTCAGCCCCACCATTCTGTAGGTCCCAAAAACAAGCTTCAATATTGAACATGTCTGGTGGCTCTTCAGATCATCCCCTACTACACTGACATCGGAGATCATAATAAAAAATATACATTGGTAACTTAAGCCTAAGGTCTTTGCTTCTTTCGAAGTCTACATAAAATCTGCACGTGACTGGATCAATCCATAAAATCGACTAATATATGGCACGCAGGCATACTCCTAAGGTCTATACATAACATAACTACCAATTTACAAAGAAATTGGAACCTCTGCTGCCATCTTAAATGTCCTGCATCCTCAGAACTGATCTGGCCTAACAAATTCTGAGTAAATACTTTCTGCGATCTTCCAATAATCATCTCTTGGATCAATCTTCGATATGGATTTGATGAGAGATGGTGGGTAACCTGGCAAACTATCGATAGCCTTACTAACGGTCGATGGCCTAATTGACAGTTGATGGCTTCATAGTCAGTCAATGGCTTAACTGACGGTCGATAGCTTCACAAATGGTTCATGGCCTAACTGACGGTCGATAGCTTCACAGATGGTCAATGACTTAACTGACAGTTGATAGTGTCTGACATACAGTTGATAGATTTTGACTTACGGTTAATAGCTTGACTTACAATCCATAATCTGACTTACATTCGATAGTCTGACTTACAATCCATTGTCTGACTTACGCTTGATAAGCGTGACAGACGCTCGATAAGCCTTACAAGTTGCTTGATGAGCCTGACGCTCCATATACCTTTTATATGCCTTACTGACGCTCCATAAGCCTTACGATTGATGAGCCTGAAAGACACTTTATAAGCCTTACATATGCTTGATGAGCCTAACTGATGCTCCATAAGCCTTACATAGGCTTGATGAGCCTGACTGACGCTCTATAAGCCTTACTTACTCTTGATGAGCTTGACAGACTCTCCTTAAGCCTTTCACTTGATGAGCTTGATAGACGCTCAATAAGCCTTACACTTGATGAGCCTGATAGACACTCAATAAGCCATACACTTGATGAGCCTGATAGACGCTCAATAAGCCTTATATACGCTTGATGAGCCTAATTGACACTCCATAGACTTTACTACGCGTGATGAGCCTAACAGACGCTCAATAAGCCTTACATATTCTTGATGATCCTAACCGATGCTCCATAAGCCTTACTTTTGATGAGCATGACAGACGCTCAATAAGCTTGACTGCCACTCGGTAGATAGCCTGACTTGCAGTCAATAAATCTTCACTATCTCAATACTCGAAAAAATTCTGTAGCACCTCTGCTAGTCCGGGAAAGTGCCAGAAAAGTACTAGAACCTGCCTAATACAATTTTGTCTCCTGTAGGAATCGAAGCATGTATTGGAGGTTATATCTGCAAACTGAAATAGTCGTAGTACCAGTCGGATTTCCATAGGACTCAGAGCAGTATTCAGAGGTAAATAAAGTCGCAGAGAATACCCAAGGGTTTGGCCTTACGTTATCTTGGTCCTTAAAGTTAATGGTCAATGGACATCTCCCAAAAAAACGTCCCATTTAACACTTCGGAATTGTTGGTTTTATTGGGGTCTCACACCGGTTTACGAAACATTGCGGTAGACATGAACTCCCAAATTGCTTGGACCAAAAACAGGGGATCTGGAAGCACGGGAGCTCGCTTTTTTCGTAGTGTTAAACGCCCCTGTCTAAAATCCATCGTGCAAACGGTTCTTGGCAAGTACACTCTCAAATTGCAGCCAGATCGAAAAACATTCTTGACTCCCTGAGTTGCACACTCAGAAGACCCGTACAGACCATAGTCTACAAATTTGATGTCTTTCCGATTGTTATAAGTTCACAAACATCAATTGGAAATTCTCTCTCTTACGACAAAATAAATCATCCAATTGGTATACAACAATAGAACATCGATTAGGAACATCTTCTCTCACTAAAATATATCTTCCAATCGGTAAATAAACTTCGATTTGATATGACAAATAACAACTCTAAACAAAATTTCTTTGAATGATATATGAAAACATAGTTTATCACAAAATACTATAAATTCACTACAATAAGTGGTGAATTAAAAGGGCGAGCATGTACCTGTTATGCTCAAACAAGCCACAAATATGTTCGTACTATGCTCATAAAGTAACTGAACATGGGACCTTTTGAAGGAATGGCCACTAACAATAAGTAGAGCTAGAGAAAGAGAGAGAGATGGTATGTTTGACTAAGAGAGAGAGAGATTGTTATCTTCAAAAGACTAACGTACTTGCAAAGGATGGAGAAAGGAAGAAACTAGAGAGAGCAGCAAGGATGTTATAAATATCAAAAGCTTAATGTGTGAGGTGTCAAGAGAACAAAGAAAAGGTGGTCCAAAAGATGCCACATGTTGAGTGACAAAACACATGGACACCTCATGCTTTAGTGTGAAACATGGTGAGTGCATGAAATATGAATCGTGGTGAGTGCATGAAAAAGTATTCCAAGAATATGGTGGTCCAGCATGACCACAAGAAGCAAAATGGGTCAGCAGTTAAATAGGTTGTTTTGAAACACTACCTTTAGTAAAAAGCTAATAATACCCCACCTGTTTCAAAACAACCTGATCTCTTCAATCCTATCAGGAAAGACAAATGCATAAGTGAAAGTGCTTTTTGGACTTGAACCTTTACGTAATATTATGTAGAAAGCTTATCAGGACAGTGAGTGAACACACCTTAAACTATGTCCTTTGTTGATGAGCTTTCTACATAATACTACGTGATGGTTCAAGTCAGCGTTTCAAAAAGCGCTAGGCGGGTCCTAGGCGACTTGGGGGGTCCGGCCGCCCAGCGCCTAGTCAGGCGCCCAGAACCTGGCGGCCCAGTCGAATCCAAAAAGGATGCCCCATCAAAGATGCTTCTAAGGATTCAAAATCTTCTAAACCCCCCCCTCCCCCTCAATCAAACTTAAATCTAATATCAATGAGTGATGTTTTGATAAATTTTTGTCAACTTTGAAACAAATTTTTTTTTGCCTCTGGGCGGGGCCCCCATCTAAGCGGCCGCCCAGGGACTGCCGCCCAGATTGGCCGCCTAGGCCTGGGCGATGCACTATGGCCTTCTGGACCGCCTAGGCGGTCCGCTTTTTGAATCACTGGTTCAAGTCCAAAAGGCACTTTTACTTGTGCATTCGTCTTTTCTGATATGTTTGGAGAGAGGTCATGTTGTTTTGAAACAGGTGGGGGATTGTTAGTTTTTTACTAAAGTTAGTGTTTCAAAACAGCCTATTTTACTGTTGGTCCATTTTGCTTCTTGTGGTTATGTTGGACCACCATGTTCTTGGAAAACGTTTTCATGCACTCACCATGATTCACAGTTGGTGTCCTTCATGTACTTTGTCACTAAATATGTGGCAGCTTTTGGACCACTTTTACTTTGTTCTGTTGGTGTCCTTCATGTACTTTGTCACTAAATATGTGGCAGCTTTTGGACCACTTTTACTTTGTTCTCTTGACACCTCACACATAAGCCTGTGGTATTTATAGCATCCTTGCTTCTCTCAAGATTCTTCCTTTTTCCATCCTTTGGAGGAACGCTGGTCTTTCGAAGAGAACAAGCTCTCTCTCTAGCTCTACTTATTAATGCCCATTCATCCAAAAGGTCCCATGTCCAGGTACTTTATGAACATAGTAGGAACATATTTGTGGCTTGTTTGAGCATAATAGGTACAAGCTCTCCCCTTTAATGGTAGTGAATTTCTAGTATTTTGTGATACTATGTTTTCATATATCATTCAAAGACATTTTGCTTAGAGCTGTTGTTTGTCATATCCAATCGAAGTTTCTTTTACTGATTGGAAGACATTTTAGTGAGAGAGAAGATGTTCCTAATCGATGTTTTATTGTTGTATATCGATTGGCTGAGTTATTTTGTCTAAGAGAGAATTTCCAATTGATGTTTGTGATCTTATACAAATTGGAAAGACATCAAATTTGTAGACTATGGTTTGGTACGGATCTTCTGAGTGTGCAACTCAAGGACTTAAGAATTTATTTTGATCTGGCTGTATCCTGGGAGGTACTCGTTGGGTCTTGTTTTCACCTCGAAATTTTACCGAGACGGGCACGTTTAACACTTTGAAGAAAGCGAGCTCCTCTCATGCCTCCACATCTCCTGATTTTAGGTTCCGTGTTTGGGAGTTCATGTCCACCGTGATGTTTGATAAACCACGGTGAGACCCCCAAATAACCGACAAGTACTCCCTAATTATTATTAAAATCAATAGATATTTATATTATGCTCATTGTCTAAGCCTGTATGAGTTACTTCTCTTGATTAACTTGCTGCATCAGATAGAAAAGGAAAACAAAAAATTTAAACTATTAAATGCAAATAGAGCACGATCATACTTCTAGGGTTCACCAGCAGTGAGTCGATTTTTTATTTTTTTTTACGTTATTTCCATTTTATTATCTGCAATTGGTGTTGTCGTTTTGTTGTGTTATTTGTAGTGATGTGTGAGTGTCCTTTACATTATGGAGGTGCCCTCTGTCCCAGGTTAGTTATGATGCTAACAAGGTTTGCTGGTATATGTTCATTCAAAATTTGCTGTCCTTAATATTGAATTTGGCATATCTTTCAATGTTCTTGTTGAGGTGCATAAGATTTGGCTGGAAATTGTACCCTGCTTTGATCCAGTACCGGACTGAGTTGACAGTGGTCATAATGTCATGGATATGGCCTGTTCTTGTAAGTTATTTTAATTGAAATAGTCTAGCATTGGCTTTGAGTTTGTGTGACTATTGATAAAATTTGAGAACTCATTTTCTTTAAATGAGTAAAAATTCATTTTTTTTTCTAGTAATATCACATATTCTTTTTAAGGTTGCATGTCAGTAACTCTGTCATAAAATGAAAGTAGGCCAGCAAATATTTGAAGAATGATGCCCAGTCAAAATTTGATTGTAAGCATGGGTAATTTTGGTTATTTAATAATGAATGTCAATATAAATTATGTTAAAGGCAATCAATATTGTTTCTAACATAACACATTGTGAGTCTATGCTGAATTTTTCTTCAGCATTTTTGTCTAAATATTAGTTTGGGAATTTTTGTTCTCCACAATGTGTTGATTTTAATAGATGTATACTTTGATTCGCGGACTTGCAGTCTGAGAATGTACAATTCCTTGGTGGAGAGATGCTTTAATGACTGCATTGATACCTTCCGTCGCAAGTCCCTTGACAAGCAAGAGGACACATGCGTCCGCCGTTGTGCTGAGAAATTCTTAAAGCACTCCATGAGGGTTGGCCTGAGGTTTGCTGAGCTGAACCAAGGCACAGCCACACCTGATTAATTCTCTTGATTTTTTTTTTTTTGTTCGTTTTTTTTTTTTTTCTTTTTGGGGATATTTAGGCTCGATAAATTTCTGATGTGGGTTTTGAGTTGTGAAGGTGGTCTTTCTCAACCCTTCATTGGGGGGAAATTTTCCATAGCCATTGAAAGATAAAGATTGGAGAACTAGCGTCAGTTTCGTCCATGGAATTGGACAGTAGAAGTCTTATGTTCAGGAGTTTAATTGCCAAGGATTGGTAGCCATTTTGTTTGCTATAGGAAAGGGTGTATCTTGATTCTTAGTGAGTGAATCATGAAGTAGACATTGTTTTACAAAAGCTCAAATAAAATTGTTTTAATAAAAAATAAAAGAAATCTAAGATTTTTTTTTTCCCACCATTTTATTCTCAAAGTGGTTTTTTATTTTCGTTGTTGATTTTGATTTATAGCTCCTATTAAAATGTAATATTTTAACTTCTTTTTTATTTTTGTTCACTTTTCTACCTAAATTTTAATCTTTTTTTTGTGAACCTCTTATTTGGCTCACGGTATCGGCTGGTGTCCGATGTTATTAACACTGGTTATGTGGGCTCGGTCCGAGTTTGTTGCATATTGATTTTGAGGTTTACAATATCGCCTCTATGTCACTAAAATCTATGTGAAGAGTGATATTTGTTCGAATTTGAATGTCTTTGAACATTTAATAAACGGAAAAGGAAAAGTTTGTATAGAGCCGAGGTTCTAAGCAATCAAATTAGAGCTTACCTCAAAATTTTCATTAGAAGAAGTTGTTTTGATGCTGAAATATTTTCAAATTGATCATCTTAACATGAAGATGCAACGTCAGGAGGAAAAAGTGCATTTTAAGTTATGGAAATATTGTATTTTGTAAAGCATTTTTTTATCTTCACTTTTGAAGATTTTCAAGTTTTTATAGATCTGTCGATCTACATTATTTTTGAAACATTAAACTTTATAAATAAAGATGAAAATATATTTTAGAGCTGTCCTAAATATTTTCAGTATTGAAACCACATTTCGGTAGGTTCTAATTTGATTGTTTAGAGCCTAGGCTCTATATAAACCACGTATAAACCACGCAATGGAAAATGACGAAGTTGGTTAGTTCTTATATTTCCCAACTCTCTTTCGTTCTGATTGTATTTTGAAGATTATTACAATTTATTTTCATGTTAAAAATTATTAATTTGTCTTCTCCTGTTGCAAACACTGTTTGATATCATTAGACATCACTTTATGCTCAACAGTTTATTTCCAAATTAATAATATTTGTACAAAAAAGAAGGGAAAATTATTTGATGGCCTCAAAAACTGGAACTTACAGCAGAAAACCTTAAAATCCATCGTCTCAGCCTTGCCTATTATGGTTGTAAAAAAAATTAGGATTTCGGACTTTGAAAATAGTGTATTCACGGATTTGCAATATCTCTGTCATTTTTTAAGCTTCAAATTTATAGTCGTCGTTAAAAATTCGTTTTAGAGCGAGATTTCTATGCTCAAAGTGATTTCTAAACAAAGATATGAAATGACGGTTTGGTTTGCTTTCATAAAGTTTAAGCCTCATGGAAACTGCATCAAAAAAAGGAAAACCCATAAGATCGAAGACGTGAAACACATGAGAACCCCTTATTCTGAAAGACATCATTTTCCTGTTTGTTTTATTTGAAGCGAGAATTTCCACATTACGTTTTCACTTTTTTTGAGCTTAGAGATAATTATCGGCCATAAGTTGAATTTTACCATAATTTTCTATGCTGATAGTTGCTTTGATAGTATCATGATAAATTGCATTTGCCATGATAATATGGATTGTCATGATAATTTTTTTAAATGATAATAATAATAGCGATGGTATACAATGAGACCGTTTCATATGATACAATGAGGTCACTGTTACTGACAACCATCCAATATGAAATTTGATGGATTGGGTTCGAAAGAATTTCTTTTGAAGTTTGAGTTTGGTCAATGGAAAATTTGATGGATTGGGTGGGTCACAAAGTTTGAAAGAATTTATTTTGAAGTTTGAGTTTGGTCAATGGAATAAATGTATCCACCTAATTTTACATCAATGGTCAAGATTGATTGTAACCACTTTATATACAAAATAAATGGTTTCATTGTATATTTTTTCATAATAATAATTATAGTATTTTGAAACCTAATTATGGAAAAACTTCAAATAAGAGATGGACTTCTTAAATCGTAATGCATTAGTTGCTGTGCTCCTAATTCTTATAATTTTTTAAAGCTAAATTTTTTTTGAAAGCCTTAACGATAGCTTAGAAATTTAGAAAATAAGAAATTAGTACCCAAGAATTAGGTTGAACATATATATTCTGAAGTTCAAATTTTGGAACAAATTTAGAAGGGCTAGATTTTAAAGAACTTGTTGAATAATTGTGAAAGTAGCCCATTTCATAAGTATTTTGAAATAGGCTAATAATATCCCGATAAAATTCCTCAGTAATAAAATCAAGACAATGATGTCGCTAATATCCAGGTGAAATTCCTCCACGATAATATCAGGACAATGATAATTGTCAGTAGCTTTTGGGTTAGATGTGTTGGATTTTAGATAGCACCAAATCCAATTATCTCCACCTTTGTTGTGTCTTGAAGTCTATTGCTGCAAATATGTTGACAAGAGGTATCATAGCTTGATGTAGGCCTTGTTGCACTAACAGATCCGAACATTGATTTGTCAAATTTCAAATTTATGTTTGTCAGTTTTATTTTTCTCGTACTTTAGATAACTCTATGTCCCAAAATCTTTGATGTAACTGTCATTGGTATAGTAGATTTCAGTTTGTTGTGCCCGTGGATGTAGCCCTTCTAGGGTGAATTATGTAAATCTTTGTGTTCTTGTGGTATGTGTTTCATGTTTTATTTTTTGTACGTTATTTGTTAAAAATAACCTATCATGTTTAGAGCTTCTACGCATAACAAGTAGTATCAAAGCCTGGATTGAGGTTGTCGGTATGGTGGTAAAGGTTTCAAATGCAAAGTTTGAGGTAGAGAAATTTGATGGCAAAAACTATTTTTCAGTAATAATGATGAAGAAATTTATTTGGCAAAAGATAAAGAATTTATACAACTATCCAATAGATGTTGGAATGGTGAGCATGTGATTTTGATATCAAGATGGAGATTGTTGGATTTGGTACTATCCAAAATCAATCACATAAGGAAATCCTGCATTATATGAGATTGAGATTGATATTTATAAATTTCCTAAATAAAATAGAAACAGAAAAATATTAGGACTCTTGGTATATTTTTTGGTTTTAAGACGTATGTAACATCTATATAAAATTTCATATTTAGTGTGGATTCCTAACTTTATATATATGGGATGAAAATACTGAAAATTTGTTTGCCTTATTTGGATCACCATATGAGATAGAAGATTTCTCCTAGAGAGAGAGAGAGGGGAGAGAGGGCCCCCTGTGCATGAGATGTCTCTCTTAGGGCATGTTTGTTTCTCTGAAAGAATTATTTCTGAAAGAAATCTTTCTAATTTTTCAATTGTTTTGCGTTTGACACACGGTTTCATCTAAAAGTTCAGAAAGTAATCTTCCAACAAAAGTTCCCATTCCTTTGTTAAAATACGAAAGATTAAATTCCTAAAAGGGCTTAATGTTTCATAAAGTTTTTGTTTATCACTATTCATTATGCATAATATAAATACATAATATAAGTATTATTAATATGATATAATGTAATCTAATATTACTATAACATAATAGAAAAAGTTTTTATAAGGTTGCAACCTTAAAATGTAGAACTATAGATGCACCTCAAAGACCCATATGAAAAGGTTGTTTTAATGTTTAAAAGACCTATAATTGATCATCTCGACATCAAGATGTATGAATATGAAAAAAGTAAAGATTTTGAGTCCTAAAAATAGTGCATCTTTCAACACATTATTTAGATTGTCCATTTTCAAGATTTTCATATGTGTATATATGTACTTGATTTTTAACTAATTTTGGAGATTAGAATTTTATAATTAGAAATGAAAATAGATTTCAAAAACTGTAGCTTTGCTTCTTCACTCTGTATCTCAACAAGGCTACTAGTGATGTGTATTTTCAGTTTTACTATTAAAAGGCCATCAATCAAGTATCATGGAAATCAGAAAGAGAAATTTTCTGCATAGACAAAAAGGTGCTTTTTGTCGAATTTATTTTGTGGGATTGTATGCATGGAGACCATTTATTTTTGTTATGAGGAGGTCACAATTGCTATTAGCCATTAGATGTCAAATTAGATGATTTAGGATGTATCACAACGTTTGAGAATTTCTTTTTCTATTTTTTAAATATGAGCCGTTTTTTTTTTTTTTGGGTGCGGTTTGTATAGAACCGAGGCTCTAAACAATCAAATTAGAGTCCACCTTCAAATAATGTTGAGAAATATGGTTGCAATACTAGAAAGTTTTGTGATAGTCTTAAATTATATTTTCATCTATAGTTATAAAATTTAAAGCTTAAAAAATAGAGTAGATCAAGCAGATCTATAAAAACTTCAAAATCTTGAAAATTGATGGTCTAAAATATGTGTTATAAGATGCACTACTTTCAAAAGTCGAGATCCATTTTTTTTCTCATTTCCATGCATCTTGATGTCTAGATGATCAATTTGATGATATTGGAGCATCAAAATAACCTCTTCTAGTGAAAATTTTGATGTAGGCTTTAATTCGATTGTTTAGAGCCTAGGCTCTATATAAACTTTTCTCTTTTTTTTTTTATTTGGGTAAGTCAATGGGGGAGAAGGCCCCTACCTGTTTTTTTTTATAAATATTTTAAAATAAAAGATGGTTACAACATCTCTTCACAGCCTTGGACCATGACCTGTGACAAATCATGAAGTAAAGTAAGGGAAATGAAGTTTGGCGGACGCAAATGCCAAATAGTGGCTTGTAAAAGAGATGTGGCCCTCTTTTCAAGAATGTCAATCACCATGTTGTCCAACAAAAAATATGAAAAATGGACCACCCACGAGTAGAGAGATGTTGTCTACAATCTGCTGCGATCGTATATAACTATCAGGGAGATCTACAACATTAATGAATAACATTAACAAGTAAACTTGAGTCACTTTCAAACTGAAGATAAAACAATTTAGTTGAACGGCTAGAACCAAACCTTCTTCAAGAGCAGAGAATTCTATAAAATTATTGGAAGAGATTTTAAAAGGTTTTAAGAACGCTGCAATAAAAGCACCATCATAATCTCTAACTACACCACCCATACTTGCTCGACCTAGGTTATACAAGGATGCCCTATCAATGTTTCACTTTAAATGATTAGGGATGATCACCCCACCGGGATAATCAATTGATCCCTCTGTTGATGCCAATTGAACTGAAAATTATCAATGATTATTTTTCTGAGACATGAAACGCTCATGATTTAGCATTAGCTAACTATGATAAATGATATGTCGAAGAAATTGTTCCCTCCTGATTAATCTTGATTAGAAAACTCTTCGATTGCGCTTCGTCCATAAAAACCAAAATAGTTGTGAAGAATAAATAAGTCTACATATTGAAAAAACCAAAACTATGAGTTTAGTCAATGACACTCTCACAACTATCCGATTTGAAACATGATAAATAAAAGTGATTGTGACCTCTTTGTACTAAAATTAATACTTTATTTGTATAACTTCCCTTATTTCTTAAGGAATTTAAAGCCTTACACAGTGGTCCTTTGGGAGTTTATTGTATGCTAACTCCCTCAAGTTAAATATCTATATGGGGGGAGGAAATATTAATTTTTGAAAATTTGGGATCTTCCTAAGAACAACGAAATAATTATTACCAAATAATTATTTTTTTAAAAAGAAAAGGTCTTGGATTTTGAGTTCTTTAACACTTAGATCTCATCTTCTAAAGATCATCTCCATTAAATCTTGGGATGTTTTGATTTTTAGAAGCACATAGTGTCATTTGAATTTTTGGTGTTGCTCACTCATTTGAGGAAACTGCAGCTTTAAAACATGGGACCCTAAAAATAGTCCTATAATAAATTCTCCGTGAGAGACGAAATAAGCATTATGCTCACGCGAGAGCATAAAATCCTGTTGTTAAAAATAGCACTTCTTGCCCAAGCTCCGTAACTGAATGGGTTTCTAAATACCTATAGCGTAGAAAATCCAAAACGGTTTCACTTGGCGTTTTGTTGCACATTTGATTGATAAAATTTTACAATTGATTTATGAACTGTTTGTTTGGTATTCCTGGTTCCAAGTTCATGATCCGAATCGAGCGAGAAAGAGAGAGAGGGGCGAAAAAATTGTAAAGCGCCAGCTTCCGAGGGAGCATATTGTGCATACATTCCCCAAGTAAGAAGACCTATTTTGGAGATTTTTTCCCCCCTCAAAATACCACCTAAAAAGATGATAATTTTGAAAAGAAAATTTATTGAATTTTGAGTTTTTGATGCTGAGATCTTAGCTTTAAAAATTGGACAATTTCTATTCAATCTTGGGACAAATTTTTTTTTTTTGGTACATAGAGATTTCGGCTCGAAAATTTCTTCTAGTAAGGTTAGGCTGTGGGCTAAAGAAGTGACATCTGCAAAATTTGGGGTAGTAAAATAACTCCTACATTGAGTTTTACATGAGGGAGTAGTGAACAGGAGAATTATATGAGAGTATAAAATCTTTTGGTTACACTAATAAATTCCTTTGCGAGCACGCATACTATCCGCTCAGTATATATTTGTGCATCTATTCCCTCAGTCAAATGCGCTACTTGATATATATATATATATATATATTTTTAATCTTTTCAGTATGAAAATTTAGAAACCACTTCAGAATAGTTAGATGATTATTTTCAAAAGAAAAAAAATTGAACTTTGAATTTTTTAATACTTAGATCTCACCATTTGAAAATTGGACGGTCTCTTGACATTAATATTTTTAGTACATAAAGAGTTCAATTCGGAAACTCCCTTTATTTACTGAGGTTAGATTATGGAATTAAGGGGTTATGTCCCCAAAATCGGATTCTTAAAATCAATCCTATGTTGGATTTTACCTGTGGAAGTAAATAAACAATATACGCCAGCAGGAGTATACTGGCCTTAAATGAACGAAGATTAAAGTGAGAAATTTAGGTTGACTACCCTTAAATTCTTCGAATTTGGTTTATGTGTTGTAGATTCATTTTGTGGGTCTAAAACCATGATATCAAATCTTAATATTGGAATTTTAAGATTTTAAACTAAGAGTGGCAATAGGCTGGGTGGCCTTGCTCGGCCCAATTGTCCCTTTCTAAAATAACTAGGGTTTGAGCTATAAAATGTGGACCGAGGGCCAAGTTGATTCAGCCTATCTTGCTTTCTTTTTCTTTTTTTTTAACTTTTTCTATTGATTTTTTTTTTTCCTTTTATCTAGCCTAGCCAGGCCCACACTAGCCCTTATAGGGTTAGGGTTGGGCTTCTGCCAAGGCCTTTTTCGCTCAGTTAGGGTTGGGTTGGGTGTAGGCAGGCCCTATAGCATGTCCCTATCCAAAACTGAGAATGAGTTTTTTATGACATTGAAAATCGATAGTGAGGGCATGTTAAAAAAAAAAATGCAAGAGTGAACATACCAAAAGCATTTCAAAAGCGGGAAGCGAAGAAGCTATTAGGAGAAACAAACATGTGTCCAAGTGAGAAATGTGTGGGAAAAAGGTTAGGGTCGTAGTGGTAGCACTCTCATATCTTAGTTGCACATTGTGGCTTTCATTACCACTGATAGGTTCAAAAACCACTAACCATTTCAAATAACTGGTAAGAGTTTTTTTTAAAAAAAATCGCTGGTGACCAACCTAAAACAAAGAAATGTACTGACACTATATAAGTCTTACTATGAATGAGTAGAGAGAACATTTAATTTTGGGATGGTCACATTTAAGTGTTTCATCATCATCAGAGCTTTTCTTAACTCTTAGGGGTCGGATATACGAATTTTGATCCTGCTTGATCAAGGGTCATACCCTCAATGAGGCCATAAGCCTTATACATTTTCTCACTATTTTCAACTATGTCTTTTTAAGCCTATTTTTTCAGTAAAATTTTATGTCAATTGCCTACCTAACACAACCCATATTCTTTATCCGGGCTTGGTACGGGTTAAGAGAAAGTTTAATATCCTCACCATTCTTAGACCAATCCATTGTTGACAAAATCGCCTGATCTAACCGCTAATCGCCCGGTTAGATCGGAGCCTGCCTGTGGCCGGTTCCGCTTTTGGACGGTTAGGGTGATCAACCGGTATTAAAAAAAAAAAGTTTATATAAATTCTAAAAAATAAGGAATTTGATTTGTAATGTATTTTTAAATATTCTTTATATTATGGTAAAGATTACAAATTATTTTGGTCATTAATACTCATTTTTATATTTTATCATCTTTTTAAAATAAAAATAAAAATAGCCATTGGATAATATAAAATGGGTTAAAATCTATTTTTTCATTAATTTTCAACTTCATTTGAATGTGTTTTGTTTTAATCACTTTATATGTTTTTTATATTTTAGTAGATTTTTTTTTGTATTTCTTTTCAACACGTTTTTGACCGCTCGGGACTTGTCCGATTAGAGCGGTTGAATCGGCCAGTTTACCTATTAGGCCTGTTAAACCGCTTCTAGGCCTATGTCCGTTTAACCATTCCAATTCGATATTACGAACACTGGACCAATCAAATTTAAACGTTTAAAATTTGAAAATCAATCAAATTGTTTAAGAACTGAAAACTTATCCTTTCTTTAACAATAATATGGTGACTTTTAAATGGATAAAAAATGTTTCTAGACAAGGAGAAAGCCCAGCTCTCTTGGCCGAGGGAATAAGTATACAAAATGAACCCATCACATAGAACAGTTTTTGTGGTGAGAGAAAAGAGAGAATATGAAGCCATGAGAGACATAATGAGTTTGATCCTGAAGAAGGCAGGCTAGCTATGCCTTTCGGAGCTTAGGAGCTAGCTAGGGAAGAGATGAGCTCGAGCTTTATCTTTATCATTGAGCAAAGTGCAAAGTTAGCCAAAACATCGAAAATAAATGGTTTTTATTTGAAAAAGTCGGACAAAAAAATCAGATAAAAAATACAGATTAGTAATACTTGACAATTTTTTGTCGAAACTTTCAATATATCTAGCAACAATGTTTATTCTGTTATCACATCATAAAACATATCGTATAAAATGAAAAAGCAACATAACACTAAACAAAAGAACTAATTAGCAATATAACAAGAACTGTGAACCAAGGTATATGATTATTTTTCAAAGAACAAATCAAAAGACTCCTTCATTGCAGCGAATTAAAAAAAAACATAAGGACCCAAATTTGTAAAATAATGGTTCATCCAAAATGCTATATACACCTATAAAATAAAAATAAAAAATAAAATATCAAATAAATCAAACTTCTTTATGCATAAAAAAACAATAAAATACCTAAGTAAATTTGAATTTCGCAATGAATTCCTAGCTACCTAAATATTTAGTATCATTGAACCTCTCTCTTGCTCTTTGTAAGAATGCTAGAGGTTAAATATTTTATTTATTTATTTATTGGATTACTCTTCTTCTAATTCTACCTATTATTTTGATATATACGGATATTCTTTTTTCATTGGATTACTCTTCTTCTAATTCTACCTATTATTTTGAGATATACGATTGTTTTGGTTTTTTTTTTTTTTTGGTATACATTATTTGTATTTTTTTGTACACTTTTTTAAAGCAATTTTATTGGTGAATTTTTTTGTTAAATTAAGATTCTTAATTTGCTTTAACTGTTAATATACTTATCTTTAAACTAAAATTCAATAAGGACTCGGTTTCTACATGGTCAAGCTCGTATATGTAGAAATGTGGGCTTCTTAACAAATCTATTTTTAAGATGGATTTTAAGATTTAATTTGAAGACATGTAATCTATAATATGAAGATCATGATTATGAAAAAAAAAATTTAAAAACTAAAAATAATAATTCATGTAAGGAAACAATTGGACCGTTAGTTTATATTGTTTTTAGATAGAACACCTACTTGCATCCATCTTGAAGATGGATGCTTTATACTTTCTGTACCGCATACGTAGAAATGCGGTCCAGCCTGCTTGAAACAATTTTCCTTTCAATAATATTAAGTTAATGAAGAAATAAAATTATAGGGAAAATTTTGTTGTGATTTTTTTTTTTAAAATAAAATACACATTTATATCAGTTCTATTAAAAAAATATAATTTTATAAATATCTTTTGAGAAACTGCTATTAACGAATTTTAAAAAAATTTGATACTGATCCTACACACAGGGAAGGGTCCTACGATCATTGCTCTTAAAAAAAAATTGGAGATTTTTTGAAAAATCGTGATTTAAACGTATATTGCTAACTACGAGACAGACAGGCATATGGTCTGACTTTTCAGACTGAAGGCAACTGTGCCGGAAGAGCTCTGTGGAGAGAGAGAGGAAACCAAATTTCGGTGGTAAACTTTGTTTTTTTGGAGGGAAAAGAATGCCGAGAAGCCGAATCTCAGGCGGTTTCAGTGCACCCACCATCGATGTCTTCGTCGACTTAGGTCACCCTTTCCTCAATCGGACATTCGATGGTTTCCTCAAGATCGGAGCTGTATATCTCCTCTCTCTTACTTTTTCTCTTCTCTATCTTTCTTCTTCTTCTTTTCATGTCATTTTCAGCAGTTACTATTACTTTATTCAGTTTCTGAATCGCGCACAAAAAAGCTCTGCTTCTTTTGTTCTGATATAAAAGTGAAATGCTAAGAAAGCTTGACCCTTGATTGCTTTTCCTATAAATTATAGATTTCTAGAGAAAGAGAATGTGGCTTTTGTGGTTTTTCCCTTTTCATCTGATTTTATTTTTGTTTTTTGGGGTTTTAATAGGTTGGTGCTTCAAGAGTGGCGGCAGAAGAAGCTTACTACTCCATAAGTAAAGGTATTATTTTCCTTTTCGTTTTTTAATAAATATTTCTACTCTTAATTTATATTGTCGTTGTGTCTATTTTTTCCTTCATAAATTTTACCTTTTCTTCATTTTGATTGTTATCAGTTAGAAACTGGAAAATTCACTTAACTGACGAAAGTATTTTTATCAGTGTAATCTAAGAGTTATTGTCCTCTGTGCTTTCTTAATTGAAGCAGGAAGTAATGTTAAGAAGGGATTGTTGAAACCTTTATGATTTTCCCTAGATTTCTCCCTCATTTTTTTTTTTCTATTTTTTATTCTTGTTGAAGCTCTTCAAATTCCCTACAAAAACCCCACGTCGATATTCAATTTTCTTGTTTAAATCTGAGCATTTTGAAGGCTAAACAGAGGCATCTATGACAAACCTGTAAAATCCGCTAAAACCTAGATAACTCGCTCATTTCTCACTTATTTTTTCTGATTTTTTGATTGTTGTTGAAGCTCTTTGAATCCCCTACCAAAACCCTAAATCGATCTTTAGTTTTCGTGCTCAAATCCGAGCGTTTTGAAGCTAAACGAGGCACCTTTGATGAACATGTAAAGTGGATTTCTCAAATTAATGTGTGTGTGTGTGTGTGCGTGTGGTGTGTGTGTGCGGGCATGCGTGTGTGGTGTGTGCATTGTAAAGGGTTTCAAACATTGAATTTTCAAATTAAGACACTTTTATTGAATAATAAAAATTATTAAAATTGGTAAGATATTTTGTATAAAAAATTACCAAAAATGAGTAATAGGACTCATATGTACACGTGTCCGCCTTTTAAAGCTAAACGAGGCACCTTTGACGAAGATGTAAAATGGGTTTCTCAA
>NW_006498806.1:3772766-3783473 GCF_000471905.2 Amborella trichopoda | reverse complement strand
AAATTACTAAAAATTAGTAATAGGACTCATATGTACACATGTGTCCCCCTTTTAAAGTTTATTTTAAAGATGAATTTTTTTATCCATATTTTAGGGACTCATGATCTAGGCCAAGGCGATCATGAATACGGAAAAAATAAAATTTTTAATATCTAAGATGTACATTTTTGGTTATATATATATATATATACCTAAAACTACTCTTTAATAAAACCCCGAGATAAATATAATTTTTCTGATATAATGAAAAGAATAAGTCAAAAAGAAATCATACAAAAAGAACCTACTATAGCTGAACTAAAACAAGAAGTCAATGAAGTAAAAATAGAAATAAATCACCTCAAGAATAGAATTAAAATATTGGAATTACAGAATGAGGTTAATGTAAAAATAACTGATTCAGAAGAAATTGAATTTACCCAATTAGTAGGGACACCTGAGTCATCAGGAACAAAAATAGAAGAAATAGGCACTAATACATCTGTGAACGTACTAAACAAAATAATAACTCAAAAATGGTTTGTAATTACGCTTCTCTACCAAGTCACTGTCCAGCCGAGTGGAAGTCTTTTTGCAGTTATTGTATCTGTACTCTGTAAGTTTTCTTACTTTTGTCTGTAAACAGTATGTTATCAATTGTATGTAAGTTTTCTTACTTATATCTGTAAACAGTATGTTATCAGTTGTATGTAAGTTTTCTTACTTCTGTCTGTAAACAGTATGTTATTAGTTGTATGTAAGTTTTCTTACTTCTGTCTGTAAACAGTATGTTATCAGTTTACTTCTGTCTGTAAATAGTATGTTATCAGTCGAATACAAGTTTTCTTATATAAATATTAAGTTTCAGTTAATGGGGTTCAGACCCTTCTCGCTCAAGAAAATTACAATCTCTTGATTTTCCAAATAAACATTATCGATATTCAGATTATATTGATGCCTGGCACCGTATACTCACCATCCAAAACCAATACAATTCCCATACATGGTTCCTCCAATTCAAAATGTCAGTAACCGAACCTTTCCCTAATTGGTTCACAATTTGGAGCTCTCTATCCCAAATAATGCCAGACACCTTGCAAGCATCCCAAGAAAAATTTATTGAGCATAACGGAAAAGATCCCAAGACAAATTATCATTTATACTTTGTTGCTCTGTACCAAATACCTTGGATCCTCAAGTGGTCTTTTGCTATATCTGATAATAACATAAATAATTATGAATATATTCCATGTCTTGGAAAGCAGATTGCTGTAAAATGGTGGGACGTCTTTGTCTACCACAATTTAAACCTATAGCATATTATACTTAAACAAGTCCCAATTGGTTTTAAACCTTCTTATTTAACCCAAATAATTTGTCCGAATATATATCTCAAATGAGAAAACAAAATCCTCAAGCCACCAGAGCCGAGCTTGAAAAACAATTATATGAAATCTTTTCAGAAGAAGCAGAAATAGCCCAGGATACAGATACCACTGATACCCCAGCAGAGGAGGACCAGTCTGCTCACGGAATGTCCCAAAAACAATCATTGTATTAAAAACCTAATAAGCATACCTTTATATATGATATGACAAAAGATGCCTTGATATGCCCTATGATAAGACAAGATGCCTTGCTGATATGACAAGATGCCCTGCTGATATGACAAGATGCCTTGCTGATATGACAACAAATGCCTCACCGACACCCTCTCCAACATTCATCCATATAAGACAAAAACCCCAACAGTAAAAGCAAAGATTCCCTGTCCAATCATCCACAACTAGAGGTCCACGCATTGGAGATACTGTTTACCTGTCTAATCATTGCCGTCCAAGCATTGCTTTCCCCTTACCTATCAGCAATTATCCAAGAGAATCTTAAAATTATACATTCCAGTTGATTAATCAGTGAAGTCCAAAGCCATGAAGCCCCTGTCAAAAGATCATCCTCAGGAATCAGACAGATAGCATTCTTCGAGAGTTCATTTAAGATTCCTGCCTTCTTTGCCAAACGAAAATTAGATTTTTAGGACATCATATTCATTATGGGACAATTATTCCAATAGAAAGATCTATTCAATATGCCGATAAATTTTCAGATATTATATTAGATAAAACTGAACTACAAAGATTCTTAGGATGTTTACATTATATTGTAGATTTTTATGAGAATCTAACAATAGATGCTAAACCTTTGTATGACAGACTCAAAAGGAATCCTCCGAAATGGACAAACGAACATACTCAAGCTATAAAAAAGATTAAACTCAAAGCAAAAGAATTACCTTGCTTAACTTTAGCTCATTCTAATACTTTAAAAATCATCGAATGTGATGCCTCTGAATTAGGATTAGGAGGTATATTAAAACAACGGCTTAATAATATTGAACAATTAGTACGTTATACTTCTAAAGCATGGAATTCTACTCAACAAAATTATTCGACAGTCAAAAAAGAACTTCTTGCTATTGTACATTGTGTCACTAAATTCCAAAGTGATATATTAAATACTCATTTTCTTATTAGGACTGATTGTAAAGCTGCAAAGGATATTCTTGAAAAAGATGTGTAAAATTTTGTTTCGAAACAGATATTTACTTGTTGGCAGGCCATTCTATCTTCTTTTGATTTCTCTATTGAACATCTAAAAGGTTCTGCTAACCATTTTCCTGATTTTCTTACCCGTGAATATTTGCAGGGAGGGCAACACTAATCATTTTGATCTATCGGAACTATCTTTGCCTTTAATAACATTTGCAAGCCAAGATCAACTCTGATAATTCTATGATAATTCTACGTTCTAAACTAATATTGCATAATTCCCTATTAGGAATGAATCAAGTCTATGTAGTAGATCAATCTATTTCAATTGTTTCCCAGATTATTCAATATCATTAACCGATCCCAATATATTAAAAGTATTATCATTAAATCCTAAAACCCAAGGTTTTGACATGTTACCAGGATCCCAGAATATTGCCATTGTATATAGAATATACTTTAAAGTAATGAATACATTATGTTCGAATGCTATCCAATTGGATACAAAAGGAAAAACTACTTTCTTCCAAACTAATATTGAAAAATCAAATGTAATAATTCCCAAAACTATGCAATGGGCAGATATTAAACTACTTGAATCTTGGAAGATAGAAAATGGAAATCATCATTTAAAAGCACCTAATCGAAATATTCCCGATAGAATAATCGAACACCAGGATGGGAAAATAGAAATCCAATTTCCCAATCAGGTAATAGGGAATGATACAAGTATACTTCAAAAATCTATATTATCAAATAATATTAATGAATCACCCAGATCCATTGGTGAATCATCTAGACATTCTACCGCAAATAGTATGAATCCAAAAATACAAAGTTTATTACGTACAAAGGACAATATAGTTATTCCACAATATCAACCTACATTAAAAACTGAACCAGATCTTTCTGATACAGAAATGGATTTTCATATATTAACGCTCACAAAAAGAGTATCTAAACAATGGATAGAACAAAATTATCTTTCCAAAGAAAATAAAGATATAAGAGAATGGTATCTAAAAAGGTTTCAACCCAGATTAATAGAACTATTCAAAAATCTATATTATTAAATAATATTAATGAATCACCCAGATCCATTGGTGAATCATCTAGACGTTCTACCGCAAATAGTATGAATCCAAAAATACAAAGTTTATTACGTATAAAGGACAATATAGTTATTCCACAATATCAACCTACATTAAAAACTGAACCAGATCTTTTTGATACAGAAATGGATTTTCATATATTAACGCTCACAAAAAGAGTATCTAAACAATGGATAGAACAAGATTATCTTTCCAAAGAAGATAAAGATATAAGAGAATGGTATCTAAAAAGGTTTCAACCCAGATTAATAGAACTATTCCATAAAAGATATAATAAATTATATAAAACAAAACATGGTTACGAAATACGTTATTAGAAAGAAATGTTGAAATTCCAGATTTTGAAAAAAATAAAATAAACACTATATAAAATCAATATACCACATATCAGACAATAGAAGGTATTAGTATAAACTAGTATACATCCTCCAGAAAAAAGCGTTATAATAAAAGGATCCAGCAAAGAAGGAGAAAATGCACTTATTTCTGAAACAAGAGCTACTCCTTACAAAATAACAACGGGAGAAATTGTTCATCGAAATGAATTAATCCCTCATATCATTGAACAAAATAACTATGCTAATTTATGTATGCAATCTATAGGAAAACAAACTCTGAGAATAGTAAATATGCTAAGACCAAATCCTATTCCAGAATCTAAAAAAACTTTATTATTTAAACCTCCTCTTGAAATAAATAAAAATAAATTCCATATAGAAGAAACCAATAAGAATTTGATGGATTAACTTATATCAAAATTAGCTGATTTAGATATAAAAGACATAAAAGGTAAATCTAAGTTCATACCAAAATCTTCTACTTTAACTCTCCAAGAAGAAATACCAGTAATAGAAGATACTATTGAACACCAAACATTAGCTTTTACAGAATCAAATACTCCACATATCCAGATAATAGCATATGGTAAAGGTTGGAAATCAGCTACTGTTAGACCTTACCATCATAGACCCACACCAGTTGATATCCAATTTGAAGAAGATTTAATATTTCATATAACTTCCTACTCAGGCAGTTCAATAGTTAACTGGAATATTGATGGCATGTCTGAAACTCAAATCTTAGACACTATGAAACATATGACAATGTATGCTTCAGCCTGTAAGATGGTTAGCAACCATGATCAGGAAGTAGCCAAAGCCATTGTGTGTGGATTCACTGGCTGGTTACGCGGATGGTGGGATTTCCACCTCCCTGAAACCATAAAAAATCAAATATTAACAAATACTCATCAATGGACTGTCAAAAATGAACACAATCAAGATATCTCTTATTCTGAAAGTGATGCTGTTAATACCGTCATTTATACTATAACACTTCACTTTGTGGGGAGTACTGCCTTAATGGAAGCTCGATCTGAGGATCTACTCTCCAATTTACGATGCCCAACTTTATCTCATTATAAATTGTATAAGAATGTTTTCCTTTCTAGACTCTTAACAAGAGAAGATAGTCATCTCGACTATTGAAAAGAAAAATTTGTTGCTGGTCTACCATATTTATTTGCCGAAAAAGTCAGAACCAGATTAAAAGCTAAACATGGTAGGAATATCCAATATTTTTTTTATACTTTAGAAGCATTATCAGCAGAAATATGTGCTGAAGGATTAGCCCTTTGCACAGATATGAAATTAAAGAAACAATTGGATAAACAGCGAATGACAGGCCAAAAAGAATTAGGTGATTTTTGTCAACAATTTGGTTATAGTATAGAACAAAGTAAAGAAAAAACACAAACATAAAAAAGATAGACCAGATAAAAAGGAAAGAAAACTATATAAGAAAAAGAAAAAGACAAATATATTAAATTTTTTTTACCAAAAGATCAATATACAAAGAAAAAGAAAAAGATACCCATATGTTATAAATGTGGAAAAGTAGGCTATTATAAAAATACATGTAAAGTTAGGAAAAAACTAATGCAATCATATTAGATGAAAGCATAAGAAATCAAATATATGATATTATCCAATTAGATAATATAGAATCTACTTCAAGTTCAGACTAGGATAGTAGCGATATTTCTCTCATAGGGCAAATAGAAGATGAAAAGATTATAATTTCAAACTCTTCTGATATGGAATTTTCTTGTAATATGTTATCAAAAGAAGATTTATTAATTCTAGATCTCATAGACAGGATAAATGACCCTGATGAAAAAAGAGAAATCTTAACTCAGTTTATTAACCTTACAAAATCTAAACCTAAAACTACTCCTTTAATAAAACCCCTAGATGAATATAATTTTTCTGATATAATGAAAAGAATAAGTCAAAAAGAAATCATACAAAAAGAACCTACTATAGCTGAACTAAAACAAGAAGTCAATGAAGTAAAAATAGAAATAAATCACCTCAAAAATAGAATTAAAATATTGGAATTACAGAATGAGGTTAATAGAGAAATAACTGATTCAGAAGAAATTGAATTACCCAATTAGTAGAGACACTTGAGTCATCAGGAAAAAAAATAGAAGAAATAGGCACTAATACATCTGTGAACGTACTAAACAAAATAATAACTCAAAAATGGTTTGTAATTATCACAATCATTATTAATCAAGAATATGATTTTCAATCAATAGCTCTAATAGATTCAGGAGCTGATTTAAACTGTATTAATGAAGGATTAGTACCAACAAAATATTTTGATAATACTACTCAAATATTAAATGCAGCCGATGGTAGTAGATTATTCATAAAATATAAATTATCTAATGCTGTAGTATGTAATAATGAACATTGTTTTCCTACACCTTTTATTATGGTAAAAGGACTCAGTCAATCAGTAATATTAGGAGTCCCATTCCTTACTTTACTATATCCAATATTAATAACTCATACAGGAATAGAAACCGCCATAGTTGGAAATAAAATCATATTTGAGTTTATAGATAAACCAAAACTTAAGGAAATTAATAATGTCAGAAAAATTATCCAAAATAAAGACGCATTTTTGTAATTAAAAGAAGAAATTCTCTATAAGAATAATGAACAAGCACTGCAGAAAGAAGTAATACAAAACCAAATTAAACAAATCAAACAAAAAATTGAACAAGAAATATGTAGTGAAATGCCAAATGCTTTATGGACTAGAAAAAAACATATTGTAGGATTACCATATGAACCTGGATTTGAAGAAACAAAAATACCAACTAAGGCGAGACCCGTGTAGATGAATTTTACTTTATTGGAAACTTGCCAAAATGAAATAAAAGAATTATTAGCTAAAAATTTAATAAGACCAAGTACATCTCCATGGAGTTGTGCTGCTTTCTATGTAAATAAAAATGCTGAAAAAGAAAGAGGTGTCCCAAGGGTAGTTATCAATTATAAAACATTAAATAAAGTCATCCAATAGATACGATATCCAATCCCAAATAAAAAAGATCTATTAGATCGATTAGCCACTGCTACAATCTTTCCTAAATTCGATTTAAAATCAGGATACTGGCAAATACAAATTAAAGAAGAAGACAAGTACAAAACTGCATTCAATGTTCCATTCGGACAATATGAGTGGAATGTAATATCATTCGGACTCAAAAATGCCCCATCAGAATTTCAAAAGATTATGAATGAAATATTTAATCCATATTACAAATTTATGATTGTCTATATTGATGATGTTTTAGTATTCTCTGAAAATATAGAACAACACTTCTAACACATTAATGTTTTTATAAATACAGTCAAATATACAGGACTCGTAGTCTCTACAAAAAAGATTAGTCTATGCCAAACTAAAATTAGATTTTTAGGACATTATATTCATTATGGGACAATTATTCCAATAGAAAGATCTATTCAATTTGCCGACAAATTTCCAGATATTATATTAGATAAAACTGAACTACAACGATTCTTAGGATGTTCAAATTATATTGTAGATTTTTATGAGAATCTAGCAATAGATGCTAAACTTTTGTATGACAGACTCAAAAAGAATCATCCGAAATGGACAAACGAACATACTCAAGCTATAAAAAAGATTAAACTCAAAGCAAAAGAATTACCCTGCTTAATTTTGGCTCATCCTAATACTTTAAAAATCATCGAATGTGATGCCTCTGAATTAGGATTACGAGGTATATTAAAATAACGGCTTAATAATACTGAACAATTAGTACGTTATACTTCTAAAGCATGAAATTCTACTCAACAAAATTATTCGACAGTCAAAAAAGAACTTCTTGCTATTGTACATTGTGTCACTAAATTCCAAAGTGATATATTAAATACTCATTTTCTTATTAAGACTGATTGCAAAGCTGCAAAAGATATTCTTGAAAAAGATGTGTAAAATTTGGTTTCGAAACAGATATTTGTTCGTTGGCAGGCCATTCTATCTTCTTTCGATTTCTCTATTGAACATCTAAAAAGTTCTGCTGACCATCTTCCTAATTTTCTCACCCGTGAATTTTTGCAAGGAGGGCAACATTGATCATTTTGATCCACCGGAACTATCTTTGCCTTTAATATTATTTAATAAGAATAGAGCTATTGAGAATCAGATCATGAATACTAATACTGTACAATCCAAAGGGAAGGCTCCCATGGAAACATCATTAGATATTGTTCCTGTGCAATCTCCAAACAGAAGCCTGACCCCATATTCACCTAGTATCCCAAATAGTCCTTCAAATTATCCACAATATTCCAGTCAAGTACCACTATCTCCTCAAACTCCATTATTTATCCAATCTCCAACCATTAGAAAACCCACAACCACGAATAAGTCTCCATATGAAAATATCTCTTTCATTGTAGATGCCATAATTGAAAATATCCATGCCTCAGAAGACCCAAATACTGTAGCCAGATACTATCTGTGCAATAATTTGAACCCCTCTAATGGCATGAAAACAAGAGAGTGGTTTGAAATGATTCTACTTGAAACAGGTTCGATATATTTGACACACTATTATCATAAGAATTCGAAAATTGTATCATATTCTAAATTGCAAATAAGAAAAATATTAAGTTTCAGTGAATGGGGTTCAGACCCTTCTCGCTCAAGAAAATTACAATCTCCTGATTTCCCAAATAAACATTACCGATATTCAGATTATATTGATGCCTGGCACCGTATACTCACCATTCAAAGCCAATACAATTCCCATACATGGTTCCTCCAATTCAAAATGGCAGTAACCGAACCTTTCCCTAATTGGTTCCAAAATTGGTTCACAATTTAGGGCTCTCTATCCCAAATAATAACAGACACCTTGCAAGCATCCCAAGAAAAATTTATTGAGCATAACGGAAAAGATCCCAAGACAAACTATCATTTATACTTTGTTGCTTTGTACCAAATACCTTGGATCCTCAAATGGTCTTTTGCTATATCTGATAATAATAAATAATTATGAATATATTCCATGTCTTGGAAAGCAGATTGCTGTAAAATGGTGGGACGTCTTTGTCTACCACAATTTAGACCCATAGCATATTATACTTAAACAAGTCCCAATTGGTTTTAAACCTTCTTATTTTAACCCAAATAATTTGTCCGAATATATATCTCAAATGAGAAAACAAAATCCTCAAGCCACCAGAGCCGAGCTTGAAAAACAATTGTATGAAATCTTTACAGAAGAAGCAGAAACAACTCGGGATACAGATACCACTGATACCCCAGCAGAGGAGGACCAGTCTGCTCACGGAATGTCCCAAAAACAATCATTGTATTAAAAACTCAATAAGCATACCTTTATATATGATATGACAAAAGATGCCATGATATGACAAAAGATGCCTTGATATGCCCTATGATAAGACAAGATGCCTTGCTGATATGACAAGATGCCCTGCTGATATAACAAGATGCCCTGCTGATATAACAACAAATGCCTCACCGACACCCTCTCCGACATTCATCCATATAAGACAAAAACCCCAACAGTAAAAGCAAAGATTCCCTGTCCAATCATCCACAACTAGAGGTCCACGCATTTGGAGATACTGTTTACCTGTCTAATCATTGCCGTCCAAGCATTGCTTTCCCCTTACCTATCGCCATCCAGCCTGCGAAGCAATTATCCAAGAGATTCTTAAAATTATACATTCCAGTTGATTAATCAGTGAAGTCCAAAGCCTATAAAAGGCATGAAGCCCCTGCCAGAAGATCATCCCCAGGAATCAGACAGATAGCATTCTTCGAGAGTTCACTTAAGAATCCTGCCTTTTTCTCATTCTCATATAAAAATTAGATGTAATAGGTGTGATTGTAATTACGCTTCTCTAACAAGTCACTGTCCAGCCGAGTGAAAGTCTTTTTGCAGTTATTGTATCTGTACTCTGTAAGTTTTCTTACTTCTGTCTGTAAACAGTATGTTATCAGTTGTCTGTAAACAGTATGTTATCAGTTTACTTCTGTCTGTAAATTTTATGTTATCAGTCGAATACAAGTTTTCTTATATAATATGTTCTTATCAGTTGTCCTAGAAACAGTTAATTGTATTAAGTTGTTATGTTACTAAGAATTGTTTTTAGTATCAAGGTTTATCAAAATACTTATTTTACTTGGTTAATTATAGATATAGCCTCCTTTTCCGTACTCATAATAATCTTAATATTACTATATCTAGGTTATGCAAGATTAGTTTAGAACGTAGAATTATCATAGAATTATCAGATGAGCCCAACGGGCCAGATTCAATCTGGGCTGATCTGACCGTCAAAACCTCATTTCATATTTGAATTTTAAATTTTTTTTTATAAATTTTCAAATCATTTGAAATTTTGGACGTGTATTCTTTAAAAATAGGAGAATCTAATAAAAATATCAAAAAAATAATTTACAAAAAATAAATTGACCAAAATATCCTAAAAACTTTTCAAGGGTACTTTGGTTAATTTATTTTTTTAGAATTATGTTTTTTTAATATTTTTCTTAGTTGTGCCTTGATGAGAAGAATGGAAGCATAAAATTTCAATTGATTTGGATTTGTAAAAAAAAAACCTAAAATTCAAATATGAAATGAGATCGTGACCTTCAAATCGGCCCAGATTGAATTTGGGCCATTGGATTCTTTTGTAGCTGTGAGCTAG
>NW_006498806.1:3749821-3772316 GCF_000471905.2 Amborella trichopoda | reverse complement strand
ATATATATATATAAATGGGGCTCCCAAGAACTTTGACACCAAGAGGATTGGATGCCTAAACCTCTCATCAAGGCACATGGCTCCTTACCATGCCGCCACTTTAAGTGACTTGATTACACTCTCATTTATATCCATATAAGCTTATTTGGGTCTCTTTTTTTTTAATTGTACACGACTCAAGGAGTTACTTGGACTCGGTCGGGTAACTCGCCTTGGCCAAGGTCCGAGTACCTTGGCCAAGTTGTGTTAAAAAACACTGGTTGTTATCGAACTGGGAGTCCAAATGCTTCTCTTGCTCATTTACTTTTCTGCAAGTTTGTTTGAAATTCCTTGAAGAGTTCTTGTGATAGAATTATGAAGTCATTTGTGGATTATATGATGATTAATAAAACTAGATTCTATTTGTTTGATAGCAACATTAATATATCTCTTATGATAAACTGATGGTACATACTTCTTATAATAATGCTGTCAGAACTCTTAGGTATTTGAGATTGGGCGTTAAATATTTGTGTGTTGTTACAGGGACAGTTTCAAAACACAGGCTTGAACATACAGTAAGCTTTTCTTCCTCTTCCTTTTCTACCATTGTGTTGCCAGTTTTGGCCTTGTCTGGTTCTTTAACCACTTGTATTGTTTGATTTGCATTCATCATCATATGGATGTCTTGATTCTGGAATTGACATTCCATGAAGCATCATATTGTAGAAAAACTCTCTCTCTTTGTCTCTCTCTCTCTACCACAATGCTGTGTCACCTAAGCAAGCATGACCTCTTGCTTAACGGTTGTATCCCTTCGTATTCTATACTCTGCAAATAAGTTGATGTTAGGTTTTAAATTGGCTATCTCGGAGGGTGCATATATAAATACTTCTAGACCTATGAATTTCCATGCTTTGTACCCTTTCAGCCCATGTTAGAATCTGTGTGCCCCCCCCCGCCAAATTATTAAAAATGGGAAACTAATATTTTCTATAATATTTCTCAAAAAAAAAAACATTTTCTATAATTTCATAAGAACTTTTGTCTTTAAGCATTTGAATTTACATGGTTGTGTTCTACAGAAGAAGTCTTTTATCTTTTTATTTAATAATCTGGAATATGAGAAAGGGGAATGCAGATAAGAATTCAGTTTACCTATTGATGCTTGCTGCTTAGCTTGCTATATAATGACATATGTGGTAGACTTTCTGTGTTCCTCACTAATAGAAGCTCATTATTGCAGTTAAAGAAGATGTGCAAGGAAGGGGCTCTATGGGGTAAGTCATATTTATACTTCATTGATCTAGAAAACAGTAATCAACTCTAAGATGAAAAGTGAACTTTGGTGAGTCACAGTCACAAAATGTGGCTATTGTTCCAATGAATTTATTATCTATAATACATTTGTAATTTGTAACATTGTGGGTGGCAGGTCCCCACTCCCTCTTTTTTCTCTGTTTTTCCCTTTTCTGCTCCTATTCTTGTTTGTACATGGGCTCCCCCACATGGACTGCATCAAACTCGTGCCTCGTGATTTTTGTACCTTTGATATCTCAAAAAAAAAAGAATATTTGAGAAAAAGTCTAATTCAAGAATTCTAAGAGAGATTAAAAAGTGACAACAAAAATCATAAGCATAAATGCATATACTAAAATAAATGATGCATGGTTAACATTATGTTTCATTTTTGGATATGTAATTACGGTGCATAAAGTTGTTGTAAGTCTATTGTACAAATAAGAATTTCTGGTATTGAGTGATGTGCAACGTACATTTTTATTTCCACTCTCAATAGACAAACTATTCTATGATGCCATATTGATCTAATGACAATTTTAAAGTAGTAGAATTGTCTTTGCTAATGGACAGTAGATGCATGAACTGAATTAAGCTAGTGTTTTTAAAGCCTAACACAGACATAGCTCGGGCCGAGCCAGCTCGGTAAGTCTTGAGTTAACTCAGTGAGTGGCCCAAAAAAAATGGCTGAATTTTCTGCAAAAAAATGTGAAATATGAGCAAATAAAAAATATAAAAATGTTATGTAATTGAAGAAAATTAGTATACTTCTAGATTTGAGATTTTTAACTGTTAGTGGGAGGTACTTGTTCAACATTCCAAATTGATGAGTGTCATTAGAGCACTTAAAATTGCAAATATTCCTGCCAAACGAGTCAAGCTATAGCCGACTTGAATGACAAGTGGGCTTACAGTCATCCCGATCGTTGTCATCCGACTATCTCCCTAAGGTTTAGAAATGACTCTGTCGATTGGGTAGCTGCGGTTGTCCATCCAAACACACAGTTTCCAATGTTAGTCCAGCCGTTATATTTCTCCCACCCTGCTGTTCGTGCTCACTCTCCAGGCCCCTTGTGTCACCATCTTCTAGTTCAGTGGCCTCATCATCGTCTCCTCCTTCTTCTCCAATCTCCTTAACTTGTGCTCCTGGCTCAACTTGTGCACCTCCTCCATGTTATGCCTCTTCAGTCCCACCTTTCTCTCTTTCCTCTTTGATTGGGCCCAACTCTTCTTTCTGTAGCCTCTTATTAAGAAGTGACTCCTCTACTCCTACCAACCACTCCTGAACTAGATCCTCGAGAAATATGTAATCCAAGTTCACAGAGTTGTAATCTTTAGCTTCCTTCGTTAGGTGTCCCGCTGTGTAGACTAGCTTGTGTAGCCTTGGTGCAGTTCTTCTTGACATGTGCATCCACTGAAATGTACTCCAATTTTACTCACCTCTTGCAGCAGATCTGGTTCAGCTGAGCAATCATAATCCCTATAAGTGGGAGCTCCATTTTCATGTAGTTTGCACCACTTCTTTGAAGAAGAAGAACTCATAAGACAGGTCTCAAATAACAAGAAAAGAATGTCTAGTGTCATAGGGATTTGAGAGCTAATCATGATCCAGCTCAATGTGTGATTTCTTAGCATGGTTACATGTTTACCTTGCACATCCATATACAAAAGAAAGTAGATGAATTAATTAATTTTAGTGTTTTGTATAAATGTGACTTACATAACTTATTAATGCCCTAAGTAGCCACATAACTTTTAAATGCCCTTCGTTGGAAAACTTCTATGAAACTTGTCAGGCTAAGTTCATTGTCCATAGGCATAGAAGGATGCCAGCTTGAAGAAAAAACCGATATAGCACATGCATTTATGATAAGATGTAATGGTTATTTTCATGAACACTCATAATCAGAAACTTGTCAGGCTAAGAGGCTAAGTTCATTGTCCATAGGCATAGAAGGATGCCAGCTTCAATAAAAAACTGATATAGTACATGCATTTATGATAAGATATAATGGTTAGTTGCATGAACACTCATAATCATAAACCATAATAAAAATCCAAAATCTAAGTTGCTATATCTTTTAGATGTTTAAATATTAAAACCATGACCTGCTATGTGCATTAGTTGGTGCAACAAGTTACTCTATCCATCAAATTTTGGGTCGGATTTGTGTTGACGTACATGCGGCTTTGACGGCATGCCTTTTTTGATTGATGCTTCAAACAAAAAAAGCTATAAATAGGTTTCATGTAAGAGTCTACCATCTTCAACTCTGCCACTAGAGTACCTATAACTTCTACAATCTGCCGCATCTATTCCAGAACCTATTACTATTCATTATCTCTTCAAGTTTCCATGCAGCCTAGGTGCTTGAGATATGGGCATTTACCCATTGCAGTGAGGCAACAATCTTTTTTAGCCCTAATTACGAGATCAATATCAAATTGATGTAGAAAAACGATATAGCAAATTTTATGATGGTTGGCCTAACCAACAACTGTGAATTGCCTTATCAAATTAAGAACCCACAAGTGGGTTGTATATGAATTTGGTGATAGCCTTCCCCACTGCAATATACTCTTTTACCTGCTTGAGTTTCCCAATTTCTTCGACCGTTAACTCAATGAATTGGTTTGTATTGGGAGTCGATAGCTATGTGTTTCCTCTTCCTCATCAGCCTCTTTTCTACATTGACATAGTTCTTGGCATTGTTAATTATTACCTGTGCTACGTTTTGCTCACTAATTACCCTCGCCACATCCTTAAGATGCCTCTACAATATTTTCCCACTCTTCAGCGTTCCTGAGTCGTCGACTCTGCTATGAAAGACTGTCCCTCATGGGCAATATACCAAAAGTTACAAATTGGTATCGCATGATGTCACCCCAGCCATAACATGATGGCACTCCTGTTTCTGCTTAAGAGCTTTTTGACCTCCACCATCTCGTAATCTAAGCAAAGCCCACTAGTTTAGTAGCAGGGAGGGGCTTGATTCCAAGTCTTTCATTAGCTACATGAACATCATGTCCTCATAGTATTGACTCATTGGCGGGTACATTAAAGGGGACGACAACTTCATAAAACAAATTTGGGATTGCCTTCATCACCCACTTCCTTACTGTGTAAAGCTGTTGTTGATGGTCATCTGGTTTGATGGAAGCTTCTAAAGGAATGGGTCAATATGATCCTAGGTAGGCTCCAGGTGTTTCATGGAGTGAGTAATCTGAGGAGGTTGTCTAGCCTATGCTCCTCATCTCTCAGTCCTCTTCATGAAGCTTTTAACTGACCAAACCAGATGTGTAGCCCGTGATGTCATCAGCAATGTGGCTTGATGAGGTCCTTGAAAACTTCCCCCAACTGCTTTTGTGAGGTCAAAAGGATCTTACCCCTCTGTACCTCCCCATACCAAACTTTTGGCAGTACATCTCCTCTCAACTTGTCCTCATCTCAATTCTCAAGTTGAGTTGTGCCTCAAACTCAGCACCCTTCCCCCCTCTAGGGGCATAGTATTCGTTGTCGATCTCCCTGGTTATCTTCTTTTTGATGCCTAATTCTTCTTTATTGCTTAATAACTGCAGTTTTTTTTTCCCTACTTTCTCTGATACCTTATCACAAGGCACAACATCACTCCTTGCAAGGTATTGTTTTAGACAGCTGATACTACCACTCATCTCCTTTCCACGAAACACACATCTAACCTTATCCATCCTGTCAGGAAGTACCCTAACCTAACCCCATATTCACAAGTAGGATCCTCTTTTAACTGTGACGTAGTAACATACTTTTAGTTGGAAGGTGCCCCAACTAGCAACTAGGAAACGTCTTGTGAACTAAACCTACAGATTCACACACATATAAAGCATTTTAATGCCCAAAATATTGTTCATTCTCAATTTGTTGATTGAAAGTAGGGATTTCAATGGGCTGGGCTAGCCTTGGCCCTAGCCTAGCTCTAGTCTCTACAAGACTGGCCCTAGCCTGGCTCGACCCTGATCAGGCCAGAGAGGTCCTGGCCCGGTCCTAGCTTGGTCCTAGCCCTCTCAGGGCCGTGCCGGGCCAAATATAACCCAAGAAAAAAAAAGGGACAAGGAACAAGGAAAAAGGTCGGGCCCTATTGTGGCCCTGGCCCAGGTCCGTCCCAGCCCTTCCCTCGGGCCATGATGTCCTGGTCCTAGCCCGGCCCTCGGGCCACATTTTGTGGTCCAAACCCTTCTTTTTTAGGGCTGGGCCACGAAGCCCATTGCCACCCTTAATTGAAGTAGTTGATTACACCCAAACTAAATGCATTTGGGTGGGACTCACTTACCTAAAAGCATCAAACACCCAAATATGTGTAAAAAAGGGCGAAATATGCTAGAGCGAATTTAATGCTTAAAAATTGGGCAATGTCAATTTTGTGAGGAAAAGTTGTTGATTACTCCTAAATGGAATGAGTTCAAGTGGCAATTCGTGTCTCTAAAAGCATGAAAACCCAAAGATGTAAAAGAAAAATATTGATAACAGTAATAAGAGCATTTCAAGGCACCAAATTTAGAAAAAGAAATGGTTTTTCCCAAACTGAATGTGTCTGAGTGGGAATTCACATCCCTAAAAGCATCAAACACCTAAAGACCTGCAAAAGAAAAAAAAATTCTAGAAAGAATTTTTTTGGAAAAATAAGAGGTAAAATAGAATATTGAATAAAGTTGGGGAAAAACTGAAAAATCGAGAAAAGTGAAATTATGAATATTTCTTAATTATTCGAGAATAAGTTGGAGAAAACAAAGTATGATACAAGAAGAATAAAATTACAAGCATATTCCATGCTAAAATAGGAAATTTTCTTGTTTCTAAGGGCATCTATATAACATACAAAAACATAATGCAAATTCAAAGAAAAAATACCTGTACTAGTTGTTGGCTGGTAAGTGATGACTAAATCTTGCTACAATGAGGCCTAGTTCAGTGTAATTCTTGAGTATTTTGAAGAAGTCTAACCAGATCTATAGTTTTATTCTGAAAATGTACTTTTAGGGAAAACAATGCTAACTATAGACAGTATAAAAACAATTTACAATCAAGGATCGACCCTTAAATCCTGCAAATTCAAACCCCCAAACGGATTTTTGGGGTTAGGCTTCTGATTGACAATTTGAGATTTTCCAAAGCTTTTCAATCTTGAAAATTTGGATTTTAAATTCTCTAAAATCCATGAATTTTGGTTGATCATTTGCAAATCTTGTTTAATGATATGATAGAGGGCTTAAAGACGGACGTAGATTAAAAAATTTGGGGGCTCAATACCCTGTATGGGCTGAAATGAGCCAACAGCCTAGTCTCTGCTTTTTTTCCACAAAAAGCGAAAAATAAAAAGATTTGTCAGACTGGCCCACTCGGTCAGGACTCGTGTACTCCCCAGTACCGAAGCTAGAAATGGCCGGGTCCATTTAAGAACCCGAGTTGTTCTGTACTTTGGTCCTGTGACTAGTGACTTGAGGCCCTTTTGACTCCGTCAGAGACTAGGTCTGAGTGACTTGGGGATTTGGTGTCCAAGGCACTGAATTCTGTGACACTGACGATTTCTTTGTTAGAATATGAAATTCTCTACTTAAAGGTTGTAAAGGTTGTCAGCAAGGAAGTGAATGGAGGGTGTAGGTATTATACCTTTTTTGCCCAAAGAAAAGCCACATGAATGGTACATTAGACGACTAAAATAGTAGTTTCCTTCTTCTCCAAACTGCAATGTAATTGAAGTTGGTGGCTTATTTTGAAATGGGCACACAGGGACTGTTGCTGGATTGTATGTGGGAATGGAGTATGGAATTGAAAGAGTTCGTGGCACACGAGATTGGGTAATCTACTCAGACTCCTGTAAATCTGTTTGCTTGTATACGTATTAATATTACACTAGTATCTCCATCGAATTAGCTGGTTATTTTGTGGGATTTGAATCTATGATTTGGAACTGTTTGCTATATGACTAATGATTGTGATGTGAACTTCTAGTGTATTAGTATTAATAGCATGTTTCTGTTATCTATACTTGTGTTTATGTCTATGAATGCATGCATGCACGTGCGTGGTTTCGTGCATTTGTGTTACAGCTTATTGTTAATTGACATATAGCAGAAAAGATTCAAATAGTTTGTATTTATTTTTAATTGTTACAGGTTCAAATTCCCTACCCATTGAAGTCCATCCATGTCAATTATCACTGAATGCTTTAGTTTTGAATTTCTAAGTTTTCAATCCATAATGTTCCATTTCCTTTCCCTGATTTGTTACTTCATTCTTCCTTTCATCTAGCAAGTTTTGGCATATGACTGCAACATCAGCATCGATTTAATGAACAAAACTTCTCAAAGTTTAGAAAATGCTCGAGAACGGTGAACTATTAATAATTCTAGTACTATCCCATCAAAACCAGTTATATCCATCCATTGGGTTGATTGTAGGCAAGAATATTTCAAGTTTTCATCATCATCATCATTTGAGTATTTTCTCGACTATTTGTGGTCAGCTACATTCATCCTATGGGTATCTTGTTTCTTGACCACCCAACATTCCGTGCCATAAAGCAAAGCTGGTATATGTCAAGTTTTCAAATATATTAAAAAGTGTTGTTTCCAAACATACAAGTGTTGTCTATTTTATATATCTGAAGGATACTTGATGCATTTGAAAAAGGAATTGTATACTGTGACACCATTCACTTTTGGTATAATGTCACATTCACTCTGAGCCATTGGATGTGAAATCCAAGATATCGAAGTGTGTCATAACATTCGTTAAATTTTATCTTGGACTTTATGCTCAATCAATGACATATCTCCAACTACCTGATTTCACATGTAACGGTCAATAATGATTGTGACATCCTTATATTGAAAGAAAATGGTTTCATTGTATATATTTGCTTCGGAAATATTTGCATTATAATTTATATGTATACGCTTACCTAATATCTTGTGATGACTGACATTGTGAAGTTAAAAGTCATAAGTATATCTGGGAGAACTTTATTTCTGACTCGAGAAGAAAAATAAATAAAACAATAATCTTGAAGAAATGTAAGCTTGATACTTGTAAACCAGTGGCAGCATTACTTGAGGAAAAACACGCCTTATCAAAGGATAGCTTTTCAAAGACAGAGAAAGACTAGGAAATTATCATGAAACAGACCAGATGCCCAAACGGCTAGTGAAAAGGATCATTAGCCTATTTGATGAACTGTGAGCAGCCTGCAAATTTTGCAGTGAGTTTGCAATCATATAGACCAGTAATTTGGGCCATTATTAATTGAAAACAACAACATATTTATCTAAAAGGAAAAATGGATGTGGAATATTAGTTCTCTTGTTGGGAGCAAGTGGCAGTGGATTACAAAAAGAAAAGTAGTACTGGATCTGAATTATGTTATGGTCAGGGTCAATTAATGCTAAAGGGATATAACAATGCTGATGGAGAGGTGATCATTTTGATCTGAGATGCATTTCAAAACGGTTGCTGCTGTCATGGGGCTTTATTCTTCCCCTAGCCTGACTCTACAACCTTGGCTCCTGAATCCTACTCTTAAGAGGCAAAGTTCATCCTTTTTCATGCACAAACACACACACAAGCAAGCCGCAACCAATAGGGACAAGGGACGTGTACTATTTTATTTCACTATAAACTTATAAAGTATACTGCGCTAGATGCCCCTCAAGGGTCTGGGTCTGGGGTTTATATAGACCTTGGGTCGGTGACATGTTTTTAAATTTGTGGGACACCTGACAGCCAACCTTTACTCTTACATGCCCGCGTAGTGCACCATTACACCCATTTATGGTTGTGGTGGTTGGAAAACCCACTCTCTTAGTCCACTCGTGGCATCTGGCCGTTACGTTTTTTGAAATTGAATTTGACTGTTAAAGTCAATCCTCCTGCCCAGCCCAGGCACGTTTGATCCTAGATGAAGTCCACTTTCTCTGACTTGCATGCTGCTCCATACCTCACCTTCCACCTAGGATTGGTTAAAAGACTGGAGGTATTCTTCCCCATATGGTTTTGTTGGTTTGAAAAACTTTTCCTCCAAAATAGGTAGCTAAATTGCCAAACTTAGCATTATTTCATATAGGATTTGCAGGTCATTTCCAATTCGTTCTATTGCAAGTGGGATTCCACACACCACGCTAATCATGCAGTACGACATTGAAAAAGTGGTCTCACAGATGCTTATTATGGGTGGAGAAAGAATATTTTCTTAATTTAAGAAATAAAATTGTATATCAATCGACAGCTGAAATCAAAATATGTTGGCCTATGTGAGTGAAATACCAAATCTCTTTGAGATGGTTGATAAATGGAATTCTGTTGGCAAACATATTTCTACAAATTTTTCTTTGAGGATAACTAAGCAGTTATTGCAATTATAGAAAACCTGAAGTTCCTGCAGTAAGATGTCTTTAATTCTGTTGGTAATTGATGTGCAAAACATGCTGCATCTATGGTATGCATTGTTTTATCAGACCACTTCTGTCAGTGATCTATATTGGATTTTTAGATTTATCTGCCCTGTAAGATTTAAAATATTGCCAATGATGATTTGAAAGAGTCATATATTGTCTTGGAGTTCAAACAATAAAATATGAAAAATAAAAGGAAAATAGTCTCTGGGGAATGTATATATTGTCTTGGAGTTCAAACAATAAAATATAAAAAATAAAAGGAAAATAGTCTCTGGGGAATGTATCTACAATATTTGCTCAAACTATGATGGTTAGGTTTCAACTAACATACCACCCAAAAAAAAACGAAAATCATCAGTTGATGTTATTGAGGTGAACCTATTAACCTCTTAGAGTCATCAACACCTGGATGTATGAAAAACAAGGACTACTTTCTCTCCATCACCATGCATCATCTCAATGGACAATCATGATGCAGTGGATTGATTTACTATAGTTATCAAAATGTGGTATACTCGTCCACGTTGATTTACCTTGTCATTGCAGTTGTTCTGTGATGCAAATCAAGAATGGATTGATTCAAAAATTTATTTTTAGTTTATTATTTTTTATTTTTAGAGATGTGGGTAGATTTTTGGGTTAGTTTTTAGGAATTTTATTTATTTTAGGGGTTAAATCTATTTCTAGGTTTTTAAGTTTTTTTAAGGGATTCTAGAATTTTTTTTTATATTTTTTTAGTATTCATGGGTAGTGTTCACAAGTATTGTTCATGGGTATTGTTCACGGTTACTGTTCATAGGGGTATCTATGAAATTTTAGTATTGTTCAGCGGTATTTTAAAGCCGTAAATGTTTACTTGGATCTCAAGTTAATTTTAGAATTTCCTAAGCTAATAAAAAGTTGGATGTCAAATTTTGGGAGGCTTATGTCATTTTGGAATGAAATTTATTTTGTGAAAGAAGAAAGCTCTTTTTCTCTTTGCTTGATTTACAACCATGTTTTTTTTTCCATTATTACTAATTTTACTTATTAGGGTTCACGAAAGGGTGGATTTAAATTCCCACGTGTCCTTCCTACATCAAGTGGTATGAGAGCATCGTTCAAAGACAGCTCGAGATAGTGATGGCTGGTTGTGGAGGGTTTAGCTATAGGGATGTCAATCTGACCCAATTGCGCAAAGAAATCAATAACTTGATGGTAAAATTTACACAATTGTTGGGCAAATGTGAACAACAATAACATTCCCTAAACAAAGAGGAATCTACGGGGATAGATCTAAATCATGAGGGCTTTTATGGAGAATGGCGTGATGGCAGTTGTGAGTCGGAAGTTGTTTTTGAGAACCTGTTCTATGTGTATGCTCCGTGCTGGGAGCCTCATGTTTGGGAGAGTAGATCGTATGATTGCAACATTGAACTTGACCTACCTAAGTTTGATGAAGAACCAGTTGAAGGGGAAGAACGAAGTAGGTTTGGATCTTCAATTGGAATCTTCATTCTTTGATGTCATGGGTAACCTTTTTTTTATAAAGGTCCTATATTTGATGAAGAACAAGATGGAATGAAAGAAGTTGGGCTTGAGGCAGTAAATATATCTAACTCTCTCATCAATGGAGAGATGAAGTAGCAAGATGTTGAACCAAACCCAAGGGAGATCAAGCCTATGGAGATTCTAGAGGAAGAAAGAAATAAGGTGATAAAGGAGGCACAAAGCAAGGAGGCTAGAAATACAAAATATAAGAATTTTGAACATATGATCAAGAATTACAAAAAATGCATGGACACTGATGATGAAGGCGCATTGTATTTCACTGATAAAACGATTGATGATGAACCCATATCCTATCGAGTGGTTGTGTACCTAGAGACGAAAAAGTTTGAATATTGTTCCAAGGATCGTGACAAGGCCTTCAATGTTGAAGAGCATGGGTTTGGCGCAAAATTTATCCTAGCTCGTTGTAAAGCTCGAGGGTAAGTTTTCTCCAACTAAAGGAGAATGATACAGTTCAAGAATGGGTGATTAAAAAAAAAATATTATTTTCATTTTATTGGTTGATTGTTATTATTATTATTTTTCATTTTTAAAGATGTGGGTTGATTTTTGGATTAGTTTTTAAGATAAATTATTTATTTTAGGGGTTACGTCTATTTCATTTTAAGTTTTTGAAGGGATTCTAGATTTTTTTATATTTTATTTACTATTCATAGGTAGTGTTCATCAGTGTTGTGCATAGGTATTGCTCGTGGTTACTGTTCACACATTACTGTTCATAAGGGTATATTTGAAATTTTAGTATTGTTTAGGGGTATTTTAGAGTCTTAAATGTTTACTTGGATCTCAAGTTGATTGTAGGGTTTCCTAACCTTATAAAAAGTTAGATGTCAAATTTTGGGAGGCTTATGTTATTTGGAATGAATTTTATTTTATGAAAGAAGAAAGCTCTCTTCTCATGCCTTGATTTATAAACATGTTTTTTCTCCATTGTTGCTGATTTTACTTGTTCGGGCTCAAAAAAAAGGTGAATTTAATTTCTCACCTTTCCTTCTTGTATCTTGCACTTGGCAAGTATGCCAAGTTTGATGTTCTCTTTTTTACTGCTTCAATCCTCTACATGTAAAGGTTTTCTTTTTTGAATATTTATTTTTGTTGTATGCAGCAAGTTCTTTGTAATTGCATATGCAAATCCAATTGCGGAGGATCATAAGAGAACATGAGGTTGTTTATTGTATATAGTTTGCAATCTTGATAACTTGGAAGTAAGAAGCGGCGTATGGTGGCAAGATTGTTGTCGTAGCCGTGACAACATTCAAGATGATATGGTAGAGATTGTAATGACATGGGAAGCCTACGAGGCAGTGTTGGATATATATTCTGGTTTTCATGAACTTAGCTAGGAAATCATTGTATTTTCTTTTATTTTAGCCAAGATCAGATGATTAATTGTCTAATATGCATATAGATGTCTTAAGAAGATGAGTTGGAAGAACATAATATCTCTAGCTTTGCATGATAGGTATCTACACTCTAGTATGCAGGATTGTCAACATTTACTGAGCATAAGCTGATTGGTGACATAGAGACCGTCTTGTATCTAGGCTTTATTTCGTACGAGGATGACGTATTTTTATTTATATATCACATTTTTGCATAAGAATGTGTCTCCACTTCCGTCATATATTACTTATTTTCTTGTGGCTTTTTACAGAAGAATGCTATGATTGGGGGTGCAATGACTGGTGCTCTGATATCAGCAGCGAGCAATAATAACAGGGACAGGATAATGGTGGACGCGATTACTGGGGGTGCTGTTGCTACTGCTGCTGTTTTTATTAACTACATTACATGAGAGTGAGACTTTTCCATTGTATGGGGTATCCATTGCCTTCAGAAATTAGTAGAATGTTAACTCGTTGATTATAGGGTAAATCATATGCATGATCGGTATGCTGCCTTTTATATATTCATGTGTGAAAATGAAGAGCTAATTGGTCTCTATCATCCATCCTAATATTGGATGGCGGATGCAATGCATGTGTATATATCATGTATCCTGTAGCTTCCTATGTCATGATAAAAACTTTCAAGTTGTGTCTGGCAATTTCGAAACTGGAAAAGGGTTTTGTGCCCCTGTGGAAACAAAGTTCTCACTTGCTTCTATGGGCGAAATACTGAGTTGGTTTTGTTTGGTTGCAAAGCATTCCAAAAATCTTTATTCGCATGTAAGATCAATCTTCGATTAAGGAAAACATTCGATCACGGTGAAGTTCCAGTCTTCGTCGATTTGCAACTTGTGATCTTTTTGAAGTCTCAGCATTAAACTCTATTTGAAACTTAAAGTACATTCTCACACAGAAATGTGGGTTATGTGCTTAAGATATGCACTCTAATCTTGTTTGAAAATAGCTCTAAGGGGGTTCTATAATTCGAGTTGTATACAATGAGGCCATTTACCTTGGCTACAAAGGTGTCACAATTACTTCTAAACATCTAATGTGAAATCTAGTAGTTTGGGTATGTTACAGAGTTCAAGAAATTTTTTTTTTGAGTCTTGTTAATAGAATAGATGCTACCATTTAATTATACATCTAATGGTTAAGATTAATTGTGATCACTTCGTACTAACAGTGAATGAACTTATTATATATGTTTCCTTTATAATTAGCAACTTAAGAGGAGTTTATTCGTTTTGACCGTAGTTCAAAAACGAAAGCAATTTTGTCGTGCATTTATCTCAAGCAGTAAAGGAGTACCTACGGTAGTCAAATGAAAATTCCTTAATTGGCTTTCAAGGTCCCATGAAACCTATAATACATGGTCAATTGATATCTGCAAATGATTGCCAACTTTGTAGTGACAACCCTTTGATGGCAGACGGACAACAACTAGGCCATCAAGTTATCATGACCATATAGATCATGATATAAAGGACCAGTTGTTCACATGATTTTAAAAGGATAACAACCACATTACATCGAACAAATCCTCACTCAACAATGGAAAATGTTTTTATAGGGCTGCTGTTTTGTCAAAATAAGTAAAGCCTTGTCTCAAAACTCATAAGAAATTATAGTTCTAGCATCAAAAAACCTTCAAACTGATTATCTCGACCTTGACCACTATGATTTTTTTTTTTTTTCTTTTTTTAAAGATTTCAAGCCTTGACAATATTGTATATTATAACATACTATCTAGACCGTCCATTTTATCCAAAAAATAAGTGTTTATGGATCCACAAGATCTGTATCATTTTTTGAGCTTCAAATTACTTAGTCGGTGTTGGAAATTGATTTTAGACCCATCATGGAGATTTTTGATGCTCAAAGTGCTTTTCAGACAAGGATTTGAGGTGAGGCTTTACTTTGTTTTCGTAAAGCCTAGGCCTTGCAAAAACTTCATCATTGTATTTATTCCCTAAAACTAGTGTTTTGAAACCGGAACTGGCCGGTTTGTCTACCGGTTAATGGGCCAATTTTGATTAGTGATCCGCCCGGTTTGGCCATATGGGATTGGTAGAATAATAAAAATCATGAAAAATCTGAAAAATTGAGATCAGTGGTTTTTGAAAAAAACATTGAGCATTATATTAGCTAGTTTTGATGATATTATCAAACAAATGCAAATACTGAGAGTTTGACTTGATTGATTGTCTATATGACTGTCTTGAGTTAAACTCATAAGGTTGTGGTTTGTATAAGGTTGAGGTCCTAAACAATCAAATTACGGTGCACCTTCAAATAGTATTGAAATATTTTGTTTCAGTATAATTAATTTTTATATAATTTATTTTCATCTCTAATTATAAAATTTTAAAATTAAAAAATAGTATAGATCGTGCATATATATGAACACTTGAAAATTAACAATCCAGATAATACATTATAGGATACAATATTTCCAAGACTTGAAATCTATTTTTTCTCATGTCAATACATCTTGAGGTTGAGATGATTGAATTTGAGGGTTTTTCACCATTGAAATGACTTCTTCTAGTAAAATTTTGAAGTGCACCTTAATTTGATTGTTTAGGGCCTCACCCTTATATAAACTCTTTCTAACTCATAATTATTCGAGATTTAAAATAAGGATTGTATACAATGAGACCATTTACTTTTGGTACAAAGAGGTCTAGTAAAATTTTGAAGACCTTAATTTAATTTGTTTAGGGCCTCACCCTTATATAAACTCTTTCTAACTCATAATTATCCAAGATTTAAAATAGAGATCGTATACAATGAGACCATTTACTTTTGATACAAAGAGTTTACAATTATTTATAAGTTATAACCATCTGATGTGAAATCTGATAGCTTGGGTGTGTCACAAAATTTCGAAAAAATTACTTTTCTTTGAGCTGGATCAATGAAATAAATACAACCACTCAATTTCACATCCAATAGTTGAGATTAATTGTGACCACTTTATACCAAAGATAAATAATCTCATTATATAGTTTTTCTTTAAAATATCAGTCTAAAATGCAATATGTGTTATGCATATGTGCTCTACACTTTTGACAGATCAACTTATCGAAGTTTTTATACGTTTGTATAAAAGGCAATTTGTTTTACACTCAACCAAAAAGGTTGGCTTATCCACGTTTTAAAAACACTGGTCTAAGATACAATCTCTCTCTTTCTTTCATTTCTCCGACTACAACCACATTCTAAAAAATAATGATTATTAATTTTTAACAAGAAAAAGTTTATATAGGGCCGAAGCTCTAAACAATCAAATTAGAGCCTACCTCAAAATTTCACTAGAAGAGGTTGTTTTTGATGTCCAATATCTTTATTATCTAGACATCAAGATGTATGCACACGAGAAAAAAATGGATTTCAAGGTTTGGAAATATTGTATTTTATAACGCATTTTTGGACTATCAATTTTCAAGATTTTCATAGATCTATCGATCTACACTATTCTTGAAGCTTTAAAACTTTATAAATAAAGATGAAAAATATTTTAAGGCTATCAAAATGATTTTCAGTATTGAAACCACATTTCTCGGTACTATTTGAAGGTAGGCTCTAACTTGATCATTTAGGGTCTAGGCTCTATACAAACCGCACCTTTTTATTAATGGGTAAAAGTTAAAAGTACAATACGATCATGCATGATAAACCATAAACTCCACCATGCTGGCCCCACACTTTACAAGACAATCCGCAACTGAATGCGTATCATGATAAACATACTGGAACAAAACCAACAAATTTTCACATAAATCCTGGGGTTCGGCCCAAATTGACAATAAATCCCATAGACGCCTACCAACCCCTCCTACATTAATTCATAAAATCCCTTTCCACAACACAAGGCGTAGGAGGTCATCTCTCAATGATTTTCAGTCCTTGCAATACCATTCGAAACGTAGTCTCTCAATGATTTTCAATCCTTGAGATACCATTCGGAACTAGCCTCATTAGCCATCACAAAGCCACATGGGCCCTCGAAGGGAAAGAGAAATGAGAAGTAGAGTTCCTAAAAACACCACCAATTTCTACAAGTCTAGGATTTCCAAAACTGCTACCATCGAAGTTTAACTTGATACAATTGTCGAAAGGCGAATGCCATCTTCCCCTAGGACAAAGGTGCCAAGTACGACTATTCATATCGTTATGGAGATTCTTCCACACATCCACCTTTGAGAAACCTCCGTTCTCCTTAGTACTTGAGAACCAACACTATAGATCGTGAAGGATTCACTCCTTAATCTCCATCAAATTGAGAAGAGTCCCGAAAAAAGTTCTGTGGTTCGATTCCTTCCATCCTTCCTAAAGGATAGCCATCTTAAAAGTTTTCCAAATAATCTGCCCATACCTCGGGATATCAACTTGCTGAAAAGTATTGGCAACAAATTGAGGCAATAACAATTGAACCCCTATCAAATTGGAGGCCAATTTCTCGAGTAAAAGGACAATGAAAGAATAAATGATTAACACTCTCCTCATCCTTTCTACAGAGTAAACATATGTTAACCAAAATCTGACCCCTCCTCAAATTATCAATGGTTAGCACCTTATCTTGTAACAGGAACCAAAGAAGTAATTGAACTTTATGTGGGACAAGCAACTTTCAAAGTTGAAACAGCCAGGAGCGCACGTCTCTGAATCTCTTATGATGAAGAAATATGAACACAAACTTTACCGAAAACTCCCCATCTTGTTCACATTCCCATATATCACCACATCCTCACAATTCCTAGATATATATACCGAACTCACCAAGCAAGAAAGCTGGTCGAAGACTACCTCTGGGATTCTATCACACTACACATGCCACTGAACATTGTGTCCTTGAGACATCAAATTGTCCGCAACTACCTAAGATGCCAAAACCTAACTTTGTTCCCCTTGCCCATGACCCACCTCCCATTCCTTGAAACAATGCTTCTCACTCCCTAATACCTTTCCACAATTGAGAACACCTCAAACACCTAACGCCCCGTCCACTCATAAAGGAATCAATATTAAAACCATAATTTGCAGCAATTACTAACACCCCGTCCACTCATAAAGGAATCAATATTAAAACCATAATTTGCAGCAATTACCTGTCACCATAACTGATCCTCACAATGTATAACTATCCACCACCACTTCACCAACAAGTTTAATTTTCCTAGCTTTCAGACTTTGGCTCACGCACTTTGTCCTACCCTACTAGATAGTACCTTTCTTTCATCTCAATATTACCAATAAAAAGATCCTCATTAACTTCTCAAATTCCTTATAAACCGAAGAAAGCATCGCTAACTAATAAAGACATGTGGTAAATGGGCAAATTTGCCATTGAAGATATAAGCAATGTAAGTCGACCACCCGACGAGAGCACTTTTGTTTTTATAAATCCAATTTGGTGTTTACCCTTTTCACCACCAGGTCCCACACTGATCTAGAGACCCATGAATCTGAAATTGACTACTAAGTAATGGGAAATGACTCTACCTTACATCCAACCAAATTAGCTAGCTACTTCAATAAGACATTCTCACAGTTCATCCCTACAATCGATGTCTTTTTAAAGTTTACTTTTAAACCCTAAATAACTTCATAACAAGTAAGAAATTTAGTGAGATAAACCAACTGTTGAGCACTCGCATCACAAAAAATCATTGTGTCGTCACATACTGCAAATGAGATATACGAAAGCGCAACCCCCCCACGAGCAACTTTGAAACCATAAATTTTCCCCAAACATTCTACTTTGGAAATCATGCTAAACGCTTCTGCCAATAGCGTGAAAAAAAAAAGCGACAGGGGGATCACCTTCAGCTAGCAACCTTTACCTTTAGGAGATCCATTTACAATCACATAGGAATGTGCACTGGAAAGGCAACCTCTCATTTACCCTTACGATTTTTTACCAAAACTCATACACCTCATGATTTCCAAGAGAATTTGCCACTCCACTCTTAATACCATCAAAACATGATTAACACTTTGTGCAAAAAAATATCTCAAATAGATCAAGCATAATGTATACAAAATCTAGAATTATTTAAAAAATCTGCGGGTTTTTTTTTGTTTTTAAAATGAGCTGAAAATTTGAAATATGCAAAATATTGTTTAAAATAGTCCACCAAAAGTGCCTGACACCCTCTATACCAAAATTCCAAACAAATCTAGTGTAATATATACAAAATATAGAACTATTTTTTAGACTTTTCAAAAAAAATAAAGATTGAGCTAAATAATTCTAAAATATGCAAAAACAATGTTAGATGTAAATTCGCCAAAAAGAAAAAGAAAAAAAAAAAATACATTTAAACTGAAAAAAAAGCACTCATTAATAAATTTGATAAAAATTATTAAAAAAATGAGAGACAAAAGACAAAACTTCGATATGCGTTCTCCTTTCCCAAATTTTTTTGTTCAATCAGCTGAGTCTCGTCTTGTTTGACGACAAAATTGGGAGAATGGTAAAATCAATGTTAGAAAAAAAGAACTGGGCTCGGAAACCGTCAAGGCCCTTGGTTGGGTCCGACTCATTCGTGAGCCCAACTAAGCAGGTCTCAGGCAAGCCAAAAAATGTTAAAAAAAGACACACAAAATCTTGAAAAATATGAATATAACTAAACAAAACACATCCAAATAAAGTTGAAAAATAGTTAAAAAAAAAAATTAAAAAATCAATTTGTATCCATCAGTATTGTAGGAATAATCCAAAAAATAAAAATAAAAATAAAAATAAGTATTGATAGCCCAAAGACATTCCAATATTTGCCAAAATGATAAAAAAACATTACAAACCAATTCCTTTTTTTTGGGGATTATACATATATTTTTTGAATTTTTTAAAAAGTAACTTACTATACCACCTATTCGGATTTACTAGGCCGGTTCCGATTGGACCGTCCACCTATTCGGATTTACTAGGCCGGTTCCGAGTTGGACCGTCCAATTTGTCAAACACTAATATATAAACCAGATCAATTCCAAACACCAGACAAATTTTGACCCTGCATCTTACTAATTCTGAGACAATATTGATGATTCTGAATTTGGATCAGCAATTTCTAAAACATTTTAACTATAACGTAATCTCTCAACTCGGATCCGCGTTTTATAAAACACTGCCTAGAGTACGGCCTCCAAATGCGGCTTCCCATATGTGGTCCGCCTTACTTTTCCATACTCCTAAATTCAAATTCAAACTCCGCAACGTCTCCCAAGCTTTTCCAACGGCCATAACTGTATCTTCCTCTTTCTACCTTTCTCTCTCTTGTTCCCAAGCCCCATCATCCATTGCTCACTCTCTCTACACCCTGCCTTCTTCTCTCCCTCTCTCTCTCTAGCAGCTCGATCCTTGATATTAGTCCTAATGGCGACTCCTGCTGCTTCAAGAACCCCCAAAACAGTTAGGTTTTCACCTTGTGTAAGGTATTTCCCATCAGGTTCAGATGCTAAGATCAGGGTTATAGTAAGGATCAGGCCTTTTCTAGCCTCTGAGATCAAGGCAAGTGGAGGAAACCCAATCCCCTGTACATTCATTCCTAAGCCAGAAGGGGATCGTGGGCAAGAAGTTACTCTGTGCATTAAAGATCAAGAAACCAGGTAATTGTCACCTTGCTCTCTCTCTTTACCCCAATTTAATGCTACCATTTTTGGGGTTCTCTATAGATAGTATATGCTAACTGTTCTTTGATCTCTCTCTCTCTCACTCTCTTCCCCCAACAAATTTGTGATGCTTCGTTTTTGGGTTTTTCATTGAAGAGGAGAATGACTGTTGAATTTTTTTTCTTGTAGCCGAAGAGAATGTTATAAATTGGATTCCTGCTATGGCCAAGATGAGGATCTGGCTTCAATTTTCTCAAGAGAGGTCAGGCCCATTTTTCCAGGGCTTTTTCAAGGAATTAATGCCACGGTATTTGCCTATGGAGCAACAGGGAGTGGAAAAACTTACACAATGCAGGTGTGCGGAATAAGAAACCCTGACCTCTCCATGTTCTTAAGCTCTTGCAGAACCCTTTTTTTGCTTGCGTTTCTTTTTCCCTTTTTTATTTTTCTTTGTTGAAGAAATAATCAGTAATCATATTCTTTTCCTTATTTCATATGTGGGTCAATGATGATTTCATGTCCGTTTAATTCTTGGTTGTTTAGACTGGAGAAAATGGGCTAGCACATTACTCTGGCTTGCTTATCTACCTTCAAGTTCAAATTTGGGTTTTCCCTTTATTTGGCTTTTCCATGGCTAAATCATTGAAATGGCCTTATTTTAAGCTAGTAAAGTGAAAATGTTCATATATTCAATGGGACTCTGAGAGCAATAATGGAATGACAGTGAAACTTCAAGTTCAAATTTGGGTTTTCCATTTATTTGCCTTCTCTTAGTCATTGGGTTTATTTTTAAAAATAAAAAGTTAAACAAACTAGGGACTGGATCTCGACATACTATTAGACTGGGGTCGTGCCTTTTAGATAAAATTTTGTTTGCTGTATATTTATCTTTCGCTTGCAATACATGGCGCCATCTCTGATTTGAGAAGGCGATCTTTACCTTGTAGGCCCGCGACAAGGGGCACATAGAGTGCGGCACTGGTGCAGGGTAAATAGGTTGTAACCTCCGCTCTGTCACGGATAGAGTGGGGACTTCCGTCGTTAGTGGTCCATGAAGCTTTAGGCATTGTCTATGTCAAGAAAAGCTTCCCTTTGTATCTTAAGAGTTTAAAAGAAGGAAAAAATTACACATTATTGGATTTGATTCCAATAGTTCTAGTGGAACACTATTGCAGGGTGCTAACAATCAGCCAGGCCTTATGTTCTTGGCCATGTCTGAAATTCTTTCCATATGTGAAAGAACAGGAAGCTCTGTGAAGCTGTCATACTATGAAGTATACTTGGAACGATGCTACGATCTCTTAGAACCAAAAATGAAGGAGATTATGGTTTTGGAGGATCACAATGGGCAAGTGCAGCTCAAGGATCTCTCTCAGGTAATCTTAAAATCGTATTTCCTTAAATCTAAAGAGCGTCTCATAGGTTTTAGTTTACATATATATAGGGAAAAGATGAGATTAACCCACTAGCTCATATGAACATATGAGCCCAACTTCTCAAACTGATTCTGGGCCGATCTGACGATAACGGATGTTCGGTAGTATTTGAATTTTAGTTTTTTTTCTACAAATCCAATTCACTTGAAATTTTAGGGGTGTGTTTTTTCTTATCTAAGGCGCACCTAATAAAAATATAAAAAAAATTATTTGCAATAAAAAAGACCAAAATATCCCCTGAAGCTTTTCGGGGGTATTTTGATCAATTTAGTTCATGCAAAATATTTTTTTGATATTTTTCAAAGATTCACCTATTTTTTATTAACACACGCCTAAAATTTCAAGTGATTCGAATTCGTAAAAAAATAAAATAAATTCTAACACTACCAGATAACCGCGATCGTCAGATCGGCCCAAAATTAATCTGGGACGTTGGGCTCATATGTTCATATGAGCTAATGGGCTAATCCCATCTTTTCTCTCTCTATCTCTCTACATATATATATATATATATATATATATATATGTAGGAAATGCTGAGATTAGCCTACTAGCTCATATGAATATATGTGTTCATATGAGCCCAACAGCCCAGATTGAATCTGGGCTGATCTGACGGTACGACCTCATTTTGTATTTTAATTTTAATTTTTTTTTACAAATCCAAATAATTTGAAATTTTAGAAGTGTGTTCTTCAAGTATAGGAGAATCTAATAAAAATATCAAAAAAATCATTTTATCGAAATAAATTGATTAAAATACCCTTGAAATGTTTTGGGGGTATTTTGGTCTAT
>NW_006498806.1:3724831-3748564 GCF_000471905.2 Amborella trichopoda | reverse complement strand
TATGATAGGTGATTTTGAATAGTTTTTTGCCCCGCCATAGACATGCTATGTCCGTGGCGGTTTATTGAACGGAGCCGCAACGGACGGTACATGGTCTGTGGCGGTTTCTATGTGTTTTTTACTGCAACAGACCCACTATATACGTTGCAGTCTTTTAATCCACGCCGTCCAAAAAAATAGGACGACGTCGAGCCTATGGGCGAAAATGCTATTCACTTTCGCCCATAGGCGTTTTGTAGTCTTTTCCATATATATATATGAAAAAGGATGGAATTAGCCCACTCGCCTATCCCATTCATATGTGCCCAACGACTCTGATTGAGGGCGCTAGTTTGGATGGCCAAGATGGAATCAACTGATGCCCAACGCTTTTCCCATTCAAACTAACGACCATTTAATGGGGTAGCCTGATAGCGATACAATGGTGCTGACACCTTGATCCCATTCAAAAACTCTCTCTCTCCTCTCCTTGATTAACAACTCCCATCTTTCTCTCTCCTCGAATTTAACTCCCCTCTCTATCTCTCTCTTCGGTTTGATTCTCATCTTTCTCTCTCTCTCTCCTCTCCTCAATTTAACAACTCTCATCTTTCTCTCTCTCTCCCATCGATCTGGTCTCTCCCCTCTCTCTCGCTTTTTGTTTTGGTTTCCATCTTTTTCTTTTTGTTCGTTCCTCAATTTAACAACTCCCATCTTTCTCTCTTCTCAGTTTGGTTCTCCTCTTCTCTCATCTCTATCTCTCTCCCTGGTTAACAATTCCCATCTTTCTCTCTCTTTTCTCTCTTCAATTTAGTTGCTCCCCTCTCTCTCTGTCTCGGTTTAACCCCCCTTTCTCTCTCTTCGATTTGGTTTCTCCCTTCTCTCTCTCTATCCTCAATTTAACTCCTCCCTCTCTCTCTATGTCCCTTAGTTTAACTCTCCCCTCTCTCCCAAATCTCCCATCGCTCATGTGGTTGGCCTCCCAATAGCTATTGCGAAGCTCTCTCTCTCTCTCCATCTCTTTGTCATAATAACTCTCTAGATCTCTCACTCTTCATCTCTCTCTCTCAAATTCTCTCCCATCACTCATCTAGTTGGCTTCTCTGCGTCTCTCTCGCAGATCCTTGATTTCTCCCATTTCTCACTCTTCTTGATCTCTCTCTCTCTCTCTCTCTCACACACACACACAGATTCTCTTCCAAACCAAACTCTCTTTCTCTCTCGCGATGGTAAAGGCTTTGATGGAAAAAAATGGGTGTTCTAGATGTTGAGATTAGAATTTAGAGATAGGATAAATCCTTAGAGTAAACTTGTGCTCTGTTATATTTATTTTCATAGAGTAGAATACAACTGTAGAATAAATCAGTGATGTTAATGAACTGTAGAACACATATGTTGCATTGTGACATTTTTTATTTCGGGGACAAGTCTCTCTTTCAAAATTTCCGGAGTTTGAACATTCAAGAAAACAAATCTGTCAGTCTGAAATTTGATGATCCATTGTTTTTTGTTGTAAAAATTTTGAAAGTTGAAATATATTACTTACATATTTAGAAGCAATTTGATATATCAAATTGAACGAAAATCTTCCAGTTGCAGTGAGGCAAAATATCGATGGAGGATGTCCGATGTTACGTTTAAGAGTAAAGACAGTCTCCTATATCCTCCTATTATCTTATAGACAATTGCTTAGTTAGTAATTATCTCTTACACAAGAAATTTACAGAATCTACACCAAATCAGTTGAGATTGATTGAATCCACACCAAATTTACTGTGTGGGTTTACTGGTATTCATTGGTATGTATTTATTGGTTCACTCAATATGTATTTATTGGTATTTATTGGTTTTTCTAGAAGTTTCATGGTAGAATTGATCTACTGCATAAATAGTATAAGCTGCCAATATGTGTCCTACATGTTAAATTTAATAGAAAATATACAACAAAGAAAATTATGAGATGGTTGGTATGTCAAGGCTACTTTGATAATTGTAAATGGTGTCTTAGAAGCTCATATGATCTTGTATCTAGAACGCCATGAACAAGATGTCATTTTTGAATCTCCTTTCTTTTTGGATTGCTTGAGATGAAACATACAAGAATGAAATCAGTATTAAATATATTTCTTTTGGGTTGAGACAAAAAAATTGATTGTTGAAATGACTATGATGAAGTTCTTCATATTTTCGTTGTGACTTCTTTATAGAATGGATCTCGCAACCAATTCCCTCCAATGATTTGTAAACGCAAACCAGTATGTGGTCGTATGCATGTGTTATTATAAAAAACACAGGATAACTATAATAGGCCTTTCTATAAATGCTTTAACTGAAAGGTATGTAATATTCATTAACATAATGTAGAAGCATATTGGTGTTCATTTGTAAGCATATAGCTAATATACTTTATCTTATGGTGTTAACCACTAGAATGAGATTGGATGTGGCTATCTAGCTTGGTGTGATGATATTCTAGGTCAAGATAGGAAGCTTCGATTTAAAAGGCTCGTGTCTAGGTCAAGATAGGAAGCTTCGATTTAAAAGGCTCATGTCTTAAAAGCTAAATGCTTGTGTTACTAGGTTCGTGTCTTAGAGGCTAGATGCTTGTGTTACTGATATAGTAGATGCAGCTCCATTTGAAAAAGAGAAGCACAAATCTATTGCTATGGTCCTTGAGAAAGCAGTCGTTTTAAAAGTTACTCTCATATGTGTAATTTTATTTATCCTATCGATGTTTGCCCTCCCTAAGAAAGCAGCTGTCTAGCTCTATGTCCCAACAAAATCATTCCTTTTACAAAAAAAAAGGAGGACTGACATCAACATCATAAATAAAACTACACATATGATATGAGAGTAACTTTTAGAACGTCTGCTTTCTCAGGGACCACAGCAATAGATTTGTGCTTCTCATTTTTAGACAAAGCTGCATCTACTCCATCAGCAACACAACCATCTAGCCTCTGAGACATGAATCTTCTAACCACATGCTTCCTATTTTGACCTAGAATCTCATCACACCATGCTAGATAGCCATATCTAGTCTCATTTTAGTGGTTAACACGATAGTCATATCTAGTCTCATTTTAGTGGTTAACACGATAAGATAAAAGTGTGTTAGGTATATGCTTACAAATAAACACCAATATGCTTTTACATTATGTTAATGAATGAATATTACATATCTTCCAGTCAGAGCATTTATAAAAAGGCCTATTGTAGTTATCGTGTGTCTTTGATAAAAATACACGTATCTGACCACATCCTGGTTTGCGTTTAAAAATCATTGAAGGGAATTGGTTGTCGAGATTCATTATATAAAGAAGTCACAACGAAAATATGAAGAACTTCATCACAACCATTCAACAATCCATTTTTTTGTTTTAACCTAAAAAAAATATATTTCTCATACTGATTTCATTCTTATATGTTACATCTCAAGCAATCCAAGAAGAAAGGAGATTCAGAAATAACATTATGTTCATGGAGTTTTAGATACAAGATCCTATGGGCTTCTAAGACACCATTTACAAATTATCCAAGCAGCCTTGACATACCAACCATCTCCTAATTTTCTTTGTTTTATATTTTTCTATTAAATTTAACATGTAGAACACATATTGACAGCTTATACTAGATCAATTCTACCATTAAACTTCTAGAAAAACCAATAAATACATATCGAGTGAACCAATAAATACATACCAGTGAATACTAGTAAACCAACACAACAAATTTAGTGTAGATTCAATCAATTTCAACTGATTTGGTGTAGATTCCATGAATTTCTCGTATAAGAGATAACTACTAACTAAGATATTGTCTATACGACAATAGGAGGATATAGGAGACTGTCTTTACTCCTAAACGTAACATCTGACATCCTCCATCGATATTTTTCTTCACTGCAACTCTAAGATTTTCGTTCAATTTTTTAATATATGAAATTGCTTCTAAATATGTAAGTAATATATTGTGAATTTCAAAATTTTTATAACAAGAAAAAACAATGGATCATCGAGCTTCATAATGACATATTTGGTTTCTAGAATGTTCAAACTCCAGAAATTTTGAAAGATAGATTTGTCCCCACTCTAAAGAGAGAGGAAATAAAAAATATGACACAATGTATTCTACAGTTCATTAGCATCACTGATTTATTCTACAGATGTATTGCACTCTATGAAAACAAACATATCAGAGCACATGTTTATTCTACAGATTTATCCTCTCTCAAAATTCTAATCTCAACATCCAGAAGACCCATATTTTTTCCATCAAAGCCTCTACCATCGAGAGAGAGAGAGGGAGAGAGTTTGGTTTGGGAGAGAATCTGAGAGAGAGATCAAGAGTGAGAGATGGGAGACAAACGAGGGATTTACGAGAGCGACGCAGAGAGGCCACTCAGATAAGAGATGGGACATTTGGGAGAGAATCTGAGAGAGAGAGAGAATGATTGTGACAAAGAGATGGAGAGAGAGAGCATACCTTGAGAGAGAGAGCTTCACAGCAGCTGGTGGGAGGCCAACTAGGTGAGCGATGGGAGATTTGGGAAAGAAAGGGGGGAGTTAAACTACGAGAGATAGATAGAGAGAGGGGGGGGAGAGTTTAAATGAGGATAGAGATAGAGGGGAGAAACCAAACCGAAGAGAGAGAGAATAGGGGGTTTAACTGAGGATAGAGAGAGGGGAGAAACCAAACTGAAGAGAGAGAGGGGAGAGAAAGATGGGAATCGCTAACAGGGAGAGGAGATAGAGATGAGAGAAGAGGGGAACCAATTCGATGACAGAGAGAAAGATGGGACTTATTAAATCGAGGAGAGGAGAGAAAAAGATGGGAACCAAACAAAAGAGGAAGAGGAGTTAAAACTGAGGGGAGAGAAAAAAAGATGGGAGTTATTAAATCGTGAAGGAGTTAAACCTGAGGAATGGGAAAAAGATGGGAGTTATTAAATAGAGGAGAGGAGAGAGTTTTTGAATAGGTTAGGGTGTCAGTAACATTGTACCGATGTCAGGCTACGCCATTAAATGGCTGCTAGTTTGAATGGGAAAAGCGTTGGGCAACAGCTGATTCCATCTTGGGCATCCAAACAAGTGCTTTGAGTCAATGGGATCGGCGAGTGGGCTAATCCCATCCTTATATATATATATATATTATTTTTTTTTTTTCTTTTTTTTTTTTCTTTCAGTGCTTCTTTGTGTGCCTCTCAGGTTCCAGTAAATTCCATGGAGGAGTTTAGTGAAATATTTGCTAATGGCGTTCAAAGAAGAAAGGTTGGGCATACTGGTCTGAATGATGTGTCGAGTAGAAGCCATGGGGTTCTGATGCTGTCTATTACTGCCTTTGATAAAGGTTCTGGAATTCCTATAGTGGGAAAGCTGAATCTCATAGACTTGGCAGGTTTTCACTTCCCCATCCCTGGGAATTAATTTTTTTTGAAAAGAAGTATCTCTCTCTCTTGTCATTAAGGGTGCCTTTCATTTCTTTTTTTAGTATAAGGGTTCTTGGCTGGTGTTTGAAAGAATAATATGGTTAGCTTTGAAAAATCATTGTCTATTGAGGTCCTTACTGTCAAATGAAATGATATGGACAAATGGATGGACCTACCAAACCCCAGTGGAAGTTCCCAATCTCTCTCAACCATTACGGTCATTTCATTGGATGGTGATGACACCAATCAACTTTGGGTTTCATAGCCCTCCCAATTATCATACACTTTCCTATTTTTTATTTGTTTTTGTTTTTGTTTTATTCTTTTTCTTTATTTGATTTTTGTTTGTTTCTACCCAGGTAATGAGGATAACAGAAGAACATGTAATGAAGGGATCCGTCTTCAGGAAAGCTCGAAAATTAACAAGTCACTCTTTGCTTTGTCAAATGTGATATATGCCTTGAATTGCAATGAGCCACGGGTCCCTTACAGAGAGAGTAAATTGACCCGAATTTTACAAGATTCTCTTGGCAGAGGAAGCCGGGCTGTAATGATCGCCTGTTTGGTGAGTGTTTCTTCATTTGGGGAGTTCCTATTTTTTGAATTTATTTTTTCCTATTATACATTATAGTTCTTGAGTGACTGTATTTTATTTCTTTCCTTTTTGTTTTTTAAGTATAGACCACAAGGAAATAGGATCAATGCAAATTTCTTTTCAGTACTTTGTCAGCTTTTTTTTTTTTTTGGAGGGAAAGTATAGACGATCCATATGGTCCTTGTAAGAGCATAGTCACAAGGTTAGCATCATCCCATTAATAAGTAAGACAGGGTTTGAACAGAGGGTGAGTTCCCAAACATGTTATGTAATTCAATTGTGCATCCATTATTTTCCCATCGAGTCAATAATGATGAATCTTATGACCAATTGAGTTGATAGTGGCATTTGAATCCTACTATACCTTAGTTTTTATGGTCATATAACAGAATTCCTTATTGAATAAAACATGGTGGATATATTCATTAATACTATGGATTTTTGTTTTACGTAGAATCCATCAGCATACCAAGAAGCTGTTCACACTGTTAGCTTAGCTGCTCGCTCTCGACAGATTGTTAACTATGCTCCATCAGATGGGAGGCAAGACACTCCAAGGCCCATAGTTGATATGGAGGAAAGGCTTCGAGCTTGGCTTGAAGCTAAAGGCAAGACCTTGACCCATAGTTCACAAAAACATAGATCAATTTTCTCCCCAGTTCTGCGAAAAGCTCAGACTCCTCTTGGCTCTGTGAGGGGTTTCAGTAATTCTCGGTCCTCTGTCAAGTCTAGGGCTACCAGTGAAGCAGTGTCTTGTATGAAAGGAAGGTAAGCTCCTATGACTATGACCATGTTTGAAGATTATTACTTTTATCAGTTTTCTTTGGAGCTGATCAGTGAAAAACTGTTCAGCATCTTTAGGTAATTTAACTTGACATGGATTAATCTTGTTTTTCTTCATAGGAAACTATTTGACTCACAATGTGCCATTACCACAGCTATGAAGGTAAGTGTTAAGTCTCTTGTTGCAGTCCCTGAGATTGGAATGTTATTTATTCTTGAAAACTACTATCTTTATAGTATGAACCTATTTGAACATTTATAATTATATTGATTCAGCACTTATCACTGAACGACTTTTTAGCACATTGTAGAGATGTAATGAAACGTTTCGTTAGGCTAATTGGAAATTATTTTATTCCATTATTTCTTGTTTAATCAACATGAATACATAATTTAAATATTTCTTTGGTAATATGATGGAGTTATGGGCATCTTTTTGGTATGGGAAACTTATCAAAATACACCTTACTTATCAGCTATTTCACATTTTACCCATTTTCATCTATTCCATCTCATGATCATCTGCCAATTTGATGGCATTCTTAAAATAAATCAAAAGAAATGGGTAAATTATTAAATGGTTCATCTAATTGGTGCATTTTGATGAATTTCCCTTTTGGTAAACAGGACACTGTTGATAGTCAAGTATCAATCTCTTGCTGCAATCGTTGAGATTGTAATGTTCATCAGTATGGGAAACTAATATCGATATAGATGGAGATGATAACATGAACCTCTTTAAACATTTACATGTACACAGATTTTAGTTGCATATAACAAAATAACTTCTTTTTTAAAAATAGCACATGGAAGGGATCAACTTCCCCTTGATTAATTTTTATTCCCTCTTGTTGTTCTTTCTGTCTAATTATCATGAATGAAGAATTTTAAATATATTTTGAATACGATTGACAAATTTTGTATGTTTAAGATTATTTATCAATACTCATGTAGGAGGTTGCATTATCAAATGCTTCTGCAGTTGGAGAATTGTGTGCATTGGATAAGGTACAATAGACTAAAGTTATTCATTTTACTTTTAATATTATGTGTCCTGTATAATGAAGTGGAATGGCATTTGTCTTGGACAATTAATTGAACTTTCCACAGGATGCTACTTTTGAAAAGTATATGAAATACATAGAAAAGGTGGACAACTCCATCCCTGATGTCAATGTATTAGACTCATCCAAGGTCAGTTTCTAGAATTGCAGATAGTTTGCCCAAATAAAAATTTATTTGTATTAAATTTGTAATATTTCATAGAATTTTAGAGAGCTACCCCCTTCACGATATAACTATCGAAGAACCATCCTTGCAAAATGAGGTACAGATCTTTCTGCAGACTGTATAGATATAACAAAAAACTGATGATGTTAACATTGCATTAATCTGCTTGAAAAATTCTAATAATTTTTTTCTTCAGTGATCAACTTGAATGTAATATATTTAAATAGTTTTTATAGCATGGAAATTTTTTTGGTATTGAAGGTTGTTTTGGTGATACCCATGGACACCTATTCTATCCATGATGTCCATGTACTAGACTCATCTAGTGTTAGTTACTAGAGTTATAGATCCCAAAAAAGCATTTATTTGTATAAAATTTGTAGCCCATTCCATCCATGATGTCAATGTACTAGACTCATCTAGTGTTAGTTACTAGAGTTACAGATCCCAAAATAAGCATTTATTTGTATAAAATTTGTAGTTTTCATAGAAATCTATGCAGGATAGTTACTTCCTTCATGATTTAACTACTGAAGAACAATCCTTACAAAATGAGGTACTGATTGTTCAGCAGATTGTATAGATATAACAAAAATCTGATAATGTTACATTGCGTTAATCTGCTTAAAAATTCTTGTTCTATTTTCTCTTTAGTGATCAACTTGAAAGTGATATATCTAAAAAAAAATTTTCAGCAATGGAAAAAATTTTGGTGTTCAAGGTTGTTTTTGTGATACCCAATTTTCAACCATTCCAATTCACGATTATCTGCATTTTGATGGGTTTCTTGAAATTAAATCAAAAGATATGGGTAAAATATTAAATAGTTCATTTTGATAAATTTTCCTTTTGGTATATAAGATACTCTGTTGATATCCAAGTGTCAATCTCTTGTTGCAAGAGGTTGTATTGTTCATCGGCATTGCAAACTAATATAGATGGTCATGATAAAAATGAACCTTTTTAAACATATACATCTATACAGATTTTAGTTCCATACAGCATAATAACTTTCTTTTTTGAAAATAGCACATGGTAGAGATATAACGAAATCTGAAGAAGCTAAAAATTGCGATTCCCCTTGATAAATTTTTATTTTCTCTTTTTCTTTTTTCTTTCTAATTATCATGAATGAAGAATTTTAAAGATTTTTTTAATATGATTGGCATATTTTTTATATTTATTTATCGACACCCATGTAGGAGGTTGCATTATCAATTCCTTTAGCAGTTGGAGAATTGTGTGCATTGATTAAGGTGTAATAGACTAAATTTCTTCATTTTATTTTATTTATTTTTAATAATATGTGCCCCATATAGCGAACTAGAATGGCATTTTTCTTGTACAATTAATTGAATTTTCCACATGATGCAACTTTTGAAAAGAATATCGAATACAAAGAAAAGGTAGACACCCACTCCATCCATGATCTCAATGTACTAGATTCATCCAAGGTTAGTTTCTAGAGTTGCAGATAGTATTCCCAAATAAGCATTTACTTGCATTAAATTTGTGCTGTTTCATAAAATTTGTGCAGGAGAGCTACTCCCTTCACAATTTAACTACCAAAGAACGATCCTTACAAAATGAGGTATAGGTTGTTCATAAGACTCTATAGATATAACAAAAATCTGATGATGTTACATGCATTAATCTGCTTGAAAAATTTTAGTTTTATTTTTCTTCAGCATTTAAAACGTTTTTATCACACAAAAAAAAATTGATGTTCAAGGTTGTGTTATAGACTCATCCAAAGTGAGTATCTAGAGTTACACATGGTATTCTCTAATAAGAATTTATTTGTATTAAATTTGTAACTTTTCATAGAAATCTGTGCAGGAGAGCTACCCCCATCACGATTTAACTATCGAGGAGCCAACTTTACAAAATGAGGTACAGATTGTTCAGTAGACTGTATAAAGTTTTACGATGTTACATTGCGTTAATCTGCTTGAAAAATACTACTTCTATTTTTTCTTCAGCGATCAACTTTAATGGAATATATTTTAAAAAAATTTAGTAGCACAAAATTTTTTTGGTGCTCAAGGTTGTTTTGGCGATACCAATGCAGGTGGTTGCAATATCAAATGCTTCTCCAGTTGCAGAATCGTGCACTTTGGATAAGGTGCAATACACTAAATCTCTGCATTATTATTGTTCTTTTTCATAACATTATGAACCCCATAGAAAACTACAATGGAGCTCTTCATGTACAAATATACCTGAGATTTCCAGTAAAAATGCCCAATCCACCCATGATGTCATCATATTAAATTCATCCATAACTAAGTTTTAGAGATACCAATAATTATCTCAAGTAACGCGACATACCAAATCCCACAAACGACCCACCCAAATAGGCAAGTATCCCCAAATGAACATATTTTTCTATTTGAAGTGATGTTTTCATGGACTTCTATGCAGGAAAACTCTGCATTTTATGGTTTAACTGCCAAAGAGCAGTCTAAACAAGTTGAGGTACTGAAAATTCCTCACGAGTATTTCAATTCTCTATAATTCTGGATTATCAATTAATGCAACCAAGGGACTTTACTTGTAGATAATATGCAATGAGGGTCATAAAGAGGATCTGGGCCATACTTGCTGCTTAAATCAGCTCAAGCCATTAACAGGTATTAGTGCTAGATGCTAAATAACATCTAAGACTTTCAATAATAGATTACACAATATTGGTTGAAAGGGGCAGGTAGGTAGGTTTATCTTTGATAGTACTAACATGTAAATCATCTGCAATCGTTTCCTTCTCTTTTTTCAGGCCAGATTTTAGACGAGGAAAATGTGATGACTCCATCTATTACCTTTAAATCATCCTCACCAGCAAATAGCACAAAGTCCAAAACAGCTCAAAAACAAGCAAGAAATGCTCTTTCTCCCATCCGCTCCAATATAACTTTAAATCCATGGGAAGATTATTCAATTAGTGAGCCTTTGACTCCAAATACAACCTATGTGGTTAACGACAAGGATGAGAAGTTATGTAATAGCACTCCATTTGATAAGTTCAATGAAAGGAGCTCGGGCATTAAGGTGAGTTTCTTCTCTAAAACAAGAGCGAGTGCTAGAAGTTTCCTTACTAAGATGCAGGTGACATAATGCAAAAGACTCCTAGGCTACATCACTGCATTCTTGCACTGATAGTGGTTTGGAGATTAAATGGGGTGCATTTTCCCTGATATGAAACTAGAGGGAACAAACAGTGGAAACTAGAGGGAACAAACAGTGGAATAGCCTCTGAGTAACATGTACCATATCTTATCTGTTTGATGATTATGGTATGCTGTCCCTGATATGAAACTAGATTTAGGTTTTAGTGCTACTACTTTTGGTGGATTCTTATTCATTGCTTTATTGGATTTCAGAACTCACTTGTTCAAGAGTACATTCAGTTTCTAAATACTGCTCGCAAGTAAGTTTCTTTGTACTCCTTGTATCTGCACCATGATGTTTATAAGCATATAAATTTCAGGTGATAAATACTTTTAGAGGAAATGAGAATATTCATTTTAGATCATCATAAGCTTATCCCTTGGGTTATGTATTTTCGAGCTCATTTTGAAATTGGAACATAGAGACCATTTGTGATGTTATAAAGCATGTTTCATGTAGTCACATTACCTTGAGCTCATGCTTCAAATACTGCTCAAGTTCATGCAATTATATATAAACAAGCAGATAGATCTGTTCATATGAGCTCCAAAACTCCATAGATACTCGTACACATGCATTAATGCTTATTACAGGCATAGATACTCGCGCATAACTGCATGCATACTTTGGGGTTGGAGCCACAGAGTGCAAGTGGCCTGATTCCTTGATTCCAAAGATCACAATTAAGTGCTTGTTTTTATCACAGAACATGTGCAATTATCTGCACTTTTCTCTCCATCATAGGGTACAATTATTGACTGGATAAAGAATAGGCTAGAGTTGTATTTAGATAGTTTGCAGCAGGTTTGGAGTTGTTTACATCCTGAAGTGACAATCAAAGAGATGATATAAGTCACCTCATACCTTGATTATCAGATTTGAACTAGGACTAAGAAAGCAGCAAAGCAAGATCTGTAGTCAGGGGGACAATGTGCGCTACTGGGTTGTCTACTTATGCATCTCAAATGAGCTGAGAAACAACTTTTTGCACACACTTGCATAAATATCACTTCAGAATACCTACAATTGTCCATGCAGACACATACGCTCGCACACGTGCACACACATATATGCTGGCTTTTCAATGGATGGTTTAAGTAACAACAATATACTCATTATTGAATGCATATATGAATACATACACTCCATGATGGCATCTAGATTGAGCTAAGTAACACATATTTGCATAAACAACATGAACATGTAAATACTTTCATCACATGTGTGTTACACGTATACTGATGCCCATATCTATCATTTCAAACATACTAGGTTAACTAGTTCAGCAGCAATAAAGCACCTCAATATATAAATCACATAAATTATTTAAATATTTAGTTTCATATTTTGCCCGCATGATTGGAATCAATTCAAACTGATGAGTGGAATCGGATTTTTCGTTTTCCAGTTATGTAAAGTTTTCCTCATTTACTTTTGTCTAGGAAACACAAAAGAGTTAATATCCATAATCTGTGACAATACACTGAGAATACAACCTGTACTTGTAGAACTTATCAATTTTGTAAATTGAAGTATTAAACATACACCCACGCATACATCTCATGGTAAAGTCAACATGCATGTAAAGCTAACAGAGAAGCATAAGTAATTAGCATGGTAAATTTGGCATAAATACATCCACTAATCAATAGCATGTCGTTGAGTTTGTTTACATAGACCCAATCCAACACACTACACAGTGATGCTTACATTTCAAGAGGCCCAATTCATTGAGAAATTTACAGTAGGTCTTTAACATGGATTATTTAGACATAGCCCTGGTAACACTAATGTTGCTTTATGAATAAATTTTATTTTCCCTAACTAATTTGTTTAGGGGACTTGATTTGCAATTAAACATCCACATGCTTGGATATTTGATAATCGAGTAGCGTTTCCAATTCAGTCTTCATTTTTGTTTTCGAATAAGAGGTCATTTTCTAATTTATTGGCCTTTTTTGTCACTTAAATGCACAGGGACGAGCTTATGAAACTGAAGGTAACCTTTCAGTGCCAAAACAGAAGTTGTCTGAATTTTTAATTTTTAAGGCTTCCCCCAGCTGCCTAATCTTATATATAAAACGATTTTTTTGATGAAAATTGTTAGTGGATTGGAGAAAAGAGGGCAGATTACATTCTGAGAGTTAGAGAGGAAACACAAGAGCCAATCAAAGAGGTACATCTCTCTCTCTTTTTCTTCTCTCTCTCTCTCTCTCTCTCTCTCATTCTCACACACACATATTGCATCCGAGAAGTTTTATAATTTTTTTTATTTGGGTTTTTGCAGCTTTGTGATCTGGAGAAGATAGGCCTTTCCTCTAAGCAGGTACACTTAAAATCATTTCACAAAGTTGTACTGGTTTTTGACCAGACAAATTGAAACGCTGAACTCTTGGTTTGTTTGATAACCTGTTGATGAAGAAATATCACTAGTGTTAGAACTCATTTCGAAAATGCCCTAAAACAAATGAGTTTTATATTTCCAAATTACCCCTTCAATGACACTGGCCTTAAGGGAGAGGCAATTAAACAGAGTTAAATTAAAGTTCAAAAAAAAAAAAATCTGAAACTGAGTTAAAATTTGATATGGAAGTTTACAACAGCAAACTTAAATATAACTTTTTTGGAGTATTTACACAGAAAAAGAGAAATTAACAAAATAAATAAATAAAGTAAACAACATTAATTAAACTTTCACAAAATACAATAGAGTATGCAACGCACTTTCACCCATTGGTCCAATTTCCAAACTTGTTCTATATGCAAATATGACAAAAAGAAAGCCTTTCAGGTAATCTTGATGCCATAAAATATTTTCCGGATATTGCCGTATAAATTGGGAAGGAAAAAGTTGATATGAGGTTGTAACCTTATGGTGCGTCTCAAAAATCTATCGGAAAAGGCTGTTTTAATGTTGAAAAGGCCCTCTTATTGGTCATCTCGACATCGAGATGTATGAATATAAAAAAATTCGAATCTAAAAAATAGTGCATCCTATGATTGATCATCTACTTTATTTGAATTATTTCTGGAGTTCAAAATGTTATAATTAGATATGAAAATTGCAACCTTATGCAAACCACACCCAAATGGGAAATCCTTCACAATAAAGCAGAAAAGACAAATGAAAAAAATGGATCATGAGCTATAATACTATTTACTTTTAGTACAAGGAAGTCAAAATTAGTCATTGGATATGAAGGAAAAAACTTTGGCAATTATGACGCTGTGAAACTCAATGGCTTAGAATGTATCACAAAGTTTAAAGAACTTTACTGGACTTTGTGGCCATTCAGTGATATATCCTCAACTGCCCAATTTTACATCTAAAGGCCTGCAAGATTTGTGACCTCCAAAAAATCCCCTCATGCTAAATGGGAAAGCATACTGTGATAACCATAAGCAGGAGGGCGATCACCACTTGTTTAGTGGTTTGCACGGTGATAGAGAGAGGAGCCAACACTACCATCAAAATCATTTCATGTTTTTGTGCTTCCCACACACTCTCTCGCTCAGAGTCTAACCCATCGAATGGACGGCGACAGCCTCATGACCACATATAACATCATGTGAGCCTGAGCATTCAGAATTTAAAATCCCTAAGTGATGATACCTCTGAATTTTCTCGCAGGTGCAAGACATGTTTCGAAGGGTCGCAAGAGGTATTTTTTCCTGAACCATGGTTAAAGGTTTTAACCGTGGTTGGCACTATGAATATAGCTTCCTGAACCATGGTTAGCTCCATGGCACTTGGCTATCTCTGATCTACAGTTTCAAACGTGCAAGCATTGCTATAAGATGGTACTATCACATGCCTAGCGTGGTGTATTGTAGTCTGAGACCCATCTGACCTGCTGATTGAAATCAGCTGGTAACATGGTTTGATAGAAGCTTTAGGACCAAATGGTATTGTGTATGTAATATGGTGGGGTGAGAAGGCTAGTAACTTGTATATCTTGTTTTCCTCCTCTCTTTCTTATTGAGAATTATGCATGTACTCATTGGGATTCCGAAGTTTTCTAGAGTTGCTTCTGGATTTTTTTTTTTTCTTTTCTTATCACGGTTGTATGAAAATTTCTTGCTTTTGGATCTTTATGTATTTCTTCTTGCATTACCAATATTTGAAAATTAGTATTGCGGGGCTCTCTACAACATGATGTCTTGAATTACATCCATGCTATTGGTAGGGACCCCTTCCCCACTGATCTACTAAAGAAAAAAATTATTGCATGCTCTCTCTTTTTGTTAACGTGTGTTTTTGTTTTTTTTCAAAATATATGTGCAAATGAATCTTTGGGATCACACAAGTTTGGCAATGGGTAGGCGGCTTGGCCCGGCCCTAAAAATTAGGGCCTTAGTGCTTGTCATTGATGGTTTCACCTTGATCTTTACATACTTTGGGTCCCGAACTTTAGATATTTTGTGGCATGATAGATGTTTCCAAACTTCATCGGCTCATGGACAAGATTGATTGGTGGAACTCCCATGTATAGATTTGAGGCCAAGCTGAAGAGACTTTGGGCTGATCCAAACAGATGGAATAAATCAACTTTCAGGCACATTGGTGAAAACATTAGAAGCACACGGGTTAAAGGCTTATGGAATTGCATGATCTAATCCATTTGGGCCCTTTGACTAATTTACTTTCACAAGAAGAGAGGGCCTGTAGTTTAGACCTGCAACTACTTCTGCTACAAGAGGAGCGCATGTGGAGGCAAAACTCAAGTAAAACTTAGTTGACGGATGGTGATGGTAACACTAAATTTTTCACCTATCGACGAGACAGGGTCATGTACCTAAAATATTGCATGGAAATTTTCTTAGTAACCAAATAACTTATTCTAATACCTGGAGCACCATAGTATTTCCTTTTTCAGATGTTCTTATTGCCAGAGGACTATAACTTGAGAGATTATGGTCAGTTAGCTCACGATAATCTCCCGGAGACCGCTATAACAAACCTACAAAAGGAGAAACTCTTGAAAGAAATTATGCTGGACAAAATAAAATGATTTATTTGGGATATGAAAAGTGAGAGTACCACCCTTGCACCTGGCCGTTTGGGCTTGGAAATTTACAAGTTCAGCTGTGATGTCATTTGCAAGGACCTTTTATTGGCCTTGGAACGATTTCTTTAAGAAGGAAAAATTGCTTGAGGAGGTTAATTTTACTTTCATCTGTTTGATCCCAAAAACAAAATCTCCAAGCCACATGAGAGATTTTAAAACTCATCGGGCTATATAATGTGTTCTATAAGATAATCAGCAACATTGTTGCAAACAGGCTGAGAAGGGTCCTGACTGACTTGATCCACCCATGCAAAGCTGCTTTCCTTAAAAGGAGACCTTCTCACAGACAAGGTAAGCTAATGAACTGATATCTATTTGCCATAGTTCAGCAGCAAGACCGAAAATGTGCTTACAACTTCACTCAAGCAGTACTTACTATTGGGTCTCTTGGCACAATATTTTTGGAAGGCTTCCTACATTGGAATTCCCTTCAATTTTTATAAATTGAATTTCGCATTGAATCGCTACCCCTTGCTTCTCTATCTTATAAAATGGTACACTTAAACGCTATTTCAAGGGCAGTAGAGTTCTTCAACAGGATGACCCCCTATCCGCGTATATCTTCTGCTTGTCATGGATTTCTCAAACTGCCAATGAGATGTAGCACTACTATTTGTATCCCTTCTAAGGCATTCCCCTTGGGATATGATTATATAGAGTTACAGACCTACTAGATGCCGACAATGCACCCCTTGCTTCTCTATCTTATACAATGGTACACCTAAAGGTTATTCAAGGGCAATGGAGGTCTTCAATAGGATGACCTCCTATCACTGTATCTCTTCCTGCTGGTCATGGATTTCTCGAGCTGCCAATCAAATGTAGCAGTACTCAATAGATCCCTCCTAAGGCATTCCTCTCGGAATGTGATTATGGAGTTACACACCTGCTAGATGTCGATGATGCACTAATCTTTTATGAGGCCTCTACACAAGCAGTGAAGATTATTCATGCAATCACGGGCACCTTTTGTGATCCTACAGGGCAGGAAATTTTATTCTTTAGGATTAATGCTGGTCTAAATAAAGGATTGTAGACATACTTCATTTCAAAGAAGGGGAGCTGCCAATGAAATATCTTGGGTTACCTCTCTTTCATGGTGTTCTGAAAGATTTACACTGCCACAGCCTAATTGGGAAAACTATGGAAAATTTGGCTTTTGGCAAGCTCTTTCGACCTCCTGGAATGAGTCCTGAGCACATCTTCCATTTACTGGCTTTCCTTTTTGTTGCATGCCATACCTTTGAGAGATTGCAGAGAAATTTCCTTTGGGCTGGTCACTGGAAGAATAATGGCCTTCACCTAGTGAACTAGTAAATAAATTATTGACACTAGATGAGGGTGGGTCGGAGATTAGGAGCAGGCAAGATTTCAATATGGCTGGCATAATGAAAGAGTCATAGCTTTATTTATATCGCTATTTGGCTCTATTTCAAAAAATGTGGCTGAATTCAAAGCATTCGAAGTAGGAATTGTTGTAGAAAACATGCATTGCCAATACAAATCCTCCTGGAGGCCACATACCCTTGCAGCTAATTGCCTATTCAGATTATCAACTCATGCTGGTCAACAATGGCAGCCAGCATTCTAAAACTTGGCAGAGGTTACTTAGACTCCGCCGTCGCCCTATGGGTTGTTAAACTTATGAAACCCTAGAGAGAGAAAGTGAAGAGAACGCCACGATTCATTTCATACATCCTCTGTTTACATATATAATATATTTGTATGACTAATGATCCTATAGGACCCTCTCCATTTATGTGTGTAGGACCCCAAATGATCACCATTAAAGTTGGCACAAATCTCTAAAAAAGTTATCACATGAGTGTGAGACTTGACCTTTTTATAAATCAGTATCAAATTTAATGATGATCTTTTATGTCCTACACACATGGGTGGAGGAGGGTCCTATTGGATCATTTCTCTATTTATATATACAATGGACATATTTATCTTTAAGGGTAAATAATAAAAGAATGACTAAAGCCCTATATAATATTCCAAAAGACAGTCTCTTTCTAACACCCCCTTTCAAGCCGAGCATGCATCTTGTGCATTGAGAGCTTCTCTGTGGACTCATGGTGTTTTAATCTTGTAAGTGCCTTGGTAAATATATCTGTAATCTGATTAGAGGAAGGAACGAATGTCATGGAAAGATCACCTGATACTACCTTCTCTCTAATGAAATGATAATAAACTTCTATGTGTTTGGTACGAGCGTGAAAGATAGGATTGGTGGCTATTCGCATGGCACTTTGGTTATCACAAGCTAGAATGGTTGGCTTAATTGTAGAAACTCCAATTTGTTTGAGAAGCATGCATAGCCAAGTGATTTCTACTGCTACAATACTCATTGCTCGATATTCTGACTCTGTACTAGATTTTGATACTGATGCATGTCTTTTGCTAATCCAAAAAATTAAACACTTTCTCAATAAGATACAAAATCCTGTAATAGACCGACCATCATTAGGGCATTCTGCCCAATCAACATTAGAATATTCTTTGAGATGAGGTAAGCTAGAAGAAGTATAGAACATGCTATCATGTATAGTACCCTTTAAATACCTCAACATTCTTTTGGTGGCTTCCCAATGAGGTTGTCTAGGAGTCTGCATGAATTGACATATTGTATTCACTGCATAAGTAATGTCAAGCCGTGTAAATGTGAGATATTGAAGCCTACCAACGACACTTTTGTACAAGGCAGGATTATGTAACAATTCATTTTCTTCAGTCCTTAACTTTCTATTCACTTTAGCCGGGGTGGAAATAGGTTTGCACCCCAACATCTTGGTTTTAGAAAGTAAATCAAGAATATACTTATGTTGGGTGAGAGCAATGCCTTTTTCTGTCCGATGAATTTCAATACCCAAAAAGTATTTCAATTCTCTAATATCCTTCATCTCAAAGTTGAGCTTCAATGTTTCTTAATATATTCAATCCCCTTAATATCATTTCCAGTAACAATGATATCATCCACATAAATTAGAAGGATGATAATACCTGAGGATGATCTTTTCTTAAATAGGGAGTAATCAACCTTGCTCCTTTGAAAGCAATACTATGAAGTAGACAACTGAATTTCTCAAACCATGCCCAATGAGCGTGCTTGAGTCCATAAATTGCCCTTTTTAGTTTGCAAATATGGTGTGGCCATAAGGGATATTCAAATTCTTTAGGTTGCTGCACGTACACTTCTTCTTTCAGATCACCATGAAGAACTGTATTTTCACATCAAGTTGATGAAATTTCCAATTGAACATAGATGATATGGTCAGAATGCATCGAATAGTGGATGCCTTCAGAGCTGGATTGAAAGTTTCATCATAATCAATACCATATTCTTGACTAAACCCCTTGGCCACTAGTCTGGATTTCAACCTTTCGATTGCGTCATTTGATCTGACTTTAACTTTTTACACTCATTTTGAGCCCACAATATTTTTATCTGGAGGTAATAACACTAATTCCCAAGTATGATTCCTTTTGAGTGTGTCTATCTCATCTTTCATTGAGACTTGCCACCCAATGTTAGAGGCAGCTTTTTCATAGGTGGTTGGTTCTTGAATTTGAGAAATTTGTGTTACAAATGCCTTATGAGCTGAAGACAATCTCTATCCTGAGGTAAAATTTTCAATATGATGTTTTGTTCTTATGGGTTTTGAGGTGGAGTTAGGAGAGGGAATAGTTACAGAGTAAACCTGGTAGTCAGACAAATGTTTAGGAGGTTGTATTTAGCGAGAGGATCGAAGTAGGGGCTATAGGTGAGACTTCTATAGGTCCTTCAGGTAAACCATGTTGCATTGTGGGTGATGAATCAAAATTTGAAGTAAGAGAGACAGACGGTGGTGGTGAGCAATCTATTGAAGAAAAATGTTATAGATCAGACCTATCAGAGTGAGGTGATGACTGATGAGGGTAATGCTGTTGAGATGGTTCATTTGTAACCCCAGATGAGATAGGAGCTTGTGATTGAGTTTTTCCCTGTAATTGAGAAAACATTGAAATGGTACAAACATATTATTTGACATAGCATCACTTGTGTTAATTTGAGAATATTGGTCCTTAAATTAGAACCTAGTTTCATCAAAAGTTACATGTCATGCAATAAAGAAGCGATGTGACACGTTGTCATAACATCAATGTACTTTAAAAAAAAATTTATTTATTTGAGAAGAATGAACATGTGGGAAACATACAAAGCCAAAGACACATAATGGAGTAATTTAGTTGCTACCAAAAATCTTTTGGAATGGAGATATGAAAGATAATGCAGAGCTTGGCAATTTGTTAATCAGATACACCACAATGGAAAAAGCTTATGGCCAAAGGAATTGTGGTAGACTACTTGCATACATCATGAAAAGACTGCTCTCAATAATGTGACGGTGCTTGGGCTCAATAACACCATTTTGTGCTGGAGTGTATGGACATGAATATTAATGATGAATGCTATGTTGACTAAAATATTCTTTGAAACCATGAGAGGTAAATTCGCCTCCACCATCAGTCCTAAAGGCCTTGAGTTTGCAAGCAAATTGACGCTCAACGTAGGTATGAAATTTAATAAAACAATTAAACACAACATATTTTTGTTTCAAGAAATATATCCAAGTATATCACCTGTAATCATCTACAAAAATAAAATAAAATCTAGAACCAAATAAGGAAGTAACTGGGGCTGGGGCTGGACCCCAAACATCACTGTGAATTAGATCAAGAGAAGCATTAGACTTTCTATTAGTCAAGTCAAGTGTAGACTCAGAATGTTTTCCTAACTGACAAAATGAACATAATAAACTAGAGGGCAAGTCATCAACAAAATTAGATAGAGCTAACTCTCTTCCAAAAAAACTAATAGTATAGAAATTAGGATGACCTAGGCGTTCATGCCACAAAATAGAAGTGCCTCCTATAACTTTGGAGATAGTTGTAGTAAGACCATAGAGTTTATCATTTTGGAGCACATATAAGGCTTCTCTCAGCACCCCCTCAGCAATCACCTTCCCACTTTATAGATCCTTAACAAAATAACCACTATGGGTAAACTCAAAGCAATACTTCAAATCTTTAGCAAATTGAGATACATATATAAGTTGTTTCTTTAGTTTGGGAACAAGTAGAACACTGGGGATATTTAAAAAAACCAAAGGTAGTGGAAACAATCACAGATCCAATGTGGGTTATAGGTAACACAATACCATCTCCAGTGAAAACCATGCGGGGACCATGGTAAGAAATCATCCTTGAAGTTGAGAGTTGTTATCTATCATATGAGTAGTTGCACCAGAGTTCATAACTCAGGATTGATTGGTTGGGGTAGTGGCCGATAGGTTGCTGAAATCATGCAGTAGCGCATTGTAGGATGATGAAGCATGTTTAATGTCTAAGTAATTTTTAGCAATATATCCATGTTGTCCACAATACCGGCAGGTTACACGAGGTGACATACCCATTCTCGGCTGAGGAGGTTGATGGTAAGATGGATTGACTCCCAAAATGCCTTGCTGATTTTGGTTGTGACCTCTACCTCCTCTACCTCCAGAACAGCCACTTCCTCAGCTATATCCACCTTTGTGCCCTTGGGATGTGTTCACCAAAGCTTGAGGATTACTCTCAATGACCGATAAAGATACAAATCGAGCTCCATATGTGAGGATGATCGAATCTCTGAGAAGGACGGAAATGGAGGTTTGGTCACAAGAGAAGTCTCAAAGGACTTAAACTCGGGACCAAGACCTTTGAGAGTATAGATGACCATATCTTGATCACTTACTGGACCCAATTGCTGCAAGATGGTCACATATAATTTTGAACTTATTCAGATATTCAGTCACTGATTGAGGACCTTTTTGTAAATGGATCAATTCAGTTTTAAGTTAGAGAACATTGACAAATGTTTCCCTTTGATATATATTGTAAAATGTCTCCCACACTTTTTGAGTTGTTTTTAGGTGCATCACTTCAGTAAGCAAATCATCAGAGAGAGTAGAGAGCAACCAGCTCAATAATATTTTATCCTTCAATCGTCATTCTAGAAATTTAGGGTCAAACTCTCTCTTAGTGAGATCCTTTGATAATTCTAGACTGGTGCCTTGATTTTCTTGTGGTTTCTCATCGATAAATTCATTTGAAGGGCGATAGACCCATCAAAGTGACTTTCGAGATTCAAACCTTCAATACAATTTAAAACTTGGGCCTTCCATTTGAGGTAGTTGTCTCTACCAAGTTTAATAGAAATGAAAGATGGGAAACTCAGCGAGGCCATAATAAAGAAAGTTACTTCACTTGAGGTTTTGGAAATACAGTCTTCACCAGAAGAGAACAAATTCTAAGAGCTAACATGGAATACTTCGGTACTACAGTTTCTGAAGTTAAGAAACAAAAAATGACATACTTCGGTAGATATAATACAGAAGTTAAACAAACCAGGATCTACTTCGGAAGATAGAGTACCGAAGTTAAACAAATAGACCACAAGAACAGATGTTACTTCAGTATATTAGTTACCAAAGTTATTGTTCCTACAACGGTACAAACACCGACCCTTTCTCAAGAAAAATACCAACAAGACTTTTTACAAAAACCAACAAGATAACAAACACCAACAAGACTTTTTCTAAAATTCAAGCGCTAGAGAGGACAAACTTTTGCAAGAATCAAGTACTAGAGAGGACAAACTTTTTGGGAAGGCGATTGAGAGTTGACGTGTTAGCAAGATAGGAGAGAAAGACAGAGAGAGTGTGTGTACTTACCAAGAGAGAGAGACAGAGAGTGTGTGTACTTACCAAGAGAGAGAGTACTTAACAACTTAAAGATAGAGAAAGAGAAATGATTTTCAGGTGAGAGAGATGAAACCGCCAAAGAAGAAGGGTCTCTACAAGCTAATAGATTCAACAATACAGGAAAAGGAAAAGGAAAAGGAAAATAGTGATGGTGTTCCTAAGAGTAGTGAGTGATGAAACTCGTTAGAGGCTTTGATACCATGTTAAACTTATGAAACCCTAAAGAGAGAAAGTGAAGAGAATACCATGATCCATTTTATGCTTCCTCTGTTTACCTATATAGTATATTTATATATACAATGGACATATTTACCCTTAATGGTAAAAAAAAAAGGAATGAATAAAGCCGTATACAATATCCCAAAAGACAGTCTCTCTCTAATATGGTGAGGCAAGTTATAGGTGAGTAGGTTGTACAAAAACATTTCAAAGTTTATGTATATTAATGCCTCAAATTATAGCTATCCATGTTAAAAGAATGACTAAGCCCTATACAATATCCGAAAAGACAGTCTCTATCTAACATGGCGAGGCGAGTTATAGGTGAGTAGGTTGTACAAACACATTTCAAAGTTTATACATATCAATGCCTCAAATTATAGTTATCCATGTTAGGATAGCTTTTTAGTGGCATGGTGTAACAATCCTAAAAATTTCAAAAAAAAAAAAAAAAAAAAAAAAGAAAGAAGAAAA
>NW_006498806.1:3703453-3717761 GCF_000471905.2 Amborella trichopoda | reverse complement strand
TTTCTTTATTTACTTTGTAAGACATCGCCACTGTAAATTTGTCCTATCAATAGATGTATATATGTTTTGTCTGTCACATCTCAGGAATAACAGTATTGTAAATTCTTGGGGTGTGACACATGGACAGATAGGTCTTAGAGGGATTGGGGTTTGAATCCCACGTCGCTATTACTTTTTGAAATCCGTACTATTTTTATTTGACTTGGAGTCCAAAAAAAAAGAACAAAAAAGTAGCCCCCCAAGGGATCGATCTCTAGACCCTCTAGGGGAGGGCCAATTGGCTTGGAGTCCCCTAAAAAACAAAGAAAAAACTATCCCCAAAGAAAAAAATAAGGCCACCCCGAGGAGGAATTCATCTCAAAAGCCCCTTAGAGATGGCCAAATCCATAACTGGCTGCATAACCTACTCGCAAGGAGCTGTTTGATTGAAAAAGTAGCCTATTAATTTTATATAACAACCTTTTATGTTCATTTTTTTTAAAAAAGATAATAATAAATAAAAAGCTGAACTCAGGCGAGTTATTCGGACTCGCTTGAGTATCTTGGCCAAATTGATTTTTTAAACATTGATAGTAGCTTTGCCACGTATTTCGTGAAGCCAAATGGATGCTGACGGCTTAGCAAATAGAGCTCTAAGGCTTTTGAAAGCTACTTTAAGGAGGTCCCGTCCTTCAAATTGTATATTTGCCTCTTTTATGCGATGTAGCAAGAGTTCCCAACAAAAGGGTTGTAACATGATTGAGTTTTCGGAAAAAAAAGAATTTATTCTACTAATGAAAACGGGTAGGGGCCTCAATCCCATTGATTTGCCTTAAAAAAGAACTGCCAATCATCTCTTTAAAATGGGATTCATTCCTCCATTGAAGCGGAAACTATTTGCCTCAATTTTGAGATTATATATTATAAGGCTATTTATCTTTGATACAAGTTGGTCACAGTTACTTCAGGTAATTAGATGTCAAATTAGATGGTTTAAATATTGTCACAACACAGTTACTTCTGATCATTAGATGTCAAATTAGATAATCTGGATAGTGTCACAAAGTTCAAGAAATATTTTTTGAACTTTGTACCTAATAAATGAAAGTCATACAGCAACCCGATTTGAAATCTTACTAGCAAGAGTTGTTGTGGCTTCCATGTACAAAAGTATGTGGTCTCTTTACATATTTTTCCTTTGTGAAATTATATACTACGAGACCGTCTATCTTTTATTCAAGGAGGTCACAATTACTTCTAGTCGTTAAATGCAATTAAAATAGTTTTGAGTGTCACAAAGTTCAAAATTTTTTTTTTAATTTTGAGTTCCGTCAATATGAGACTTTTACAACCACCCAATTTGAAATCTGACGTACAATAGTGGTTGTGACGTCTTTGTACAAAAAGTATATACTCTCTTTATATATTTTCCTTTTTTGAGATTATATACCACGTCATTTAAGCCCAGACACAAAAAAAAATGTAAACAATATACTATGTAGACTTTCCATTTTAGTTGCTAAATAAAGTTCGTAAAACATAAGATCTGAGATTTGCTTCCATTCACACTCTTAATATATCAAAAGGATAAAAAGATGTTATATTTACCATTATTATATGATTACCTCAAGCTTCCATTATTGCATTTATACATGTTTTTTTAATTTCTTAACAATTTAAAAAAAAATAAAACAAAAAAACAAAAAAAAAAAGGAACTGTCTATTTTCGGTTTTTCAAAATTAGAATTTTTAAAATTTTAGATTTTTTAAAAACAAAAAAATATTAACTTTTAAAATTTGAAAATCCAAATTTATTTTAAAGAGGCCCTCAAGCTCATCAAAGTGAATTGGGGTTTTGAGAATCCTCAAACTCCTCAAATCTCCGTAAAATAAATAAAAGTTGGTTTTCTAAATTAATGGTAAGAAAGAATGCCTAACCCCAATTTTGGAATCAGATATTCAACAGAGGAAAAACCAGGATTCGATCGTGAAACCGAGTGGAATACAGGAAAAGCGGAATCAGATATTCAACAGAGGAAAAACCAGGATTCGATCGTGAAACCGAGTGGAATACAGGAAAAGCCTAGCTTGAAGGATGAAATCCTAGCTAAAACAGATGAAACACTGTGCCCCAAGTATGAAAATGGTGCTGGAGAGGAGATAAAAAGCGGAGAACATATAAATTTGGATTTTTAAATTAAAAAATTATTAATTGCTTTTTTGAAAAACCAAAAAGAGATAATTCGTTAGGAAGTTGAAAAAACAGCATAGATGTAATAACTGAAACTTGAAAGTAATCCCATGATAACAGCAAATACAATGGATATTTATATTATTTTCCCAAAAGAAAAAGATATCATATTTCCTTTATCTCAAACTACAATGAAAAGAAATTATTCGGGGTGCTTATTAAAACAAGCTGAGCTAAAAACACGTATCAGAATCATAGTTATCAAGATCAAACTAGCCAAAAATGACAAAATACATCTCCAATCATAGTTATGAGGATCAGACATGCCACTAAGTCGGCCCCAATCACAACAAATTCGATCGGCGGTGAAACTAGCTAGACAAGATTTAAAACAAAATAAAAAGGAATTAAGAATAACAATTTAAAAATAGAAAACATGTTATAAAAGAGTTTTAAAAATTATTTACCCAAGATTGAATTTGTCAAAACCAAATAGTTGAACAGACCAAAACCAATTAAAAATTATTTTTAATTGATTTTCAACTAAATCAGATTTTTACTTCAAACCAGACCGGCCAATACAAACCAGTTAATCCTGTCTTGTCTTGATTACTGCACCTGAAATAGCTTTGCACACATATTCTAAAAAAGTAGAATTAAATACATTTATTGGGTCAAGGGCTTTAAACAAAACAAAGGGGACAAGATAGAAAGTAAGAATAGGGGAAACACCATAATGTTAAGCACTATTAATGTCACATAATACAAATGGAAATAACCTTGTGAGACCCTTCCACACCCATGTCTGTAGGACTTCAAAGGATCACTATTAAATTTGACACATATCTCTAGAAAAATCAAATCCTACACCTATATGATAACTTTTTAAAAAATCTATGCTAAATTTAATGGGGATCCTTTAAAGATAATTATTTATCCAAGGTAGAACTTTTCTCTTATTTACCCAAGGTAGAATTTCTCTCTCAATATATTAGATTGCTCAAAACTGTTTATTCTTTTATGAGCTTTTTTAGGCTTCCATTTTTGTTTCGAACAAAAACCATTGGTATGACCTACTATTATCTTTGCTTTGAATAGCTATGAGGGGCTAAATAAATATGCTTGGTATTAATTACGGTGTCAAGGGCTAACCACAAGGTGCTTAATTTTAAAACAAGAAAGCTTACAAAAGAGCTTAAGTCGTAGCAACTTAAGGGGCTTTTTTTTTTTGGAGGGTGGGGGATGGGGATAGGGGTGACAAGAGGCCCTACTTGGACCATGGCATCCCTGGTCCTAGTTCTCATAGGGATAGCCGAAGCCTGTCGGACCCGACTCTTATCAAGCTAGAAAGGGTCCTAGCTCACAAACCAAACTCATTAGTACTAGGCCAGGAAAAATAAAATAAAATTAAAACCTGGCCTAGTCAATCAAGGCCAAGGCCTTAAAGCCACATGTCATAGTATATGCCTTAATTTTTTAGGACCGGGCTAATCAAACCAGGAGAAAATGGAAAAGAGGGCGACCCCATAAAGAAAAAGAATTTGAATAAGGGCTCGATTAGTGCTCCTTGGTGACTTCTTTAAATCTTAAATTCAAAAAGGAATTTCCCAAGGGAAAATTGTTTCATGAGTCGGGGGAACACATTAAAGATGGATGCAAATGAGTCGGGGGAATACATTAAAGATGCAAATGGCCAGTCCATCTAAAAATAGTTAAAACGGCCTAAATATTTTATTTATAAAGGGTGTGATTTGCATATTTTATTTATAAAGGGTGTGATTTGTATAAGGTTGCAACCTTAAACAATCTAATTAAAGCGTACCTCTAAATTTTATCATAAGGGCAAACTTTCTATGCTTTCCCTATAGCATATAAGTTCTATCCTCCCCCTTATCCAACCCTCCATTCTGAATGGAGGGCTAAGAATGCCCCAATCACAATGTCATGTCTCTACACTATTTTATTTTTAATTTTTTTCTATAAACTATTTTGACACCAAATTTTGGACGTCCATTCCTCTATTAAACTCGCACTAGTGAAAAATATAAAAGCAATATTTTCAATAAAATAAAATGACTAAATACCTATGAAAGTTTCAAGGGGTAGTTTGGTCATTATATTTTATCAAAAAAATATTTTTAATATTTTTTATAGGTATGCCCTAATGAAAAGATGGCACATATCAAATTTCATATTCATACAATTTGTATAAAAAAAAACTAAGGATAAAATACCTTGAGACGTCAGATCTAAAGATCAAATGGTAAGTGACTCTCTTGATCAAAATTGGACAGCTGGATGGTAGGGGGAGGATAGAACTTCGATGTTGTAGGGGAAGCATAGAAACCTTTCCCTTATCATAAATATAGTTTTGAAATAAAATTTTCTAGGATAGCTTGAGAATCTATTTTCATCTCTAACTATAAAATTTTAAACTCTAGAAACGATTCAAATCAAATAGATCTATAAACATATAAAAATCTTAAAAATTGACCGTCCAGGTAATGTGTTGAAAAATACACTATTTTGCAGACTCGAAATCTTTTTTTCTCATATTCATACATCTCAATGTTGAGATGATCAATTAGACAGTTTTCCAACATCCAAATAACCTATTATGATGAATTTTTGAGGTTCATCTTTAGCTCTACCATTTAAGGTTTAATATCCCCATTAAACAGATTAAGAAGGTTAGAAGGATTGTGGATTCAAGGGCAGATATTGCTCAGAGCAATGTGGGGAGGTCTAAGAAAACCCCAATCGTTAGTAAGGCATCGAAGCATAAGAAGTTTTTTTCTTTGGGTTCGAGGTCTTCGGCTTAGCTGGAGGCCCGTGGCATCATCAAGAGCACTAGGAAGCCAAAAGCGTCTTTGGAGAAGGAACCAAAACCTCTGCTTCTCCTGTTTTAGACTCTTCGGAGTTGTCGGATTCTGTTGCGTTCAATGAAGCAGTGATGCTAGAGGAGCTCTATTTTCGGAGCAAGTCTTGATGGGTCAGGTTCCACCTCTAACTCTCCTTGTTAATGCATATTCTCTCATAGAATGTTAGGGGTCTTGGTGACGCTAGGCGTAAGAGGGATGCTTTATTTTTTTATTATAAGTTGAAGCCCTGGATTTTAATTCTTCAAGAGACCAAACTTCCTAGTCCTAGTGTTTCTGGGGCTAGGTAGGTCTAGGGCTTAAGGGCTGTTTTTCTGTGGTATTGATGCTGTTGGAGCATCTGGTGGCTTATAGGTATTGTGGGACTCTCTTGTTTTACAAAATTTTGAGACTGTTATTCGAGACATATTGTTACTTCTTGGCTTTTATGGTCCTATCCGGGGGTTCTCTTAGGGAATTATGAATGTTTATGGTCTTAATGACCCTGCTCTTAAGGAAAGTTTTGTCAATGATATGGATTGAGTGATTTAGCAATTTCATTTCCCTCTGTGCATGGGGGGATTTTAATCTTATCAGGTGGCCAGATGAATGTTCTATAGGATCTTCTATTAATTATTCGATGATGTTGTTTAATAGATTTATATAACGTAATTCTTTATTTGATATACCGATTGTTGGGGCTAAATTTACCTAGTCGAATAATAGTACCATTAGTCTTTCAATGTCAAAATTAGATAGATTTTTGGTATTTACAAATTGGGTGGATGTCTTTCCTCTCGTCTCTATTAGAGCTCTTCCACGTCTATCTTCTGATCATATCCCCATTTTGTTATACAGTAGCATGGAGAGAGGTAGGCAGAAGCCTTTTAGGCTAGATATTGGGTGGTTGGAAAAGAAAGAAGTGGTAGAAGTCATTAAAACCACCTGGAAGGACACAATTTCTATTGGTTCCTTGGATTTTTAATTGCACAAAAAGCTGCTCAATATTAAACATAAGCTCATCGTCTGGAAGAAAGAGAATAATTTAAATGTTCAGTCCAAAATTGATGAGGTCTTATATGAAATTGAAGCTTTGGACCAGCACGTTCAGTCTATATGTGTGTTAATCAAGGAGTTGATGGGTGAAAGGAGTTCGAAGTTGAAATCTCTTCATGATCTTTGTAAAGTTGAGGAGTTATATTGAAAACAAAGATCAAAGATAAAATGGTTAAAGGAGGGTGATTTGAATGCTAAGTTATTTCATTTTATTGCGAGAAGAAGGTAAAATGATATTTCTTATTTGACTATTCCTGATATTAAGGCAGATGATAGTGTGGCAATGGAATGGGCTACTATTGACCATTTTAAGAAGGCTTTTTCGACGGACGTGAAGTTCACTCTAAAACTGGAATGGGTACCTTTTAAAGTTTTGACAATAGAGATGAATTCTAATTTGGAGCGTAACATCTCTATGGAAGAACTAAAGGGGGCCGTTTTTGCTTTACTTGGTGATAAGGCTCCAGGCCCAGATGGTTTTCTTCTTTCTTTTTTCATAGATTTTGGAATTTGATTAAGTCTGAATTATTAGCTATGGTTAGAGCTTTTATGTCTAGGGGTGAGATATTTAAAGGATTTAATGCCACTTATATAGCTCTTATCCCTAAAAAATCAGTGATAGCAGAGTTATCAGATAATGGGCCCATCAGTCTTCTGACCAATCTTTATAAGATTGTGGCAAAGGTCTTGGCTGAAAGATTGAAGTCAGTCTTACAATTTCTTATCTATAACACTCAATCTGCTTTCATTCAGAATCGTCAAATTACTGATAGTATTTTGGTGGCTCAAGAGTGTATTCATTATAGAGTGAAAAGTCAAATTCTTGGAGCCATTATTAAACTTCAAGGAAAAAGCTTATGACATAGTTGAATGGGGGGGTGCTTATGGAAATTCTTAAGAATATGAGTTTTGGGGCTAAATAGAGGAATTGGATATTTGGATGTTTATCATTTGCCGATTTCTCAATACTTTTTAAAGGAAGCCGTATTGGTTTCTTAAGGCTTCTAAGGATTTTCGCCAAGGGAACTCCATGTCACCATTCCTTTTTCTATCTATGCAAAATGCTTTAGCCTAATGATTCATAAAGTGGAAGGTTGTGGGAATTTCTCTGGTTTTAAAGTGGTTGAAATGGGTCTAAGAATTTCTCATATGCGGATGATACACTTATTTTTTGTGAAGCAGATGAGACGTAAGTAAAAAACATTGCTCGATTTTTAAATTGTTGTGAGGTGGTTTTGGGTTTGAAGGTCAATTTCTATAAGACCTCAATGATAGGTATTAACTGTTCTCCGACCTTGATTCAATATTTGAAAAATCTTTTGGGTTGCTTGGTGGGCTCTTTCCCCTTTACTTATCTAGGAATGTCAATATCAAATTCTAAGCCCTCTATAACTGTTTTGGATAAGGTATTAGAGAGAGTCCAAGTGAAGTTGGATCTTTAAAAATCGAAATACCTATCTATAGGTGGTAGGGTTGTATTGATAAGTTCTTGTTTAGCTAATTTACTAATCTACTTGATGTCTCTTATTCAAATGTTAGCCTCAGTGATAAGAAAAATTGAAAGAATGATGCGTAATTTACGGTGGGGGTCTTTTGGGGAAGAAATAAAGTATCACTTACTTAGATGGGATCGTATTTGTACTCTTAAGAGTGAATGTGGTCGTAGAATTAGAAATATAAAATATATATGAATGAGGCATTGCTTTGTAAGTGGTGGTGAAGAAGTTTTTAGTATACAGATCAGCTTTGGTTCTAGGTTTTGTCTTCGAAATATGGCCTGGATAGGCAAGGAATGTGGTTACGAGGGGGTAAAAATAGAGAAATGTCTTATCTATGGACATTTATTTACAAATGTAGGTCAATGATTGCGAGTTATTTTCGTTAGAATGTTGGTTGTGGTAACATCTCTTTCTGGCATCATAAGTGGATAGGTGATGCCCTTCTGAAGCTTACTTATCCGGAACTTTTTGCTAAGGTTTCGCAACCTAATGTTAAGGTTTCTGATATGGTTGAAATGAGAGATAATCGTGTTGTTTGGCGTTTTAATTTCCCGTATAATAGGCTAAGTAAAAATATTTATCTTCAATGGAACGATTTGATAGGTATCTTGGATTCGGTTTATATTTCCCAATGGGCAATAAATGAAGTGATTTGGGAAGTTGAGTGCGATGGGATATTTTCAGTCAAATCTTGTTATCGGCTTTTTTTTCACGATAGATGGAGATGGTCTTTACCTGTCGTAGCCAAAGTATGGAAATGACATGTTCCCCAAAACGTGCAGGTGTTTTTATGGTCAGCTATCCAAAATAAGATTTTGACGGTGGATAATTTGATCAAGAAAGGTAAAACTTTGATGTAGAAGGGTAAAACTTTGATGTGTAAAGTGGATGAAGAATCTGGGGAGCATCTTCTCTTGCCACATTGCCTCAAGAATTTGGTACTGGTTATTTGGGCTACTTGAGGTTCATAAGCCTCAAGAATTTGGTACTGGTTATTTGGGCTACTTGGGGTTCATGCTTCACTGCCCTAATCTGTGATGGGTACTTGGGGTTCACGCTTCACTGCCTTAATCCCTAATCTGTGATGGGTTTAGTGTCACAATTAGCCTTTAATCATTTACCTTCCAAGGGAATTTTGGTGTAACAAATAACGAGAAGGGTACTCTATGAGAACTATGGAAATACAGAAATAGATGGATGGTGCAAGAATGTTTTGAAGAGGTCAATTGCTCATATGCTGGCTCTAATAGTATAACTACGGCTAACCAATCATAGTTATTGGCTCTGTTGCAAAGGTTAAAAAAAAATTCTCTCTAAAAACATCGAGAATAGCTACCTTATTGAATCTCAAGAGTTAAAAAAATTTCATCTCTATAAACATCGAGAATAGCTATATTATTGAAAGACATTCAATGAACGCAATTAATTAATACAAGAAAGAACAATGTATACCATTGGAGCCATTGAAACTAAAGTTTAACTGATTGCATATTATAGATCTTGTGGCTCCAAGCTCCATCGGAGATTATGGATCTGGAATCTACTTTCAATTTCTTTTTGTCATATCTTTCGCGCAAGACAAATTCCTTAGTTGACTAAAAAAAGGGCATCTGTGTCCGCTCTAATTATCTCCTATGATGTAATTTATTTTGAGTAGATTTTATAAATAAAATGAAAACTATTTATCAAAAACAAAAAAAAAAGATTGCAACCCTATATAAACTTTTTCCATTTACAAAACTATTATTTTAAAAATTTCTTTATTTTTCCATATTCATAATCTCCATGTTAGAGAACATATGTCCTTAAAAATTGGGTAAAAAAATCCATCTTAAAAATAAATTTTGAAGTAACTCATTTATATACAATCTAACAGAAACGATATCGTTCATCAACATTTTACTATTTATAGGGTAATCTCTAACACAATCCCCCATATTACAAATAAAATTGTATTCAACAATATTTACTTTTATTACAAGAAGACCATCATCACTTCTATTCATTAGAAATATCTTTATTACACGTCATCCTCACTTCTATTCATTAGAAATATCTCATATGGCTTTGGATAAATTATTATCATCACTTGTATTCATTAGAAATACCTCATATGATTTTTGATAAACTTGGACTAATCGTAAAGTCCAAATTTTTGTTTTTTTTTTGTTTTTAACTTTGATGACGCTTACAACCGCCCACTTTCAAATACCAACAAGAAAAGCAAGTCGGACCACTTGTAAACATTTCTCTTTCCCATCCCATCCGAACAAAGAAACACGAATACATTTATAAAAACAAAGAATGGCGCTTTATTTTTTGCGGCTGCAGAGAAAACGGGATCCACCATAAAAAAGCCCTACCCTATCCCACACGTCTCTATGTATGTGCCCCATTCAATTGCACAACCAACTCTCTTTTTTTTTTACCCCTTAGTGGCCTAGGTGGGGCAACCGCTCCGCCCAGGAGGCTGGGATTCGACCTGGGCCGTTCCGACGTCTAACGGAACCGGTTGGAACCGCCCAGACCGGCTTGGACCCCGGTTGGAACCCAACCATGAGGAGGTTTTTTCCATGCCCCTCTCTCTCGAAGTTTGCGTTGAAGTAAATGTAAGCATGAGAGAGAGAGAAATTTATAAAGACGAAAGCACAAGGATAGTCAATTCATTGGGCAAGCATCCGTAGATATACATGGTAGATAAGTAGCAGGCTTAAAGCAAGACACACACAGAGTCCTATGTACAGTAGTCATAGGAAAGCACACAGCAAAAGCAGAGGAAGCATGACTGCCATGATCAACTGAACTGCCTTATTTCACTCTAGCAAAGCACCTATTTTATCTTCAAAGACACAACACATCCCAACCCTAACATATATTCTTTTTCATAGTAATGGGTTGAAAGGGTTTTCTTTCTCCTCTCATTTGCAGTTGCATGGGTCGCAGGTGCAGTTGGAGCCGCATTTGCATCCGTTCTCGGCAGCCCCGTTCATTTCATAGACCTCCAAGGATCTGCGTCTCCACAAAACAAACAAAACCGCATAAATAACACAACAGACGATCTATCTCTCTCTCCATGAAAGAGATGCACACATACCCCATTTCAGAGGATGCCTCGACTATCCTGGCCTCAACAGTCCTCTCCCCATACACATGCAGATCTGGGTACATATTACACCTGTTGTCTCCATACCATCAAAACGTAATTATTAAAAAAAAAAACTATCAATTAGGAACAAGAAAAACCCTAAAATGCATCATTAACTATAAAAAAGAACACAAAACACAATTTCGGATCGAATCCCCAACTCATCCTAAAATAATTCCTCAAAAAAAGGAAATAATAATAATAATACAGAGATTTTTTGCTATTTTGTGGACTGGAACAACAGTTTTTTATGTCACTAAATGAATAAGTTACAGAAAGATGAAAACCGATTTCTTTGCGGACTAAAACATTTTACATATATAGATTTACAGAAGCTTTTCTTATATGAATTGAAGAACCGATCATTTCTCAAACAATTAAATTACAGAATTAAACCCATCAAAATGTGAAAATCAAAACATTAAAAGAGAAAAACAAATGAAAAAGATAGAAGATCTTACCCTCCACAACCGGAGCCGCACTGGCAGCCTGCTCCACAACCGCAGTTTCCTCCACAGCAAGACATCTTCTCTCCCTAAAAATCACACAAAAACCAAAAACCAAAAACCGGAAGCAGGAAAACTCTCAAATATCACAAAACCAAACAAAACGAGAATGAGAAAGAGAAGGTTGAAAACCTCCAATTTATAGAATATTGAAGCGGTGGAGCAGACAATATCTACCGTCCACCTGTCAGATATCTTACCGTGTGATTATTTAGAGATGGGTCCACCGTTACAGTAGGCCACGTCACCGTCTAATAATTTCCCCTTCTCGATTTCACCGTCCAGTCCACTAAAAAAACGTCGCAACAAATTTGGATATTTCAGAGAGGAAATGACGAATTTACCACTATTTCTTTTACCCAAATTACCCCGAAAAGAGGTTAGGTCTAATGATTTCCGTGACGTTCGGCCCGGGATCAAGAAAACACAAAGGAAAAAAGAAATATAAAATAATTAAATTGTTCATCTCTCATAATAATTCAATAAAATTTCCATTAATAAATACAAAATTCCTCCTGAAAGTTTTATGCATATTTCAATCAAGTAATCAATGGTTCCCCCATATTAGGATGTTGAATTGAGCATGTCCATGTATATATATGGGTCACAATTTTTTTTTGCCGAAATTCACACCGGAATAAAGTTGAAAAAATTTAGAGATTTTTGGATGTCATGTTCATCTCAATCTAAGTTTCATTTGATGAAATATAATATATAATTCTCTACTCACAATTTTATCTTATCTTTTTGGCTTAGTTAATTGTCCTACATGTCTAGAAAATTGACATCATATTTTCGTTATTGTTTTTCTTGTTTGACCTTGGATTGCTCCATTTCTTGTATTCATTTAGTAATAGTTGTCCATGTCAAATACGCAAAGAAAATTCTAGAAAAATGACAAAGTATTTTATATAGAATTTTGTGGCCAGAAGATAACTGAAAGTTTGCTTTCAGGCAAAAGATATAGAACTCGAATTCAAATTCCATACGGCTTTAAAAATCCATCACATAAGGTTATTCAAGGGTTGGAAAACTAGATCATCTTGACATATGGAGTCTTAAAAAATATTGTATCTTGTAACAAATTATCTAAATTGTCAATTTTTTTAAAAAAATTCAAGTGCTCATAGATTTATTTGATTTGAACTATTTTTAGAGTTTGAAATTTTATATTTAGAGATAAAAATAAATTTTTAAGCCATCCTAATAATTTTGGACGTCAAAGTTATATTTAAAATAAAATTTGAAGGTGTTGAAGGTTGCAGCCTTATATTCAGAAATGGGGATTGACTTCCAAATTCATGCGGATATCAAACTCACACGCAAACGAAACACATTTGGACAATTAGTAAGATAACAAAAAGATAAACCTAAAATATTAACATAAACGCCACATAATAAGACTTTCATAAGGAGAGAGAAACAATATTCAAACGTTATGAGAGAGAGAGAGGGGAATTATCCCAAAGTATTTTAGTGATCTTTGTGTTGTAAAATGGGGATTAAAAAATTCCCAGCTTGAACCAGAATTGCTGAGTTCATTGGGAAAGCATGGGGCCGATCCCGTTCTGGGAAACCTCGGCAGAGCTTGATTCTCTCAATTCCATGTTTTTCTGTTGTTTTATCTTATTCAGGTTGTTTGACTCGGGGATATTTCCACTGATAGTGGACGAATCGGATCTATGCGCTAACGATCCATACTGATTTTCTAAACTTAATTTTATGGAATAGAGGGGAGAAGTAGTGCTCAAACGATCACTCATCCAGATCAAGAATTGCCTATATAAAATGGGATTGTGTGGTAGATCAAGAATCGCCTATATAAAATGGGATTGTGTGGTAGCCAAGCCGAGTCCCTCCGGGAATCAAGAAGTGTAGGGTGGCAGCTGCCCGGGCTGCCCCTGACCCTAGTCCCCCATACGGTCGACCTAGGCCTAGGCCCAGCCCCGGACTGGGCCAAAAAGGCCCTGGCCCAAGCTTGGTTGTAGCCCTTTGAAAGCCAAACCAGGCAACATAAAATTCAAAACAAAAAAAAAAAAACAAGAGGGAAAACAAAGAAAAAAGAGGGTCGGGCTGAACCGGGTCAACCTTGGTCCATGCCCACCCCCTACCCTTGGGCCATGGTTGCTTGGCACTGGCCCGATCCTCAGGTCACATTTCATTCCTCGAGCCCTAGTTTTTTAGGGCAATGCTGACCGGGCCTGGCCTTGGCCCATTACCACCCCTAAGAAGCGGCCATATACTTCCTAATTTTCATCGGTTTCCATTTATTGTTCGATTTCTTGATAAATGATCAAGCAAACATGTTATTGAGGAGGTAAATGATCCTATTTGTCCGATTCAAATGGTGACACTTAAGGTCCCATCTGATGCAAGAAGAAAAGGTGGGATATTAAATCCCTCTTTTTTCCTTGTCTTCAAACAAGGAAATCAATAATAAAAGAAAAAAAAGTCATAGTTGTAATTTAAGACATGTGAAAAAGAACATTTTTCTTTCATAAAAATAAATTTCACTCCAAATAATATAAGTCTCCCAAAATGTGAAATTCAATTTTTTATAAGCTTATAAAACTCTAAAATTAACTTACAATCCAAGTAAACATATATATCTCTAAAATAGCCTTAAACAATACTTAAATTCTATAAACACCCATGTGCATAGTAAGTAGTACTTGTGAATAGTAATATGAACAATACTCATGAACATTAAATAAAAAATAAATGATATTAGAAAGGGAAGAGTTTATATCGAGCCTATGCTCTAAACAATCAAGTTAGAGTCTACTTCAAAAATTTTACTAAAATATGTTGTTTTGATGCCCAAATATACTCAAATTGATCATCTCGATATCAAGACGCATGGACATGAGAAAAAAATAGATTTCAAGTTTAAGAAATAGTGTAGTTTTTAACGCATTTTTGGACTTGTCAATTTTCAAAATTACTAAGACTTTCATAAATCTATCGATCTACACTGTTTTTTTAAACTTTTAAAAACTTTTACCTAAAATAAAGTAAATAACTAAACTAAATTATTTTAAAAAAAACCCTTTAAAAAAAACTACTTTTAAAAA
>NW_006498806.1:3689275-3703247 GCF_000471905.2 Amborella trichopoda | reverse complement strand
CACTATATCACCATCCCATCACTCACATCCGATTTTCAAACGTAAAATAATAAGAACTCGGAACGAGCCCTCTTATTTTATCATATCTAGATAATCTACTAAAAAGGATTTTGTTATTCTCCCACAACTATGAAGGATTTCAACTCATCCAGAACCTTCCTCACCATTACCTACTCTTACACGTGTCACCAACCAACATCTCTTCCCACAAACAAAACTTGATATGATAGGGACGGTTTATTTTAGGATGTGGTTTCCATAATTCCCAGTCTTTATGAAAATAGGATAAAGCCTCCACACTCTTTATTATTATTTTTTGACTTTATTTCGTAATTTTATTGATAAAAAAAATTACAACTAGATCAAGTAAAAATAATATTTAAAACAACCAACTCATGCATCTTAGCCCCTTTTTTGGCTAAAGCATCAGCTATCTCATTCTCTTCCTTATAGACATATTAGAAAGTAACTGACATAACTCGGGTTAAATCCATAACTTCCAACCATGTAGATTTAACTTCCAAAGTGGTCTAGATACCCCATTACACTTATTCACCATATTCAAAGAATCATATTCAACTGCACAGCACTTTTGCAATCCCCACTCTTTAAATAATTTCAAACTTTAGTCCACAACCAATATCTCCGCTTCATTCGTTGTTTTGATACCACACGGACCTGTGAAACAGAAGATACAAACACCAAGATAATTCCTCACCACACCCCCAATACATACTGGTCTACCAAGGTAATTCCTCACCACATCCCAACCTGCTGGTCCCGGATTACTTAATGAACTACCATCATAATTAAGTTTAAGGCCCAAACCAGGCACACTCCAACGCCTTTTATGCTGCACCTTATCCATCATCTGTGACATCAACTCCCTAACATTGATCTCCATATCCAACTTAGATACCTCAAATCCTTCCTTGGTAACCGAGAATTAACTCCACATCGTATGTAATATTCTTCTTTTGATCTAGACACCTTCCAAATACAAACCCTCAAAAACATGTCTATTACTTTACAACCAAGTCTCCCACAACACTGCAGCCCTACCTATCTATGAAATCAGCAAACCCACCTTAGGAATCCCTTCAAAAGGCATCTGATTTATGATATTAGTGTGACTCCAAGGTAAAGGGCCAACAACACCAAGCTTATCAAATAACCAACATCATAAATCATGAGTAAATGGACAATGTAAGAAAAGGTGATCACCATTCACATCACTTTGCTTACACAAATGGTTCGAACGTGGTTTCTTCTTACTATTGGAATTGATGTTGCTCTGTTTAGTACTGATTTGGATTTTTTTGTAATACTCGAATGTCTTCAATTGAGTGATTCACGGTTTCTTTTTCTGTTGATTCTTGGGCTTTTTATTCATTAGAAAATAAACCAATTATTTTTCAATCATCAAGTATTTTGGTCGTTGTATTTTGAATGTGGTGAATAGGGGTCGTTTTAAGGGGTTTAAAGTATCAGGGGATAGTCAACAGATCTCACATTTACAGTATGCGGATGACACTTTATTATTTTATGATACTTCTGTAGATCAAATTTTAAATATGAGAAGAATGTTATTGTGTTGTGAAGTGGGGCTGGGGTTGAAGGTGAATTTTGCATACTTCTATTATAGATATGACGTGTGAGAGTGATATTGTAAATCAGCTTGCTAGTATGTTGGGATGTAAAGTTGAAACCTTTCCCGTGAGGTTTTTGGGATTATCAATTTCTGATTGTAGGTTAGCAAAGTTGGTTTGGGATCCTATTTTAGAGAGGATGCACTGAAGCTTGACATTTGGATGTCAAAAACCCTATCACTAGGTAGTAGGATGACACTCTTCAAGTCTTCTCTCTCTTATCTACCTATGTTCCAAATGTCTATACTTTTGATGTCATCTTCAATGTCTAAGGCAATTGAGAAATTGATGAGAAGTTTTTTATGGGGATCTGCAAACAAAAATTGCTTGATTATTAAAAGGAAACAAAAGTAATGAACAAAAAACCCAATAATCAACACCAAAGGAAACAGTAAATCAGTTAACAAAGCAACACTAATGGATGGCATTCGAGTATTACAAAAAAAATAATCCAAACTTCCATTAACAACCAGCCCAAGAATCAACATAAAAAGAAATCGTAAATCAGTTAACAGAGCAACACTAAATTCTTACAATATTGAAAAAAAAACTCCAAATTAGTACTTAACAGAGCAACATCGATTCTTACAGTAAGACAAAACCTTATTTGTATGATTAACAAACCAAAATGCTTGATGATTGAAAATAACTGGTTTCTTTTCTAATGAACAAAAAGCCCAAAAATCAACAGAAAAGGAAACCGTGAATCACACAATAGAAGGCATTCGAGTATTACAAAAAAAATGAAATCAGTACTAAACAGAGCAACATAGATTCCAACAGTAAGAAGAAACCACGTTCAAACCATTAAGAAACAAAAACTGATTGATTATTGAAAGGAAACAAAAGTAATGACCAAAAAGCCCAATAATTAACACCAAAGGGAACAGTAAATCAGTTAACAAAGCAACACCAATGGACGGCATTCGAGTATTACAAAAAAAAAAATCCAAATTTCCATTAACAACCAGCCCAAGAATCAACATAAAAAGAAACCATAAATCAGTTAACAGAGCAACACTAATGGATGGCATTCGAGTATTTCAAAAACAAAAAAAAATCCAAATTTCCATTAACAACCAGCCCAAGAATCAACATAAAAGGAAACCGTAAATCAGCTAACAAAGCAACACTAATGGATGGCATTCAAGTATTACAAAATAAAATAAAAAAATCCAAATTTCCATTAACAACCTAAATTCCAGATTTGTTTGAAAGGACACTTTCGTAATGAACAAAAAGCCCCATAATCTACTTAAAAGCCCTAAAATCCATGGATTCCATTCGAGTATATATAAAGCCCTAGTAAAAACACAAAGTAAAATTGCAAATCACCATTACCTTTGTTGTGAGGGTGCTCAGAAAATAAAACCCAACTGCAGGGAGGGCGAGATGAGAGAGAGACTGGTTTTTGTGGGACTTGATGAGAGAGACCTCTGTGAGAAGGGATGGCGAGATGAGAGGGAGAAACTGCGTGCTGGGTGTGCGAGATGAGAGAGACCTCTGCGAGCAAGGATGGCGAGATGAGAGAGAGCGAGAGATTGCGTGCTGGGTGTACGAGATGAGAGAGAGACTGCGTGTTGGTTGTGCGAGATGAGAGAGAGGCTTTGCGAGTAGGACTGAGGTTGTCAGCTACGACTAACATCCTATTATTTTGAAAGGGGCAACATCCAACCGTTCACCCTCGATAAAACCATCCGAGCCGTTCGGTGCACCTATTTCTTATGCACAAGCTGGCTCACAAGAGTATTTTCCTTATATATATATATATATATATTCCCAACGCCTATAGGTGAAAATGAACAGTGATTTTGCCTATGCTCATCACCATCCAAAGTTTATCGCACGATCACGATTGTTGAGTAGTATTTTTTTTTTCTTCTATAAATCAGAATGATCTAAAATTTGAAGCATGTGTACATCTTAGTGAGGCACACCTAATAAAAATATGAAAAATATATTTTGTAAAATATAAATTCATCAAAATTTGTAAATTTTCAAGGATATTTTAGTTAATTTATATTTTTTGAATTATTTTTTTTATGTTTTTATTAGATTTTTCTATTTTTTATGAACACACTATCCAAATTTCAGATCATTTCAATTTGTAGAAAAAAAATAAAAATTAAAACATTACTGGACAACTGTGACCATGCGATGAACTTTGGACGGTGATGAGCATAAGCGAAATCACTGGTCATTTTCGCCTATCGGCGTTGACTAGTGTTTTCATATATCTATATATATATATATATATATATATTGAAACCCAAACCCAACCCGCGTCTATTTTGGGTCCTAGAGATGGACTCGACCCATCGTGGGTCTACCTAATGGGTCTCGAGTCAGGTTCGGGTCCATTGCCACCCCGACAATACACCATTCCAATCAAACTATGAGACACATGTTCTAGTACAAATGAAAATGAAGATTTATTCGAGAAAGTGTGATGTTATATTATGACTATGAAAAAAATACCATAGATGAGAGCCATGACCAATTGACCATCCAATACTGGAGTCCTTTGAGGGCATGACAAGACTGCAACTATGGATTTCAACTTTTTTAGAAACTTTGAGGCTATTTGATAAGGGCAAACTTTCTATGCTTCCCTTACCACATAAAATTTATATTTTCGCCCTTTATCCAACCGTTGATTCTGAATAGAGAGCTAAGATTGCCCCAATCACAATGTCACGTCTCTACACTATTTTATTTTTAATTTTTTTCTATAAACTACTTGGCACCAAATTTTGGACGTCCAATCCTCTATTAAACTCTCACTAGCAAAAAATATATATAAAAAGATTGAATAAAATAAAATGACCAAAATACCCCTAAAACTTTCAAGGGTATTTTTGGTCATTATATTTTATCGAAAAATTATTTTTAATATTTTTTATAGGTGCCTTCCAATGAGAAGATGGCATGTGCCAAATTTCATATTCATCAAATTTGTATAAAATAAAATAAAATACTTTGAGGCATTGGATCTATGATCAAACAGTGAGTGGCTCTCTTGATCAAAATTGGATGGCTGGATGTTAGGGGAAGCGTAGATCTTCTATGCTGTGGGGGAAGTATAGAAACCTTTCCCATTTGATAACTGCATAGAGTGCTAACAGTGCCTCACTTCAAAAAATGATACTTTCAACGAAACTCACACCGTACAGACATTGGGACAATGGCGTTATAATAATATATATTATAATATTACAGTATTATTATAATATAATAATATAATTTATTATGATATAATATATTAATATATTGTATATAATATGTAAGAGTATATTATAACATAACATTATAATATATTATATACAATATATTAATATAATATAATACTATAAAATAACATTATAGTATTGTTATGATATAATATATTATATCCTATAATATAGTATATTGTTATACTATATAATTATTATAATTATATATAATAATAATATTATAATATATTATAGGTGAGGTTTGTATAGAGTCAAGTCTCTAAACAATCAAAGTAAAATGTACCTTCAAATAGTATTGAGAAATATAGATTCAATACTAGAAATCTTTGTGATAGCATTAAAATATACTTTCATATTTAATTTATAAAATTTAAAGCTTCAAAAATAGTGTAGATCGAGCATATCTATGAGAATTTGACAATCTTGAACATTAACGGTCTAAAAACACGTTATAAGATGCACTATTTTTAAAACTGGAAATTCATTTTTTTCTCATATCCATGCATCTTGATGTCGAGATGATCAATTTGAGGACATTTGGGGATCAAAACAACCTTTTCTAGTGAAATTTTTGAGGTGGGTTCTAATTTAGTTGTTTAGATCCTCAGCTCTCTTAAACGTTTTCCATAATATTATGATATTAAAACATAATAATTTAATAATTTAATATAATAATGTATTATAATATGAGTAATGATCTTATAGGACACTCCTCCACCCATGTTTATAGGACCCCAAAAGATCACCATTAAAGTTGGCACGAATGTCTAGAAAAATTATCACACGGGTGTGGGACTTGGCTTTTCTATAGATCTGTGCCAAATTTACTGGTGATCCTTTGGGTCCTACACATATGGGTGGGGGAGAGTCCTATAGAATCATTTTTCTTATAATATATGTTATATATACGAAAAATGTTTATACAGAGCCGAGGTTCTAAACAATCAAATTAGAGCCCACCTCAAAAATTTCACTAGAAAAATGTTGTTTTGATGCTCAAATATCTTCAAATTGATCATCCTGACATCAAGAAACATGGACATAAGAAAAAGAATGGATTTCAAGTTTTAGAAATAGTGTATCTTGTAATGTATACTTGGACTGTAAATTTTCAAGATTTTCATGTTTTCATAAATCAGCTTGATCTACACTATTTTTAAAGCTTTAAATTTTATAATTAAAGATGAAAATATATTTTAAGATTGTCACAAAATTTTCCAGTAGTGAAAACAAATGTCTCGATACTATTTGTAGGGCAACTGCAGTGAAAATCATCAAACACCACCTTTATGAGGATTGGAATCATTGGATCCGACTTGGAACTCGGGGTCACTAGTTCTGATGCCCATGAACTGGTGCATCCCCTTACTAAAAAGAAATCATCCGAATGATTTTTCACAAATAGTGTTTTAAGAATAAAATTTTTCATTAGGTTGGGGTGGGAATGGGTCAAATTGACTTGGACCCGACCCAACTAGACCTGGACGCAAGTCAAGTCCAACTCAGTTGGACCCTATTGGTTTTGGGTTTATAACCGAGACCCTATTGGATTTGGGTTTATAACTGAGAAAGATATGAAAACTTAAGAAGGCAGTTTGGTTCAATAGAAAGCTCTAAAAATGTAAGAAAATACCAAAACAAAAAGACATGGAAGAAAGTAGTGAGAAGGGATATGAAGATTTATAATCTCAATGAGAGCATAGCTCTTGATAGAGCAAAATGACATAACATGATTTGTGTAGCCGAATAGTATAAGACCCACATGATGATTGATGATAATTTTATATATTTTATACTACATAATTAATATGATTTATATCATTTTGCAATAGTATATACTAGGTCAGATTGATCGTGACCCAACCCAAAAGGATCAAGCTGGACCCAGACCCAACTCAGGTCAGGTCAACGTCAAGTGTACCCGGACCCAAGTTGTTGGGTCATGGAGCCGGTCAGATCAACCTGCGGGTTCCATGGGTCGACAACTTCCATATCCCACCCAACACACGGTGAACAACTGTGTTGGTTTTCTTTTGGACCTAGAAAGTTCATATTCCACATTTTAATCCATTTGAGGCACATATTAAGTCATTTCACTCCCTATAAAACTTTTTACAGATCCACAAAATCTATGGCTCTGTTTTTCGAATTGAAGCCCCATATTTTCCAAATTGAAAGCTCCGAAAATTGAGGTTTCTTTTCTCAATTTTGAACTCTGAACTCGCTGATTACAAATTCACCATTTCAAACAAATTCAAATCATATTTCATTCAAAAAATGGTAAAAGAATAATGTGATTCAATGTTTGAGCCATTACGTCACTGATTTATATTTACTTTCTCAACTGATTTGTAGCGCTTTCTGCAAATTTATTTTTCATAATTTTGAGCCTGCCCGCCCCGAATCTGAGCCCACTCGAAATGCCCCGTGGGCCACAGATTCACATTTCTCAAACACCGGTTTCACTGTCTCCCCATAATCGTCCAACCATTCATTGCTCTGGATAGCGATTTTCTATAGAGGTTTAAAGTGTAATTACTTAAGGGCGTGTTTGGCTCATTGGATTCAAATTTTCATGAGGCACTTTTTCAAACAGAGTGTAATTACCTAAAGGCGTGTTTGGCTCATTGGATTCAAATTTTCAAGAGGCATTTTTTCTGGAATAGCTTGACAAATCGTGGTTCGCTTAGAATTGATATTTTCATTAGAATTGAGATTTTCGTGAGATTTTTGAATGCTCATTTTAAAAGTGACAAAACATATTAAAATTTTAGAAAGGGAAATATATCGAATTTTAGAGAGAGAAAGTATATGAAATTTTTTAGAGAGAAAATGTATAAATTTTTTAGTGAGAGAAACTATCTCAAATTTTTAGAGAGAAAAACTATCTCAAATTTAATTTTTTAGAGAGATCATATTAAAATTTTAGATAGAGAAACTATCTCAAATCTTAAAGTTTATAGAGAAACTATCTCAAATCTTAAAGTTTAGAGAGAGAACGTATTTTAAACTTTTAGAGACGTAAACTACATTAAATTTTAGAGAGAGGAACTACTTAAAATTTTTTAGAGAGAAATATCTCAAAATATTTAGAAAGAAAAATTATCTCAAAATTTAAGTTTTAGAGAGAACATATTACATTTTTAGGATTAAAAACTATATCAAATTTTAGATAAAGAAACTATCAGAAATTTTTAAAGAGAGAAACTATATCAAATTTTAAGTTTTAAAGAAAAAAAAATGTCTTAAAACTTTAAAGAGAGAAACTATATCAAATTTTAGATACAGAAAGTACTTGAAATATTTAGAGAAAGAAACTATTTAAAAAAATTAGATAAAAAAACTATCTCAAATTTTAAGTTTTAGAGAGAGAAAGAATATTAAAATTTTAGAGAGATAAACTAGAAAATTTTAGAGAGAGAAAGAATATTAAAATTTTAGTGAGATAAACTAGAAAATTTTAGAGAGAGAAACTATCTCAAATTTTAAGTTTTAGAGAGAGAAAATATCTTAAAACTTTAGAGAGAGAAATTATGTTAATTTTTAAATAGATAAAGTACCTAAAATTTTTAGAGAGAGAAACTATTTGAAAAATTTTAGATAGAAAAACTATCTCAAGTTTTAAGTTTTAGGGAGAGAAAGTATATTAAAATTTTAAAAAGATAAACTACCTGAAAATTTTAGAGAGAGAATTATCTCAAAATTTAAGTTTTAGATAGAGAAAGCATCCTAAAATTTTAGAGAGAGTAACTATATCAAATTTTAGAACGAGAAAGTCCCTAAAATTTATTAGAGAGAAACTATATTAAAAATTTTATAGAGAGAAACCATCTTAAATTTTAAGTTTTAGAGAGAGAAAGTATATCAAAATTTTAGAAAGAAAAATTATATCAAAGTTTAGAGAGAGAAAGTATATAAAATTTTTAGAAAGAGAAACTATCCTAAAAAATTTAGAGAGAGAAACTATTTCAAAATTTGAAAGAGAGTGTATTAAAAGTTTAGAGAAAATTTTAGAGAGAAAAACTATCTCAAAATTTTAGAGAGAGAGAGAGAATCAACATTTCCAAAAAAAAGATATTCCAGGCAATCCAAACAATGAATTTGCATTTTTTTTATCTCTACTTGATGCAATCCAAATAGGGAAATTGACATTTCCAAGAAATCTCAATTCCAGGATTGAAAAATCGATGGATCCAAACGAACCCTAATGGTTCGGCACAATGTGACTAGTAGTAACACATGGAAATACTAGGATCAATGTTTCAAAACCGTATTGGTGCGACATATCGTTTAGCTATAGATGTATGTTTGATCACTAGATCGGATATCCAGACCGAGTTTAAATGGGTCTGGATTAGTGATTTAGGAAAAAATGCATAAAAAGGTAAACTAAAAATATAAATTAAAATAGGGGTTTATAGTGTTGAGATATAGAGGCGATTTAAGAATATATATATATATATATATATATATATATATATATATATAAGGTGAGGCTTGTATAAAGTGCATACCTTATATTATACAAAGTACGGCACACCTTGTGTAGTTCTGTTATAAATTTTTTTACCGTGGCTTGAAAATCCATGTTCAACTCAAATTATGAATTTAAAAATCCAAAAGCAGCACAAATTGAGAGATCTATGAATGCTTAAAAATCTAGAAAATAGACTATTCAATTAACTTGTTTCAATATATTTTATTTTTAAGACATGAAGTTTTTTATTTATTTAATTATATCCATACATTTTGGTGTCAAGATGATCAATTGAAAGCCTCAAGATACTCTTGTTACTCTTTTTAACTAGATTTTTGAGATGCACCTTGTTGCAACGATATAGTATTGCAACCTTATATAAACTCTTTTAGAAATATACAAGGGAGGTTCTATGGGAAATTTTGACTTAGACCCACACCGTCTCAAAACCGATTTGGCCCTAATCAGTTCACATCAAGATCGATAATCCAAATCGAAAATTACCGGATTTTAAAAATACTATGACTATGGGTTTATTAACGTTCCATCAATGTTTTTTGTACTTTTTTTTAATTCTTTAGACCTGGTTTCTTGAAAGAGAGAAGAACTTTTGTTTACTTTTTTCATCCTTTGTATCCTTGTGACCTATCTCTTCCAGCTCTGCTCTCTTTTTCTTTTTCCTAGCTCTCTCCCCGTTCTTCTATACTTAATAAAAATATTATCAAATTTTGTTAAAAAAAAAAATTAACAAATAAAAAAAAAATAAAAAAAAAAAATTCCATCGACGACTTTAAAATTGATGTCTGCTAACAGAGGTCCATGCACTTTAAATGAATGACATGTTTGTTGGGACCTATCAATCCTCCACACATAAATCAATGACGTCAGTATGTCCCACTACTACCGTTCACATCCGCATCCCAATTTTAATGGGCCCTTACCACAATTCCCTATACCAAACCTATGCTCAAATATTTCATTGCTCCCTCTGACAAGGCCCAACACAAAAGTACTTTTACAATCTCAAATTCGAAGATGTAACCTCTCATTAATCTCAATAAAATAAAGTTCTAAATTGAAAGAAACCTTCCAATTTTTTGAAGGGCGAGATCAAAATATAATAAAATTCAAATTTTAACTTTTTTTTTAAATAATCATGATGAAAATATTTTTGCAAGTAGATCTTTTGACCGGTTCTGAGAAGAAACAAAAACAACAATTTACACAGTTCTTGCATTGGTATAGGAAACTGACGTTTTTGTAAAGCTCCCCCACATTTTTTTTTGTAGTCAATGGATTTTGATTCGTTGTACGTCACTCTCGTTTTAGAGCGTGTATAACGTATGCTCCCATGGGAGCATATTTTATAACCCCTCCTTTGGGCAAAATAGCGACTTGGAAGGATATTTTTTATTGGAAATTTAGGGAGAAAAATATTGGGATATTGATTGTTTGAACATTTAGATCTTATTCTTCCAAAAATTTTTAACGGCTCCTGTGCTATTTTGAGATGCCATTTTTTAGGCATGCAGAGTGAGTCATATTTTTGTTTTTTTTGAGGTTGGTTGTTAGATTCTAGAGATTACATCCCAAAAACTTGAGATCTAAAAAACATCCATGACTTGAGTTTTTGTCCGAGTTAGTAGATGGGTAGTATACTCTTACTAGAGCATGAAATCTTTTGGCTTTTTTTTATGGTTTTAAATTAAGGAAAGGTTTATATCCTGCTCCTACTGCATAGAAGATATATATTTCTCATTCATCCAGCTGTCCAATTTAGATTAAATGAGACATTGACCGTTTGATCTAGATTTGATACCTTAGAGTATTTTATTTTTAGTTTTTTTATACAAATTATACAAATATAAAAATTTATATTCAAAGGGTATTTCAATCATTTCAATAGATCTGATACCATCATTTCAATAGAGCACACCTAAAAATATATATTAAAAAGTATTTGTAATATTAATATATATTCAAGGGGTAGTTTGATCTAGATCTGATACCATCATTTCAATAGAGCACACCTAAAAAAAAATGTTAAAAAGAATTTGTAAATAAAATATAATAACCAAAATACACCTTAAAAATCTAAGGGGTATTTTGGTCGTTTTATCTCATTGAGAATATTATTTAGATTTTTTACATGTGCGAGTTTACGAGAAGAGTGGACACCCAAAATTTTGCATGAAAATATTTTGCAAAAATAAAATAGTATAAACCGGTGACATTGTGATTGGGGCATTCTCAACCGTCCATTCAGAATGGACGGTCGGATAAAGGGAAGTATATAAGATCTATGTAGTAGAAGAAGCATTAAAAGCTTGCCCTTCATATTATCAGATATTAAGGGAAACTTCAAATTAACACTGAAAAATCCAACTTAAGTAAGATTAGCCTCCTCGATCGCTGCAAGGTTATTCATTTTAGACTTGGAAAATCAGGAACAGCATCCGGATACAATATTTGGCCTACTAAATAATGAGAGCAAGAGAATAAGTTATATTTAATGAATCAAACAAAGAGTATAAGTTATAGAAGACAGAGCATTGACTACTAAACACACTAGAGTGCACCATGCATATGCTCTAAGAATATTATGTAAATATAGACTAAAAAAGCAAAGAGGGAAATTATAAAAAGTATCCTTTTATCTTAATTTTCTAAAGCGGATGCCTCAGTTAGCGAGTCTAAAGTGGATCTTGGAATTTCATGTCGAAAAACTCATCTTAGCTAGCTCCTTTATCCTAGGGAATAAATATATAGTGTGAGAGTGTGCTCTACGTACTCTTACTATTAATCAACAACTAAAGAAAACAAATTATTTATTTTAGTGACTTTAGAAGAGAAATTTGATGATTAATGTAGTCTTTTTTGAAATAGATAAGCTTCAAAAGCGGTGATTGCTCAGGAGCAGGCCTGAGTGGACACCTAACTCAAGTGTTCAATGACTTTAATATCACAAAAAGACTTCTATGCATGAGAGAGAGAATAATTTATGGAAAATAAAGTTATAAGGTAAGTTAGTGCAAAGAAGAACATTAGTACGTTGAGGAAAAGATATGTCATATGGCCGGAGGGAAATCAAAGGGGAGAAAAATTATGGGAATCTTACTTTTTGCTTTTGGACTATAATTCATTTCCGATCTTCCTATGAAACGAAAGTCATGTCACAAATGTTATGTATTTTTATACACATATTGATAAGGGAAATTTATCCAAATACTCATGAAAGATGATTTATTTGACATTTCGACCGTATCGTTTGATTTAATTTCAAAATATTCATATAAAGACACTGATCAGACAAATTACAAATAAGTAAAATGATTGAATAGTTCATCTCTCATAAGTATTCTTATGAATTTCCGTCTTGAGAATAACAGTGGGGAATAATCATAGCCTCATAAATTTTTATAATTGAAAACTGTGTTTTAGGATACTCTACAATATTGATGTAGGGTATAATCTCTATACATGTTACTAATGGCCCACAAAAAAGGTTAAAGTTAATGAAAAGTTAGAAAGCTCATCATCCTTTAAAAAAAGGTTGGCACTGTGCACTAGTGGGGAACAAGTTGGACCATCAAACTGTGAGGACAAGCTCCTCCATCCAATGTGGGTTTGCTTTAAGGAGACTACTTTTGTTGAATTCCACTTTTGTTTAGACTGGTGCAAGAATGCAATCAGTAATCTAAACATAAGAATGGATGCCAATTGATGTTACATCGATAGTTGAAGGATGCTTTAGTTTTTAATTGAGATTTTAAATGAAGAATAGTCTTAATATTTAATTTCAATAAAAATGTAATATAATTTTATTTTATTTTAGTTTTCATTAGTCCAAATCTTATATTAGTACAATATGGTATTTGAAAGTTAACTAATTTACAAAACAAGATCAAAATTTCCATTTTAATACCTGAAATGACACAAGATGTAGCAGATATGGAAAATGTTTTACCACAAACCAGACATAATAGGCATTGGACTCAGAATAGCACTACGTCGAGGATGTTTGTGGAAGCGTCTAGAACCTTTCTAAGTTAGTTGAAATGTGGTTTGATGTATTTTCATCATGAAATCTCGTCCATTTATTTACCAAAAAAAAAAAACCTTGTCGATTTCTTCAAAACCCTACCCCTTAAGACCCAATTCCAGAGGCCAACGCCTTCCTTCCTATCCCACAATCCAATAGCCCTAAGAATCTTAGACAATTCCAAACAAGTTGTAAATTAGCCCTAATTTAGGAATATTTTCACTAATTACCCATAAATTTCATAATTTAACCCTAAACCTAACCCTTGACAGACTAAATTCTCCATTTAATTCATGCCCACGAAATTCAAACCCTAATCCTCAAGATTAGCTCTAATTCAAGCACCAAACCCTAGTTTCTCCCATATAGGCCTCATATTGCACATGCACCATAGCTCATCCTTCGCATACCGCTAGATCTACCGTAGATTCATTCATTTTTTTCTCATATACATTCTGATCTTCTTCCATAAACATAGTATAATAATANGGACTACTTACTTTATATATATATATATATATATATATATATATATATATATATATATATACTAATAACTACTTAATTATTA
>NW_006498806.1:3624342-3689255 GCF_000471905.2 Amborella trichopoda | reverse complement strand
AGTAATTCAATCGCATTCTCCATGTTCTATACCAGAGACTCAATCGCATTCTCCATGTTCTATGCCAGAGACCCAAAGAGGTATGCTTTTGTTATGTACCAAAGACCCCAAAGAGGTATGCTTTATTTTAATTAGTTTTGACTTCTAAATCTTTTGATTGATGAAACCCTTAGTTTGATTTATTTCAAATCCTAGGTTTTATTTTTATCCCTTTTTAATTTAGTTTTGATTTCGAATGTGTTTTATGGTCAATGGCTAGGTGATTTATAAGTATAGCGACGTGGTCCTATACTTTTAGTTGGAATCCTTCTGTGGTTGAAAAATTATTATAAATATATCTTAATTTTTGTTTATTTAGAAAAAAATCTTCTAACTTTTATAAACCTCACCCGCACCATTTTTCTTCAATTTTGGGTGGCTTTTTTTACCAAAATAACTTTTACAGCAGTCGTATTACCATGAAGCACCAATATGGTACTTTAAGTACCCTAAAAACTGATCCATGTTATACGACATTTTACATACCGCAAAAAATTGAAGTATTATTATGGCACTTGAAATGCCGTAATAGTATTGCACTCTATAAACCTTATTTGAGACCGTTTTTTAATAGTATTGCACCCTATAAACCCTACCTGAAACCCTTTTTTCATTTACGGTTATGTTTGTATTTATCTCTCTAATTCTTTTTATATTTATCTTTTATTTATCTCTCTAATTCTTTTTAGTATTTATCTCTTCTTTCTCTTTTTAAACCGCCGGAAAGAAGAAAGATTTAGAGAGAAAAGATATATAGAGAGAAATAAAAGATAAATATTTAAAAGAATTAGAGAGAGAAAGAAGAGATAAATTTAAAAGAACTAGAGAGAAAATGAAGAGATAAATACAAACAGAACAGTAAAGGAGAAAGAGTTTCGGGTAGGGTTTATAGAGCTATTACGCCATTTCAAGTGCCATAATAATACTTTAACTCCTTATGGTGTACAAAATAACGTATAATATGGTTAGTTTTTACGGTACTTAAAGTAGCGTAATGATGGTGAATGCTATTTTGGTTGAAAAATGCCCAAAATTGGAAAAAAAAGGGTGTGAGTGAGGTTTATGAATGTTGGGTTTTTTTTTTTCTTTCTTTCTTTCTAAATAGATGAAAATTAAGGTATATATGTGATAATTTTCTTTATATCTTTTTTTTTTTTAATTTCAAAGTTTAAAAAATTGGTTATATGAATTAGAACTTATTCGAATAAAGAATCAATCAGGCCGATCCGGACCTTATTAAATATCAAGAACCGACAGATTCCCCCTTGAACTAGGGGGTTCTGATAGAAAACCTGTCCAAGTTTATTTTCAATATATTTAAATTTTTTATTTGCTAATTTTTATTTTATTTTTTAATCTTTGTACATATACTTATATTTAAATTGACATCTCTAGCATGATCACCCTATCTGGATGGCTACCCTTCGCGTGCCTCTCCATTCCCAAGGGAACGACTCCCTTTTATAGCTTTCCTCGTTGCCCTTCTCTTTTCCACATCTTCGATGTGCTACTAATCCTTTCCTCTATCTTTATCCACTTCTATTTGTTGGATTTTTGTGACCTTTAAAGGCCTTAAAAGATATTGTATAAACATTTGAATAAATGAATCATAAACTCAGTGGGAATGTGGTCTTCTTGTGGACCATACTAAGCAAATACAATTTTTCGATACTCGGACTAGGTTTGACGTGCTAAGCCAGCCGAGTTGGAAAAACCAAGGTACTTAGGTATAAAAATATAACCGATGAGGGTTTAGTGGGTTAGCTATTGATGAGATCGAAGTATGCTCGAGTGAGAGCCGATGGACTATGTGACCCTTGTCTGTGATGAATAATCGATAGAAACAAGACTAAAACCCAATCGTCATCACACAACATATACATAGATAACTGTACTGAGATAGTAATCTACCATTGAGGGTGAAGCATGTGTTGGGATATGGATATCTCGGGTTCATATTGATATACATCATTATGGATATATGGATATATGTCTCTGGATAAGGTTAGGTATCTAGAGGATAGAGACCAAGTTACTTGGTCAAGTTATCATACCATAATTATCTCCTCTAATTATGTGATTGTTTTCTATATATAGAGGAACTTATTGATGTAAACAATCATCCAAAATAGTGAAGATGTAGCCAGTTGGGTTTTGGATTCGTGGACGTAACGCTTCGACTTAAACCACACAAATGTTGTGTTCTCTCTTCTTCTCTCTCCATTCTATCATCTCATAAATTCTAACACGGTATCGGAGCAATAAAACTACTCGGCTTAGATCTGAGGTTGGCGAGCTCAGATGGGAGGTCGGGAAATTTCAAGACCGTTTGCCTGTTACTGGCTCATATTCATTCCGAATATTTCCTTTGATCCTCCTTTTCAAAGATTAAGCTGATGAAACCCTTTGAAGTGACAAATATCTCTGAAACAGGTGCTTTAGCAAAAGTTAGAGAGAGAGAAAGAGAGACGGTTGGATGAGAGGGGAAAAGAGCCCACGGCTGGATGAGAGAGAAAAAGAGCCCATCTTCTTTTTGAGATGCACCCTAATATCAAGCTCGAATCATTAACCAATAGTTTGATTATCTATTATGGCAAGGTTAAAATGGTTGATCGAGCCATTAAAACGTATCATCAGATGGACGACCATGGAACTCCTGGCACAGTGACTTCTTTTAATGCCCTGTTAACCACTTGCAGGGAAGCCGGAGAATTCAATAAGGTAACAAAGCTCTTTGTTGAAATCCCTACGAAATTTGCCCTGATCCCCACTCAAGTTAGCTATATGATCTTAATCAAATCAATTTGTGAGATGGGTTCTCTTGATTAAAGCTTATCGAGATGGTGAAGAATCGATATGCGCTCAATATGTCCAGCTCATGGGCGAAGCTTGAGGCAGAGCTCGGATTGTGCAAGAGCAATTGATCATGAGGAATCTATAAAGGATGTGTTTGTTGACAATCATGAAGTTGAGTTCTTGTCCTCTCAAAAAAATAAAATAAATAAATAAATAAAAACTCAGGTCGCAGAGCCGTGCAAAAAGAAAATTACCTTCCAGCCCCAGTCCCCCCTCACAACTATGTAGGAGATATGATGCGTAGAGATGAAGTCAACATCTCTATTGTAACCGCTGTGTGGACAAGAACATCAGTTCTTGTTGGTATTCACACATTTTTTATTGTCTCGCGCGTTATTTGCTTTTAGCGCCTCACCATGTAGAAGAGGACTTCATCACACCATTGTTGTTGTAGTTGTTGTAGTGATATCGTAAAGGGGAGCACATTCATGATTAGGGATTTTTTAAGGAGAAGTTTTCACAAATCTTCAGTGTTCGTTGCCACTTTATTTGTCGCAGAGCTGTCTTTGTTGTGCCTTTGTAGCACTTTTCGTACTTTTTAGACCAAGTTTGGTGATCACGTATCCCGGATTATATCTTTTCGCTCTTACATACTATTCAAGCACGCCAGTGAGGGCAGTGCAAGTTTTTTTGGGAACTTTTTGGTTTTAAGACTCCCGTTCCAATTTCAGTTTGATGATCGAATTTCTTGATCCTGGTTGATGATCAAGTTTTCTGTTACTTGATCCTGTTTGATGATTGAGTTTTTCTTTGCTCCATCTTGTGTGATGATCGTTGAGTTTTCCGTTACTTGATCCCCGATGTTTTGAAGAAGAAAAAAAGAAGTATCATTTTCTTTTAGAGAGAGAAAGCCTCTAGAAAGAAGAGAAGCCTTTGATAGAGAAGATCTTCAGAGAATTAAAACTTAAAGATAGAGAGTCTCTAGAAGAAAGTAGAGCGCCCAAGAAATGTTGTTTCTTAGAAGACCCTAGAGAGAGAAAGTCTCTAGAAGAAAGTAGAGAGCCCAAGAAAGGTTGTTTCTTGGAATACCATGGTAACCTGTGAAATTTATCATGGATTTTATCATTACTCGGTTTTTTTTTATGCAACTTAGTATTGTTCAAACTCCAGCTGCTTTGTGTCAAAGCATCTTGAGTTTGAGGGGAGTATTGAGATATGGATATCTTAGGTTCATATTGATATACATCATTATGAATATATAGATATATATCTCTTGATAAGGTTAGGTATCTAGAAGATAGAGACCAAGTTACTTGGTCATCAAGTTATCATACCATAATTATCTCCTTTAATTGTGTGATTGTCCTCTATATAGAGAGAAACTTGTTGATGTAAACAATCATCCAAAATAATGAAGATGTAGCCAATTGGGCTTTGGATCTGTGGACGTAAGGCTTCGACCTGAACCGTAAATGTTGTGTTCTCTCTTATTCTCTCTCCATTCTATGCTCCAAAAAATTCTAACATGGTATTAGAGCAATAGACTCCTCCGCTCAAATCTAAGGTTGGCGAGCTTAGATATGAGGTCGGGAAATTTCTAGACCGTCTGCCTGTTATTGGCTCATATTTGTTTCGAATATTTCCTTTGATCCTCCTTTTCAAATATCAAGCTGATGAAACCCTTTGCAGTGATAAATATCTTTGAAACAGGTGCTTTAGTAGGAGTTAGAGAGAGAAAAAGAGACAATTGTATGGGAGAGAAAAAGAACCCACCGGTAGATGAGAAAGAAAAAGAGCCCATCTTCGTTTTGAGATGCACCCAAATATCAGGCTCAAATTGTTCACCAATAGTTTGATTATCTATTATGGCAAGGCTAAAATGGTTGATCGAGCCATTAAAACGTATCATCAGATGGACGATCATGGAACTCCTCGCACAGTGACTTCTTTTAATACCCTATTAACCACTTGCAGGGAAGTCGGAGAATTCAATAAGGTAACATAGCTCTTTGTTGAAATCCGGCAAAATTTGGCTTGACCCCACTCAAGTTAGCTATATGATCTTATTCAAGTCAATTTGTGAGATGGGTTCTCATGATTAAAGCTTATCGAGATGGTGAAGAATCGGTAGGCGCCCAATATGTCTATCTCATGGGCGAAGCTTGAGGCAGAGCTTGGATTGAGCAAGAGCAATTGATCATGAGGAATCTGTGAAGGATGTGTTTGTTGACAATCATGAAGTTGAGTTCTTATCCTCTACAAAAAAAAAAAAAAAAAATAAACTTTTCTCGCCGCTGAGCTGCGTAAAAAGAAAACAACCTTTTGGCCCCAGTCTCACCTCATAACTATACAGGAAACAACCTTTTGGCCCCAGTCTCGCCTCATAACTATACAGGAGATATCAGATATGATGAGTAGAGATGAAGTCCACATCTCTATTGTAACCGCTATGTGGACAAGAACAACAGTTATTGTTGGTATTCGCACATTTTTCAGTTGTCTTACGCGTTATTTGTTCTTAATGCCTCGCCATGTTGCAGAGGACTTCGTTACACCATTGTTGTTGTAGTGACATCGTAAGGGGGAGCACATTCATGGTTATGGATTTTTCAAGGAGAAGTTTTCACAAATCTTCAGTGTTCGTTGCCACTTTATTTGTCACAGAGATGTCTTTATTTTGCCTTTATAATACTTTTCGTGGTCTTTAGACTAAGTATGGTGATCACGTGTCCCATATTATATCTTTTTGCTCTTGCACACTATTCAAGCACGCTAGTGAGAGCAGTGCAAGTTTCTTTGCAACTTTTTGGTTTCAAGACTTCAGTTCTAGTTTCAGTTTGATGATCAAATTTTTCGATCTTGGTTGATGATCAAGTTTTCTGTTACTTGATCTTGTTTGATGATGGAGTTTTCTGTTGCTCCATCCTGTATGATAATTGTCGAGTTTTTCGTTACTCGATTCCGGTTGTTCTGAAGAAGAGAGAAAGAAAGATCATTTTATTTTAGAGAGAGAAAGCCTCTCAAAAGAAAAGAAGCCTCTGAGAGAGAAGACCTTCAGAGAAGAAAATCCTAGAGAGAAAGAGTCTCTAAAAGAAAGTAGAGAGCCCAAAAAAGGTTGTTTCTTGGAAGATCCTAGAGAGAGAAAGTCTCTAGAAGAAAGTAGAGAGCCTAAGAAAGGTTGTTTCTTGGACGACCACGGTAACCTGTGAAATTTATCATGGATTTGATCACTACTTGTTTTTTTTGTTTGTCAACGTAGTATTGTTCAAACTCCAGCTGCTTTGTGTCAAAGCATCTTATATAGATATGTCGAGTTAGTATTGATATACATCATTATGGCTGTATGGATATATATCTCTTGATAAAGTTAGGTATTTAGAAGATAGAGACCAAGTTATCATATCATAATTATCTTATGTAATTGTGTGATTGTCCTCTATATAGAGAGGAACTTATTGATGTAAACAATCATCCAAAATAGTGAAGATGTAACTGGTTGGGGCTTTGGATTCGTAGACGTAAGGTTTCGGCCTGAACCACGTAAATGTTTCGTTCTTTTCTTCTATCTCCATTCTCCATTCAATATTTGTGCATGTATGCTTCTATGAATTCTAAGATAGTATCAAAACAAGGTTCATGATTTGGTATTCCCTCTAGGGAGGGAGAGCAGAAGAGAGCAAAGAGGTAGAAGGGAAAAACATAGACATTTTGAGTAGAGGAAACTGAGAGACGTTCTTGTGAGAGAGAGAAAGAGAAGATGTGGCATGAGGCAAGGAGATCCGAGAGAAAGGTCCACGATCTATTTTGTGGGTTCGGAACCTTCACCGCTACGTTCGCAATCGTGCTGGATTGGGCTCGGAGGCGTTAATAGAGCTTGAAACAAAAAGGAGATTACTCAATATATTAAAAAAGAAGCAACAAAAGAATGCCGAAGCTGGCGCAATTCCAAGCTTCTACAAAACAAACCAACAGAAGGGTCTATAAGTAACTAAGTTTAAAGATTGGCGAAGTCCAGGTTCTTGAAGAAGCAATCAGATTTGTTGCTGAATGCTGATGATTTAGAAGCCATGTGGGTTTGCTTGCGCGAGAATTGCGTGATCGATGACTCCACAGGTACTGAGAAGATGACCTATGAAGATTTTTGCCACATTGCATCTGTGTGTAGTGAGCAAATTGGTCCAAAATGTCGGCGCTTCTTCAGTCCTTCAAATTTATGAAGTTTGAGAAGGATGAATCTGGAAGAATAGCTATTCTGCCAATTTACCTCTATGTGATGCCCACGTGAAAAAAGAGAAGAGGGGAGGTGCTTTAGCAGGAGTTAGAGAGAGAAAAAGAGCCCATCTTCTTTTTGAGATGCACCCTAATATCAAGCTCGAATCGTTCACCAAGAGTTTGATTATCTGTAATGGCAAGGATAAAATGGTCGATCGAGCCATTAAAACGTTTCATTAGATGGATGACCTTGGAATTCCTCGTACAGTGACTTTTTTTAATGCCCTGTTAACCACTTGCAGGGAAGCCAGAGAATTCAATAAGGTAACAGAGCTCTTTCCTGAAATCCCGGCGAAATTTCGCTTGACCGCTACTCAAGTTAGCTATATGATCTTAATCAAGTTGATTTGTGAGATGGGTTCTCCTGATTAAAGCTTATTAAGACGGTGAAGAATCGGTATGCGCCCAATATGTCCAGCTCATGGGCGAAGCTTGAAGCAGAGCTCGGATTGAGCAAGAGCAATTGATCATGAGGAATCTATGAAGAAAGTGTTTGTTGAACATGAAGTTGAGTTCATGTCCTCTCAAAAAAAAAAAAAAAACTCCGGCCTTAAAGCCACACAAAAAGAAAACAACCTTCTGGCCCCAGTCTCGCCTCGCAACTATACAGGAGATATGATGCGTAGAGATGAAGTCAACATCTCTATTGTAGATGAAATCAACATCTCTATTGTGGCCGCTCCACCGGCGCACATTTTCCACAAGTATGTACCCCCATGCACCATAGAGTCATATGGTTGCATCATGACCTAGTGGATCATGGTTTGTCTATAGGGGAGAACTTGAAATCCACAGACTAGGATTGTGTACTCTAGCTCATTGATTAACTTTGGTAGTCCAATTATAAGCCCTTATACGGGACTGTGGGTCATGGGAACTGCTGGGTCAGTTTGAGAAAGTTAATGTGGATCGTGATTTACAGTTGAAGGTGGAATGCTCCTGTATGTTGATTAAATACTAATCTTATTCGGATCCGATTCCTATCAAAATTAATTTAATTTAATTAATTTAATATTATTTTTAAAATATTTATTTGAATTTTTGTAAATATACTGATATTTTAATTTTGTCATTTGAATTTATAAATAGAAATTGGACCTCTAAAGTTTTAAATAAACTAAAAGATTTAAAAATCCTAAAAAATAAAAAATAATTTTTCTAAAAATATGTGGTATTGGAGGCCCATTTAATCACATGGGACGATAGGGTGGGGCCCATGAGTGGCCACCAAAAGGTAGCATGCCCCACCCATAGGAGATACTTCTTCTTATTAATTGTGGTGAGACACATCTTACACTAGTTGGCTTTCCTTTTGTGGAGAAAAGCCTACTTGCATTAAAGAAATGAAATATGTAGTTTTAGAAAACTTGAGAATCAAGAAGATTGTGATTGTGAAATAAAGAATGAATATTTAGTAATAAAGAAAGTAAAGAAATAATTTCTTTATTTAACTTATTTGATGGGAATAGGTTTAGGAAGCAGTGGATAAAGTTCTAGTACATTCCTTAGCATCTTGATGGCGGATATAGAGCATTGATGACTTACATTTCACCCCACAAGTCTCATTAGATCGACGGTCAATATTTATCTCATATGATTTTATGGTGAACCTTAATGCATGTAAAATATATAAAAGGGTGTAGACACCCCATTTTAAAACTGATAAAATCTATTGTTTTCCTGAACCCATAAGACCACATTATTTCAGTAGACCTCTAAACCATATACTACCATAATCTATGGTCCCCATCCTATGATCCACACCTAGCAAATCTTGTACTTTTTAGTAGTTATCCATTCCACACCCATAGTTTTAGTAGGTATCCACTCTACACCCCTATTGAGTCTATAAAAAAACACTAGCGTACTTCTTTCAAGAGGTGGAACGTGGTAGGCCAAAAAATCGGAGATAGAGAGAGCCCAGAGAGAAAACCTATGAGCAAACCCTAGATTTAAAAAAACCTAAGCTTTAGACTACCGCTCTTAGATTAAGAGATCCAACCAAGCCAAGGCCTGGTCAAAACCTGAAGAGAGACAAAGAGGACACATAACATAAACTCAGCTGGTCCTAATACGGGCGAAGCCTCAAAGCCTCAGGAGTCCCAAGCCAATTGGCCCGGTCTGGTATTTTTTTACTCTTTCTGTATTTTTTTATGTATTTATTTATTTTTATTAGAATTAAATATGTTTTATTGCATTTTATATTATATTTCGTGCTTTTTAGATCGATTTTGGCTTTGCCACTGATCTGAAAGCGGATCTATTCGTTTTTTAATATATCTAATCTCATATCAGAATTTGATTGTCGTCCTTTCTATCACTCTTTTGAAAAAAATCAGTTTGTGTTTTTTAGATATGAGGGATCTTCCTCTGAAGATCTCTTCGGTTTGCATCGTAAACAGTTTGGTGCCAACTGTGGGGCATTTCGAGCTAGTTTGATGGTTTGCCAAAAAAAAAAAAAAACAAAGAGAAAGAGATCGCCTGGTTGCCTTCTAAAAAGAACTAGTTCATTATTTTGGTTTGTCTTACCTTTCTAAGGTTATCCTTTTGGTTTATCTTATGCATGTATCGTCATTTTGTTTTGGTTTTCTTATTGTGATTATTATCATGTCACATGGCTCAATACAATATTGTTGTTTAGTTCACTTGTTCTCTTGCAGCCCTAATCGATTTTGTTCAAGAGGTATTTGATTCAATTCAGAAAGAAGAATATTTGTGTCACCAAGGATTTTTTTCTCTTGCGAACTCCGTACCATAAGCATGCACTTCCACTGACTCTTCAACATTGAACAATATCACTACTTTTCTGTTAAGAAAGACAATACCGTTGGAATTAACGTGAGGCGTTAATAGGTTTTAGCGTGAGATTTTTAATGGTCTTGTAAAAGCATTGAAGTAAATGATGGTCGGCCAGAAAGAGACGCATCTTAAGGCAAAAAAGAAAAAATAAATAAATTAAGTTTTCATATAATTATGATCTCATTCAAAAAAAGATATTTAGAAACCTCGTTGTTACAAAAAAAAAAAATACATAGCCATTTTCATTCTAAAATAATAATAATCACGTTCCTAAAAAAAAAACACGTTTTTAGGCCCCTTTGTTAAAAACTAAAATAATATCTTTAAAGGCCATCTTGCTTTCAAAAAAAAAAAAAAATTTAATTAAGGTCTTTCTCATTTTGGGAAAAAAATTGCCTTGCAAAAAAAATAGAAAAAAAAAAAAACCAGAAACAACATTTAGCTGCCTATTTTGTTTTTTAAAATAGATAATAATATAAATCAATTTTTTAAAAAAACAAATCCTACTCATCTTGCTTCAAAAGAAAATAAATAAATAAATTCCAATAGAACCTTTTTTATTCTTTTTGTAGACTCTTTTGTTTAAAAAAGAAATTGGCCAATAAAAATACCCTTTTGAGGCCTAAAAAAAAATGCTTCTATTATTAATAAAAATTACATTTTTAAAAAAATAAAATTTATTTTATTTCATTAAAAAAAAAGGAGAGAGAATTTCAATATTGATAATAAAAAAAATTCCATTTTAAGATGTCCTTTCCTTAAAAAAAAGTTTGTAACTTAAAAAAAAAAAAAACTTTTTAAGCCACTTTGTTTTAAAAAAAAAATACATATACTCTTCCTTTTTGAAAAAAGGAATTTTTTTTTCAAAAGTCCATCTTTTTCAAAAAAAAAAAAAAGCCATCTTGCTTACAAAAAAAAAAAAAGGAAACCTTAACCAAAAAAAAAAAAATTGAAATTCAGCATTAACTGTTGCGAGCGGAACCTAGCATTGAGAGCCGAGGCGATTGGGATTCGCGTAACTTTACCTGTGAATGCCCCTCCGTAATCCTTAGTCTCAAAACAACTCTACACATAGTAGGACCTGATTGATTCCTTTAACAGGTGATCAAGACCTATGTGGGGGGGCCCTACTCAGCCTAACCGCATTTCAATAGTTAGGAACCTACTCAGACGACGCCTACCCATATTTTAGGGCAAAAGTCTTCGAGTGTTTTGTTTGCCTATTGCAATTGATTAGTCTTAGATCTTAGTCCGGATCTGCTTCTGGTCCGAGCTGAAACCTTCTGGGTCCAGGTCCAGGCTTGTATGCAGTCTAGGTCAGGTCCGAACCAGGGTCACACCCATGTTCGAACTTAGGCCCCTTTTTGATCTGAGCAAAAGCTCATGCCAAATCTCACCTAGACCTTAGTGTGGGTCCATACTCGGTCTAAATTTGAAACTTTATAAGTCCAAGTCCAGGCTTGTGCCCAGCCTAGCCTAGGTCCGAACCAGGTTCACACTTAGGTCTGAACCTAGGCCCCCTTGTGATCTGAGCCAAGGCTCGTACCTAATCCAACCTTGATCCAGTCTGGGTCAACATCTGATCTGATATTCAAAGCCCTCTAGGTCCAAGCCCAAGCTTGTACCCAACTCAGTCTAGGTCCGAACTTGGTTCGAACCTAGACCCCCTCTCTGTCTGAGCCAAGACTCGTACCCATCTATTCTAGAGCTCAATCTAGGTCCTAGCCTAGGTCTAAGTATAGAGTTTCATCTAGAGCAAGACTAAGCTTATCCTAATTTAGAGTCTAAACTAAAACCCATCGAGTCTAGCAAGATTCATCCGGTCTAGTCCTAGCCTAGGTATTAATTTAAGGTTTCGCCCTTAGAAGTAGACTAGGTTCTGTCCTAAGCCGTCGATCTAGATCTTACCCTAAGTTTAGATTCAAGAACCGGGTCAAAGAGAGTCACCATGTTAGTTACCCAAGGTGACCATAATGATTATTCTACAGCCGACTCCGAACCTAATCTTTCGAAATCTAGAGACCAGTATGCCGCAATCCCTTGGGATTACGGCCAGAACCCAGGTCCGTCCATTTTTCGACACTCAAGTCTTCAATTAGAGGCATCTCAAGGATCAGCTCCTAATCCTGAGATTTGTGTAGTTTGAAATGTTAGCTCCACCCGAAAGACTTTGAATAGTCAATAGGTTCTACCTGGGGTCGTCCAGCAAGGGTTCTTAGGTAACCAAAGTAAGAATAGAGTGAGGAAGGAGGTTCATGCAGTGTCAAATGCTCATTCCCATAACTCAAATCAAGACAATTTGGAGGCACGATAACCTCGAAACCCTGATAACCAGGACCTACTTAGGTCTGGGGGATCTGACTCATCCGTAGGCCACCATAGTATAGCTCATGATGACTTGAACAATGTATGAAACAGGGGTATCGACCTGAACCGACCTTTAGGTGATGTAGGTATCTAAGCGACCCTCCAAAGTTAAGTTGATCAAGGCTATATTATTTATGCCCAGGGACATGGGTCAATTCCAAACTAGTTTAGCGCTATAGGACAACCAAGTCAACTAATTCTTCAATTGGTCCCAGTAATCCATCTGGTTCAACATACCGTGCAATTTCTATAGCCTGTGGCGGCACCTATAGGACAATACGTCCCTCAGGCCCAGGTATGCCAAACTGTCCCGATGACTATAGCTCATCAACCTCATGGCCATATGGGACAACACATATCCCAAGCTTTGACTCATCAGTCTATACTTGGGAACTTGCCAACCTGTGGGCCTACCGTCATGCCGAATGCCCAATACGAAGGCACCATGACAACAATGCAAGACATGCTTGTAAGAACGGGCATTCACAAAGTTTTACCCCCGAAGGCTTATGTTTATGAGACCTTCGGAGGCATGAAGGACCTTCCCTTCGGATTCGTCATCCCAGAATTCCGAATCAAGTTCAACCGGAAGAGCGATTCAGATACCCACGTTAATGCGTACCTTATCTTCGTTCGAGCATTGCGAGTTAAGCCAAATCAACTGAAGGCCATATTTTTGCAAATGTTGTCCGGCGAGGCTTTGAATTGACATTGAAGAATGATGTGTACTCAACCGCACATCACTGCAAATGAAATGTTCAATCTATTCGTCTCTCATTATCATGGATCGACACCAAGGCCTCTCTCCTTGGGCAAACTCAGTGCAACAAAACAAAATCCATGAGAACCCATTGAGGACTTCATCAATCGATTCTGCGAGGCGGTGGTGCTGGTCATGTATGTCCACTCACGGATCCGGGCAAAATCTCTATGGCCTTAGAAAATGCCACTCCCGAATACAAGACTTTCTTCAGCCAAGGTCGTATCCCCTACTCTTTTGATTCCATGATTGAGCAGGTGGAACGTCATGAAAGGGCCAAAGGAACACCCCTTAGCACCAGGCCCGAGAACAAACCTATAACCACTCCCCAAATTAAGATAAATAAGAACAACAATAACAACAAGGGGAATACTTCCGGTCAAGTTAATGAAATTTTCATTAACGGGCCGGCTCGTGGTTTAGCCATTCAACGAAGCAATTAGAGCTAATACCAAAGGGGTTGGCTTAAAGTCAACGCTCAAAATAATAACCAACGGCGAGAGGATAATTTTACTCCTCTCAAAGACCCATTAGAAAAAAGTACTGGAATTACTCTTGTCTAAAGACATGGTTTACCTCCCAGTGCCATCTGAGCCACCATTCCAAGTCTTGGATAAGAGAAAAATGGTGCAAATGGCACCGAAATCATGCACATAATACCCAAATTGCTATCATTTGAAACAGGTTATTCAAGGATTAATCGATAGGAGGGACATCACTGTCCCAACAAAAAATCAACATGTTGAAGAGCCTAATCAAAAGATGGGTATCTTCACAAATCCTCTTCTTGAAAATATGGTCACAACAGCTGGAAAGACAAGAGTCTAGGACAACCCGAAAGTGAACATTGTCATTCACATGATTGAGAATGGAGATGAAGAAGAAGACTTGGCTCAATTCATATTCCCTTGTGTCCAAGAACAGACCTATTGGATATTTTAAAAGGAACCCCTTCACCTCAAAGCCTCGACAACCCACCTAAGTGGGACTAATATGATGAGGATGATATGTTAGAAATCGATGTGACCAAGATCAACAAGAAGGGATCATCCTCTAATCGAGGGGCCAATAGCCCAAAGTACCCCATCACTCTCGCAAGGGCTGACCCTATCGAGCTTCAGGCAGGTGAAGTAAACTCCTTGACCCGAAGAGGCCGAGTTTTTAAGCCCATCCATTTGATAACCTATACCCTCGAGGAAAGAAAAGGGAAGACCCCCGAGCCAAAGTCACCGATGATTACCATAAATCAAGAAACCCAAAAGGAGTCAGGAGAAAACTAGACTACTTATGATTTGTCGGCACATCTTAGCACGATCCAAGCTCACATCTGCATCTTGGAGATGTTCGCCAACGCACTAGCACCTCACCAAGACGCACATCCCAAGCCACACACAACTAGATGAGTTGTACAGAATGATCAACCAGCTGATGACACCAATGTCGATCGTATTCACAGATGAAGATATCCCGCTTAGCTATGGTCAATCACTCCCCTATCTTAAGTATCGCTAAAAGTATACCAGCGGCACCTTCAAGTCCCGGTGCCAACAAATAGAGAGGCACAGGGTGGCTACCCTGCGTGTCTTGTCCCCAACATATCCATTGGAAGTCCCATAAGGGATACCTCTTGTGACATCTCAAAAGCCGGTGAAAATTCAGAACATGATAAAAATGATAATAGCGAAAAAGAATTTTAAAAAATGGAAAACACTCAAGAGAGCCCAATAACGGTGCAAAACCCCCCAAGATGACGAATTAGATAACCTGGATGAAGTTCAACAGAACCAAGAGTCCGAAGAAGTCCCTCAACCTACAGAACTCACTTACCATGGTGAGCAGTTCAAGAAGAGATTTGATGGTGACCCAATGGCTACCATCTTAGAGACAATCTATGTCAACTTAGGAACCTAGAAGGATCTAAGGTTAACCAAGATTGGAGCTTCATTATCTCTTATGGAGCAGAAAAACATGATTTCTTTTCTCAAGGAATATCGTGATGTCTTCACCTGGTCATACGATGATATGTCAGGGTTAGATCTCACATTGGTGCAACATGTCCTAGTATTCAACAAAGGGGTAAGGCTTGTAAGGTAGAAACTCCGACGTCAAAAGACCCACGTTGAGCTTAAAATCAAAGAAGAAATTGATAAACTGCTCAAGGAAAAATTCATCACCCATGTCGATTATTCATAATGGTGGGTCAACATAGTGGTCGTACCCAAGAAAGACTGGAGGATTCGAGTGTGTGTCTACTACAAAGACCTCAACAAGGCATGTCTCAAAGACAATTTCCCGTTACGAAAGATAGATACATTAGTTGACAACATTGCAGGGCACGAGATGTTGTCGTTTATGGATGGCTTCTTGGGCTACAATTACATCTTCATGGCAGAAGAAAACCAAACCAAAACATCGTTCATAGCACAATGGGGAACCTACTGTTACCATGTCATGCCCTTTGGCTTAAAAAACGCAGGGGCAACTTATCAACGGGCAATGATTAGCATCTTCCACGACTTAATGCACACCATCATGGAAAACTATGTCGACAACATCCTGGTCAAGTCAAAGGCCAGGTCCGATCACCTCACTAACTTGAGAACCATTTTCGAAAGACTCTGAAAACATCAACTCAAAAATGTGCGTTTGGAGTTGAATCCAACAAATTACTAGGCTTTATAGTAAGCCAAATGGCCATTGAGGTAGACCCGTCCAAAATATGGGCTATCCCCGAAATGCCCCTCTCCGAAACATCAGAGAAATCTATGGGCTTCAAGGTCGCATACAATATATAAGGCGCTTTATCTCACAGCTGGCAAACAAGTGCCCACCCTTCAATAGGCTCCTTAAGAAAGATAACCCATTCATATGGGACAATGAATGCCAAGAGGCATTCGACCAAACCAAGGAGAACCTAAACAAACCTCATGTCCTTAGTCCTCCTAATCCAAACAAACCCATGTTCCTATACATATCTGTGAAAGACATGACCATAGGGGTAGTGTTAGGACAATACGATGACCATGAAAAAGAACAAACCATGTATTACATCAGCAATACCATGGTCGACTATGATATGAGATACATGGACATGGAGAAGCATTGCTTAACACTTGTATGGGTTATGCAAAAATTAAGACACTATGTCTTATCTCATACAGTCAAGCTCATCTAAAAAATAGACTCACTCAAGTACCTATTGGAGATACCAGTCCTTAACGAACGTTTGACAAAGTGGATAATGCTATTGAGCGAGTTTGATATCGAATATGTCATTAAAAAATTGGTCAAAGGATAAGTCATTGCTGACCACTTAGCTGAACACGTACTGCCAGATGACACTCCTGTTAACACAGGTCTCCCTGATGAGAACCTCTTCATAATTGAGGACTCAAATTGAGAAATATACTTCGACGATGTAATAAATGAATATAAGTCAGGTGTACGGGTTATACTGTGCTCACTCGAAAAGATTTTAGTGTCAACAGCCATCAGACTGAATTTCCCATGTACCAATAACATAATTGAATATGAAGCCTTGATAGCCAGGCTCGAGAATGCCATGGAACTGAAGATCCAGCAAATACTAGTCATTGGTGACTCTTTGCTCGTTATAAACCAAGTTCAAGGGATTTGAAAGGTTAAAGAAGAAAAGTTCAAACCTATCAAGAAAAGGTAGAAAAGATGATAAAATATATTAAGCAAATCACCTTTCAACATGTAACTAGGGAAAACAATCGGTTTTCCGACACCCTTGCAACCCTAGCTTCATGGTCGACATTCCTTAAAAAGTCACCACGCTGCCATTTTACATCAGGCACAAGTTCCCACCAAGGATCGAAAAAGAAATAGAGCAAGAAAATGAGAACGAGGAGGAAGTGTATTTCGTGACCTCAGATGCACTAGTCAAGTGACACCATGGTTCCACGATGTGCTGTCCCTATTGAAAGATGGGTCATACCCTGACGGAGCCACCAAAAAGGATAAGCAAACCTTTGAAGGTTTTCTATGGGTTTCCGAATAAGATATGACCTTATGTTCAAGAAATCCTTTGACGACATTATCTTGCAGTGCCTCGATCATCTAGAAATCAACCAAGTATTAATAGAATTACACAATGAAGTAGGTCATTCTGGGGTAGCTGGCTTAGCCTATAAAATCAGGTGTCAAGGCTATTATTGGACCACCATCACTGCAGATTGTTGTAAATTTGTTAAGAGATGTCCCAAATGTCTGCTTTATGGGTACCTCATCCATGCACCGTCAGTACCATTTAACTCAACGCCGCCCGTATGGCCCTTTCTCATGTGGGGGTAATGATATTATCGGAATGATTTCACCAAAAGCCTCGAATGGCCACCGTTACATATTAATGGCTACATAATACTTCATAAAATGGGTAGAGGCCGCATCTTTTGTCAAAATTGAAGGTTAGCCTGTTGCCCGTTTCATAGAGAACAACATTGTATTCAGATTTGACGTTCCTGAGTCAATCATTACCAACAATGGAACCAACTTCAAAAATGAAAGGGTCACTAAGGTGTGCAAAAAGTTTGGGATAATGCAGAAATTCTCCACACCTTACTACCCTCAAGGAAACATACAAGCAAAAGCCATAAACAAAGGACTTCTCATAATTATAAACATAATAATAGAAGGTGACAAAGATTGGCACGAAAAGCTAAACGACGCGCTATGGGTCTATCGAACAACTGAGAAGACTCCTACTGGCATGACCCCATGCTTATTAGTGCATGGTATGGAGGTTGTACTACTCATTGAAGTCAATATACCGTTTCTCCGAGTGCTCATTCATAAAGATTTAGATGAGGAACAAAAGATCAAAGCACGAGTCGCTGCCTTCGATACTCTGGATGAAAGACGACTAGGAATAACACAAAATATCATAGCTTACCAACGTAGAATCAAGAGGGCATACCAAAGAAAAGTAGTTCCCCAACAATTCAAAGAAGGAGACATGGTACTCAAGAAGATCTTCTACACTCCCACAAATCTGCACCCATTAGGCAAATTGAAACCTAATTGAGAGGGGCCATTCGTGGTAACCCGAGTGCATGCAGGCAATTCCTATAAAATAAAAAATCAAGAGGGGTATGAACTCAACGACTTAATGCAATGTATTTCAGAAAATACTACCTGTAATAAGCTAAAAAAAAACAAAGTGGTGAAAACCTGTAAAGGCATCACGGGTAAAAAATAAAAATCCAAAAAGGAGGCGCTAGTCCAAAATCTCTAGTACGAAATAAGCGTTTGTAAGCCACAGTAATATTGCATAAGCTAACTCTGAGCATGGAGACTCCTCATAATCCCTACAGGTTCCCAACAGAACCATCATTGGGAAGACATGGGAAGGCAACATGAAATGGAGACCCAAGACTTCAACGATCCCTGGGAAGAATGTTGAGATCTCTCCAAGAAGGAAGCCCAGCAAAAACCCAAAGAACTCCTCATGGTTCTATGAAACACATGATGAGAGCTCCAAAGGCCAAGGGGAAATGTCAAGTCTCTTGGGCCCTCACGATCGCATAAGGAAATACTTTTCATCATCTTTAAATAAATGAATAAAAAAAAGAAATAAAGAAAATGACCACCATTGGAGCCACAGGTGGCAAAACTGTAAGGCCCGTCCCTCTTTAAAAATACTTTTCAAAATGACTTTTAAAATCTTCTATTTTAAAAAATATTTCCTGTCTAGTAAGAACTTCCTCCATCACTATAAGAGGTTAAATTGTTAGTTGATCTGGCCTCGCTCTTGAAGCCAACTTCCTATACCTGTTATGAAGACTTGAAACTAGCCGGGCACTTCATGGTTGTATGAGTATAATTGCAAACTACCACATACCGGAGATGAGAGAACCTCGCCAATGACAACATTGACTAGTTTGAGAGCTTTTTCTCTCTCAACTGGATCCCTTGAGACAAAAGGAGGCAAACCCATCCCCGTGTGTGTATATGACGGTCCATTAACTGGAATTTTGGAATAAAAACCCTAAAACTAGGGGGTTGAGTTTGTCAAAATTCAGTCTAAAAAGTATGTGCAAATAAAATATCCCTATGTACCTCGTTAAATCAAATGCACATGTAAAGATTAGCAAATAAAAAACGCCATAACTGAAGCAGTGGATCAAAAAAGGAAAAAAGAACCCCAAAACAGAGGCAAAGGCAAAAAAAACAAAGTCTCTGGGCAACACAACCCGTGTCGTTGTGTCGCCCAGCCAAAAAAATAAAATATCAAAAAGTGCTCCCCGGTGGAATTAGCCTAAACTGCTAACCAATTTAAAAAAAAAAAAAATGCTCCTTGGTAGCACGAGCCTAAATTGCCAGCGAAAATCCAATTCTGGCACGAGCCTAAACTGCCATCAAAAATCCAATTCAAAAAACGTCTAGCCCCGTATGACATAAATGGTCGGGTGTATCTATCTAACCCCGTATGACATAAATGGTCGGGTGTATCCATCTAACCCCGTATGACGTAAAAGGTCAGGTGTATTCAGAAAACGTCTAGCCCCGTATGACGTAAAAGGTCAGGTGTATCCGTCTAACCCCATATGACATAAAAGGTCGGGTGTATTCAGAAAACGTCTAGCTCCGTTTGACCTAAAAGGGCGATTGTATTAAGAAAATGTCTAGCCCCATATGACATAAAAGGTCGAGTGTATCCATCTAGCCCCGTATTATGTAAATGGTTGGGTGTATATGTCTATCGCTACATGACGTTAAACTGCTTAGAGGGCTCTATGGTTGTATGAGCTAAAACTACTAACTAAAAATTTGTCTTTCTAAAAACCTTTCTCATTTGAAATTTTTCATTATATGTCTTGTGTTTTTAAAAACTTTAATTTCTTTGTTAAAATCGGGACATGTCCAAAGCTTCAGGTTCTATTTCAAACTTCCCCAATGTTATCTAAAAAGATTTTTAAAAATGAGGGAGCTTGGACACCCGTATATGATGATTACCGCATTGCCACATCATCTCTCTTCAGAATTGACCAGGCAAACTTTTTTCTAAACAAGTAAAACCTATAGAAGACCTTAGGAAACCTTAAGGGAATCAAATAAAATGCCAGGTTTAAGAATTTGAAATTGTGAGTTAAGTGGCATGGCCAGAAAATTCAACTCTAATTTCAAGCTTGTGTAACTCACTGACATCTCACCCCTCAAACCCTAAGATGAAAATTCCTTAGGTGGGTGGGATGGGAGGGCAATGTCTTGGAGGGATAGTTGGTGTGCTCTCTAACCACGAAACGTCAAGATAAAATTAAAATGTCTGCAGTGTCTACTTCTTTGCCACCCACCTGTCCCTCGAAGGATAGGGAATGCCAAATAGGGGCAACTGTAGACACCCCATTTTAAAACTGACAAATTCCATGGTCTTTTTTAACCGATAAGACCACATTATTTCAGTAGACCCCTAAAACATAGACCCTCATAATCCATGGTCGCCATCCTATGATTCACACCTAGCAAATCTTACATTTTTTAGTAGTTATCCATTCCCCACCCATAGTTTTAGTAGTTATCTATTCTACACCGAGCAAATCTTGTAGTTATTAGTAGTTATCTATTCCACACCTATGGTTTTAGTAGTTATCCATTCTACACCTAGCAAATCTTGTAGTTATCCATTCCACACCCATGGTTTTAGTATTTATCCATTCTACACCCCTATTGAGTTTATAAAAAAAACCACTAGTGTGCCTCTTTCAAGGGGTGGGACATGGTAATCGAAGAGATCTCTCGGAGGGACAACTTGTGAGCAAACCCTAGATTTAGAAAAACCTAAGCTTTAGGCTACAACCTTTAGATTAATAGATCCATCCAACCAAGCCAAGGCCTAGTCAAAACTTGAAGAGAGGCAAAGAGGACGCACGACATAAACTCAACCGATCCTAATACGGGAGAGGCCTCTAAGCCTTGAGAGTCTCGGGCCCACTGGCTCGGTCTGGTATTTTTTTTACTATTTTAGTATTTATTTATTTTTATTAGAATTAAATATGTTTTATTGCATTTTATATTGTATTTTGTGCTTTTTGGATCGATGTTGGCTCTGCCACTAATCTGTGAGCAAATCTATTCAGTTTTTAATAGATCTGGCCTCATATCAAAATTTGATTGTCCCACTCTCTATCACTCTTTTAAAAAACATCAGTTTGTGGTGTTCAGATCTGAGGGATCTTTCTCTAAAGATCTCTTTGATTTGCATCGTAAACAAAGATATTGTTCTTCTCCCATAATCTCAATACCTCCTCTCTCTCCTCTCTCTTAGATTATCTCTCTCTCGAAGACTCTCTAGAGGGGCACGCCCCAACTAAGTTACATCTCTCTCTCTCTCTCTCTCTCTCTCTCTCTCTCTCTCTCTAAGATAACAAAGCGGGCACGCCCCAAACTTAACCTACTCTCTCGCAATTGGGTGGCATGCCTATGCTAAGTCAAGCTTGTCCTTATCTCATGGGTTCCAAATCAAGCAAGGTTGGTTTGTGATTTTGGGTAGCAAATAGATCATCCCTTAGCTAGTAGTTTACTTTCTCATCTCTTTGATTTCTATCTCTCATAAGGGTCAAGTCAAGGAGCTTGAATTAGACAAAAGCATTGAGACTTTAAGTGGATGGTTTTAGATCGAAATCTATGTGTATGGATTTGTTTATGCCATAAGAAGGAGGAATCTATAGACTAATGTTTAAGATGCAAATCAGAATGATCTCAAGTAGAGATTCGACCTGATTCAAACCACAAACTATTTTTTTTCAAAAGAGTGATATAAAGTGGGACAATCAAAATTCTGATATAAGGCCAGATCTATTAAAAAACAAATATATCTGCTATCATGTCAGTGGCAGAGCCAACATCGATCCAAAAAACACAAAATACAAATTAAAATATAATAAAACATATGTAATTCTAATAAAAACAAATAAATACAGAAAAAATGCAGAAAGAGTAAACAAAAATACCAAACCGGGCTAGTTAACCTGGGACTCCCGAGGTTTCAAGGCTTCGCCCGTAGCAGGACCCGCTGAGTTTATGTCATGTGTCCACTTTGTTTCTCTTCAGGTTTTGACCAGGCCTTGGTTTGGTTGGATGGATCTCTTAATCTAAGGGTTGTAGCCTAAAGCTTAGGTTTTCCTAAATCTAAGATTTGCTACAGGTTCTCTTTCTGGGCTCTCTATCTCTCTAATTTTTTGGCCTACCACGTCCCTCCTCTTGAAAGAGGCATGTTACTATTTTTTTTATAGACTCAATAGAGGTATAGAATGGATAACTACTAAAACCATGGGTGTGGAATGGATAACTACTAAAAACTACAATATTTGCTAGGTGTAGAATGGATAACTACTAAAACAATGGGTATGGAATGTATAACTACTAATAACTATAAGATTTGCTAGGTGTAGAATGGATAACTACTAAAACCATAGGTGTAGAATGAATAACAACAAAAATTACAAGATTTGCTAGGTGTGGATCATAGCATGCGGACCATGAATTATGGTGGTCTATGGTTTAGGGGTCTACTGAATTAGTGTGGTCCATAGGTTCAGGAAAACAATGGAATTTGCCAGTTTTAAAATGGGACGTCTACAGTTGCCCCTCTTTGGCACTCCTTGTCCTTCGAGGGATAGGTGGGTGGCAAAAAGTAAGCATTGCAAACATTTTAATGTTATCTTGATATTTTGTGGTCAGAGGGCAAACCAACTATCCCTCCAAGACATTGCACTCTTTACTAACCTATTTAGGGTATTTTTCATCCTAGGGTTTCAGCGTGAGATGTCGGTGAGTTACACAAGCTTGAAACTCTAGTTGAATTTTCTAGCCATACCACTTAACTTTAGGGGTTTTCATAATTTTAAATTCTTATACCTGACATTTTCTTTGATTCCCTTAAGGTTTCATAAGGTCTTCTATAGGTTTTACTTATTTAAGAAAATGTTTGCCTGGTCAATTTTGAAGAGAGACATGAGGCGGCAATGCAGTAATCATCATATATGGGTGTCCAAGCTCCCTCATTTTTTAAAATCTTTTTAGAAATTTTGAAAACAATGGGGAAGTTTAAAATAGAACCCGAAACTTTGGACATGTCACAATTTTAACAAAGAAATTAAAGTTTTTGAAAACACAAGACATATAATGAAAAATTTGAAATGAGAAAGGTTTTTTGAAAAACAAAATTTTAGTTAGCAGTTTTAGCTTGTACAACCATAGAGCCCTCTAAGTAGTTTAACGTCATGCAACGATGGACATATACAGCCAACCCTTTATGTCATACAAGGCTAGATGGATACACCTGACCTTTTATGTCATACAGGGCTAGATATTTTCTGAATACAATGGACCTTTTACGTCATACGAGGCTAGATGTTTTTTTAATACACCCGACCTTTTATGTTATACGGGGTTAGACGGATACACATGACCTTTTACATCATATGGGCCTAGACGTTTTCTGAATACACCCGACCTTTTATGTCATTCAGGGCTAGACGGCTACACCTGACCTTTTACATTATAAGGGACTAGACGGATACACCCGAACTTTTACATCATATGGGGCTAGCCATTTTTTTAATACAGTTGACCTTTGACTTCATACGGGGTTAGACAGATACACCCGACCTTTTACGTCATATGGGGCTAAACGTTATCTGAACTGGATTTTTGCTGGCAGTTTAGGCTCGTGCCACCAAGAAACATTTTCTTTATTTATTTATTTTTTTTAAATTGGTTGGCAATTTTAGGCTCATGCAACTAAGGAGCACTTTTTGAACTTTTTGTTTTTTTTTGCTAAGCGACACAAGCTGTTGCCTGAGCGACACGGATAGTGTTGTCAAAAGATTTTTTTTTTCCTTTGCCCCTGTTTTGGGGATTTTTTTTTCTTTTGCTCCACTGCCCCAGTTATGGGTTTTTTATTTGTTAATCTTTACATGTGCAATTGATTTAATGAGGTAGATAGAGACATTTTATTTGCACACACTTTTCAGACTGATTTTGAGAAACTCAACCCCCCCTGTTATAGGGCTTTTTTCTCAAAATTTCAGTTAATGGACAGTCATACACACACACGGGGATGACTTTACCTCTTTTTGCCTTAGGGGATCCTGTTGAGAGAGAGAAAAAGCTCCTAAACTAGCCAATGTCATCATTGACGAGGTTCACCCATATCCGATATATGGTAGTTGGCAGTTATACTCATACAACCATGAAGTGCTTGGCTAGTTTCAAGCCTTCATAACAGGCATAGTAAGTTGGCTTTGAGAGCGAGACCAGATCGACTAATAGTTTAACCTCTTATAGTAATGGCGTACGTTCTTTCTAGAAAGTAAAGATTTTTTAAAATTGATGGTTTTAAAAGTCAATTTAAAAAGTATTTTCAAATAGGGACGGGCCTTACAGTTTTTGCCATTTGTGGCCCGTTTGGTAGTCATTTTCTTTATTTCTTTTTTTATTCATTTCTTTAAAGATGATGAAAAGGACTTCCTTGTGAGATCGTGAGGGCCCAAGAGTCTTGATGTTTCTCTTGACCTTTGGAGCTCCCATCCTGTGTTTCGCAGGACCATGAGGAGTTCTTTAGGTTCTTGCTGGGTTTCCTTCTTGGAGAGGTCTCGACATTCTTCCCGGGGTTCGTTGAAGTCTTGGGTCTCCAAGTCATGTTGCTTTCCCATATCTTCCCGAGGTTGGTTCTGCTGGGAATATGTAGGGATTATGAAGAGTCTTCATCCTCAAGGTCTAAGTATGCATTATTATTGTGGCTTCAAGCACTTATTTCGTACTTGAGATTTTAGACTAGCGCCTCCTTTTTGGAGGAATTTTTTTTTTTTTGCCCGTGACGCCCTTTTCGGGTTTTCACCTTGTCTTTTATTTTCATTTTTTTTTTTTACCTGTGATGCCTTTTCAGGTTTTCACTACATCTCTTTTTTTTTTTTTGGCTATTACAAGTAGTATTTTTTGAGATACATTGCATTAATAGGGTCATTGAATTCATACTTATCCTGATTTTTTATTTTAAAGGATATGCCTGCATATACTCGAGTTACCACTAATGTCCCCTCTCAATTATGTTTGAATTTACCTACTGGGAGTGGATTTGCAGGAGTGTGGAAGATCTTCTTTAGTACCATGTCTCCTTCTCTGAAATGTCAGGAAACAACTTTTCTTTAGTATGCCCTCTCGATTCTACGATGGTAAGCTACAATATTTTGTGTTGCTCATAGTCGTCTTTCATCCAGAGTATTGAGGGCAGCGACTCGTGCTTTGATCTTTTGTTCCTCATCTAAATCTTTATGAATAAGAAATCGGAGAGACGACATCTCGACTTCAATGGGTAGCACAACCTCCATACCATACACTAATGAGTATTAGGTCATGTTAATATGAGCCTTCTCAGTTGTTCGGTAGACCCATAGCGCTTCATTTAGCTTTTCGTGCCAATCTTTGTCAACTTCTATTATTCTATCTATAATTCTGATATGTCCTTTGTTTGTGACTTCTGCTTGTCCGTGTCTTTGAGGGTAGTAGGGTGTGAAGAATTTCTGTGTTATCCCAAACTTTTTTCACAATTTAGTAACCTTTTCATTTTTTAAGTTGGTTCCATTGTCAGTAATGATTCATTTAGGAACACCAAATCTGAATACAATGTTGTTCCTTATAAAAACGGGCAACGTGCTGACCTTCAATTTTGACAAATGATGTGGCCTCTACCCATTTTATGAAGTATTCTGTAGTCGTTAGTATGTAATGGTGGTCTTGCGAGCCTTTTGGTGAAATCATTCCGATGTTATTAAAACCCCACATGGCAAAGGGCCATACGGGTAGTGTTGAGTTAAGTGGTAGAGACGGTGCATGGATGAGGTCTCCATAAAGCTGACATTTCGGACACCTCTTAACAAATTTTCAACAGTCTTCAACCATGGTGGTCAGATTTTCTGAGCCAAGGCAGCTGCCCTAGAATGACCTCCTTCATTGCGTAATTATGTTAATACTTGGTCGATTTCTGGATAGTCGAGGCACCGTAAGATGATGTCGTCAAAGGATTTCTTGAACAAAAGGTCATCTCTTATTAGAAAACCCATAGAAAACCTTCGAAGGGATTCTTTATCCTTTTTGGTGGCTCTGTCGAGGTATGCCTCATCTTTTTACATCATTATCTGGCAGTGCGTGTTTAGCTAAGTGGTCAACAATGACTTGTCCTTTGAACAATTTTTTTAGTGACATATTCGATCTCGAACTCGCTTAATAATAATCTCCATTTTTCCAAACGTCCCTTAAGGACTGATCTCTCCAATAGGTACTTGAGTGGGTCTATTTTTTATATGAGCTTGAATGTATGAGATAAGACATAGTGTCTTAATTTTTGCATAGTCCACACAAGCGTTAAACAATGCTTCTCTATGTTCGTGTATCTCATCTCATAGTCGACCATGGTTTTCCTGATTTAGTACATGGTTTGTTCTCTTCCATTGTCACCCTATTATCTTAACATTGCCCCCATGGTTTTGACTTTCAAATATATGTATAGGAACATGGGTTTGCCTGGATTAGGAGGACTAATAATAGGAGGTTTTGTTAGGTACACCTTGATTTGGTCGAACGCCTTTTGGCACTCATTGTCCCATATGAATGGGGTATCTTTCTTAAGGAGCCTATTGAAGGGTGCACACTTGTCTGCTAGTTGTGAAATAAAATTCATTATGGCTTGTATGCGACCTTGAAACCCACAAATTTCTCTGACGTTCCGAGGAGGGGGAATTTCAATGATGGCCCGTATTTTGAACGGGTCCACCTCAATGCTCATTTGGCTTACTATAAATCCAAGTAATTTGTCGGATTCAACTCTAACAGAACATTTTTGTGGATTGAGTTTGAGTTGAAGTTTCTGGAGCCTTTTGAAAAGGGTTCACAGGTTAGTGAGGTGATCAGACCTAGCTTTTGACTTGATCAGGATGTCGTCGACATAGTCTTCCATGATGGTGTGTATTAAGTCGTACAAGATGCTAGTCATTACCCATTGATAAGTTGCCCCTACATTGTTTAGGCCAAAGGGCATGACACGATTGCAATAAGTTCCCTAGTGCGTTATGAACAATGTTTTGGTCTGGTCTTCTTCTGCCATAAGGATCAGGTTGTAGCCCAAGAAACCATCCATGAATAACAACATCTCATGCCCTACAGTGTTGTCAACTAATGCATCTATATTTGATAGGGGAAATTTGTCTTTGGGACATGCTTTGTTTAAGTCTCTATAGTTGACACACACTCAAATCCTCTTGTTTTTCTTGGGTATGACCACTATGTTGGCCAACTATTCTGTGTAATCAACATGGGTGATGAATTTTTCCTTGAGCAGTTTATCGATTTCTTCTTTGATTTTGAGCTCAATATAGGTCTTTAGACGTTTGAGTTTCTGCTTTGCTGGCCTTGCCCCTTTGTTGAATACTAGGTGATGTTGCACCAACGTGGAATCTAACCCTGGCATATTATCGTATGATCAGGCGAAGACATTACGATATTCCTTGAGAAAGGAAATCATGTTTTTCCACTCCTCAAGAGATAAAGAATTTCCAATCTTGGTTAACCTTGGATCCTTCTCAGTTCCTAGGTTGACATTGATTGTTTATTCGAAGGTAGTCGTTAGGTCACCATCAAATATCTTATTGAACTGCTCAACATGGGAAGTGGGTTCCTCAGGTTGAGGGATTTTTTCGGACTCTTAGTTCTCTTGATCTTCATCCAGGTTATCCAATTCATTATCTTGAGTGTTTTGCATCGTTAATATGCTATCTTGAGTGTTTGCCATTTTTGAAAAAAAAAGTTTCCTTATCAATTTTATAATTTTCTGAATTTTCACCGGTTTTTGAAATGTCACAAGAGGTGTCCCGTATGGGACTTGCAAGGGATATGTTGGGGACCAGACCTGCAGCGTGGTTTGGTGGCCACCCTGCGCCTATCCATTTTTGGCACAGGGACTTAAAAGTGCCGCTGGTATGCTTCTAGCGATTCTCGAGATAAGGGAGTCATTGATCAATTGTGTAATTCGGTTCGAACAGGCGAATGAGAACGATTGGTTGTGTCAGAGCCAATTGTGTATACTTTCAAGTCCAGGTCAGCCAAAATGTCTTCCTAATTCGTGCGCTGAGTTGTGGAAGGAGAATTCTCCACCATTGGGGGATTAAACATCACCTTTGGCTATTTCAAAGGATGGGCATCGAGATGGTCGAGGCTTTGAATGCCACCAGATACATAACCCGAATGGCATGAAGGCTTCATGTGGCCTTGAAATAAGGTGAAAGAACACCCGAGTTTTCTTCGATCCCTGTTTTCGATTTTGGCTTGGGGTGATTTAGTGATTGTCTCCATTACGCCTTGCCATTGACTTCCCAAGCCTTAGCTTGGTTGGAATCCTTGGGAGAATAGCATGTGTCAAGCCTCGAGGGATCCGAAATCATATCGATGTTGACATTGGATTATGTCTTCCATCAATGTAGAAGTTTGTAGAATTTGAGGAACAAGGTCGCTGGCCTCTAGTTGCAAGGTTGCACAATTAGCTTGCTCGAAGGAAACCAGCGGGATTTCTCCAAGCTCGACCCCTACGACTAGTTTCCCGTTAACTACACCAAGGTTTGGAAGAGAAGAGAGTTTAGCACATACCGTGATGATGCCGTTCTTGTTGAAATTTGAGGCACTGATGGAGTGTAGGGGCCAGCACGATATTTTCATGCAGCCACGACTTTTCTAGCAATATATTGAATGAGGGTTTTATGTCTAAAACATAAAACTTTATCACTTGGATGACACTTGGATGACATGGCCGATCTTGAGAGTGAGAGGAAGTATGCCTTCAGTATGTCTCTTGGTCCCATCGTATACAATGATATTGAGTTGACACGGCTCAAAATCATCTGGGCTCTTGCTTATCTGCTTCACCATTTTCATAGGATATGTGTTTAAGGATACCCCATTGTCAATGAGTACCCTTCGTATCTCATACCCTTGCATGAAAACGGTGATGTGTAATGGTTGGATGTGAAAGCAGTTGAAGCTTACCGGGATATCTTCATTTGTGAATGCGATCGGCGTTGGTGCCATCGGTTGGTTGATCATTCCACACAACTCATCTGGTTGTGTGTTACTCGGGATGTGCATCTTGGCGATGACTTTCTCAATCTGGGCCCTATGTGCAGGTGAGTTGGCGAGCAGCTCCAAGATGGAGTTGTGAGCTTGGATCTTGCCAAGATGAATCGACAAATCATAAGTGGTCAATTTTTCCCGTGACTCCTTTTGGGGTCACGATTTATGGTAATCATCAGTGGCTTGGGCATGGGGGTTTTCCCTATTCTTTTCTCTAGGGTATCGGCCATCAAATAGATGGGCTTGAAAACTCGGCCTCTTCAAGTCACGTCACCTGCTTGAAGCTCAATAGGGTCAGCCCATGTGAGAGCGATGGGGTACTTTGGGGTGTTGACCCCTCGATTGGAGGATGATCCCTTCTCATTGATTTCGATCACATCGATTTCTAACATATCATCCTCATCATATTGGTCGCACTTAGGTGTGTTTGTTGAAGCTTTGAGGTGAAGGGGTTCTTTTTAGAAGATCCAATAGGTCCTCTTGGGGTTCTTGGAGGTGGTGACCACAAGGGAATATAAATTGAGTCGGGTCTTCTTCATTTCCATTCTCAATCATGTGAATGACAACGTTCCCTTTCGTGTTGTCTTTGACTTCCGTCTTTCTAGTTGTTGTGACTGTATTTTCAATAAGAGGATTTGTGAAGATACCCATCTTTTGATTAGGCTCTTCAATAGGCTGATTTTTCAGTGGGACAATGATGTCCCCCTATTGATCAACCCTTGAATCACTTGTTTCAAATGATAGCAATTTTGGGTGTCGGGTACATGATTTCGGTGCCATTTGTACCATTTGCTCTTATCTGTGACTTGGAATGGTGGCTCGGATGGCGCTGGGAGGTAAACCATATCTTAAGACAGGAGTAATTCCAGTATTTTTTCTAATGGGTCTTTGAGATGAATGAAATTATCCTCTCTCCTTTGGTTGTTATTTTGAACGTTGACTCTAGGCCGACCCCTTTTGTATTGGTTTTGATTGCTTCGTTGTATGGCTAAACCATGAGCTGGTCTGTTAATGACAATTTTATTAACCTGACTGGAAGTATTCCCCTTGTTCTTGTTGTTGTTGTTCTTATTTATCTTATTTTGGAGAATATAAATTTGTTCTCCGGCCTGGTGCTGAGGGGTGTTCCTTTGGCCCTTTCGTGACGTGCCACATGCTCAATCATGGAGTCAAAAGAGTAAGGGATAAGATCTTGGCTAAAGAAGGTCATGTATTCGGGAGCGACATTTTCTATGGCCATAGGGATCTTGACCAGATCTGTGAGTGGACATTCAATGACCCGCATCGTCACTTCGCGGAATCGATTGATGAAGTCTTCGAAGGATTCTCCTTGATTTTTCTTTGTTGCACTGAGTTCGCTCAAGGAGAGAGGCCTTGGTGTCGATCCATGATAAAGCGAGACAAATAGATTGAACATTTCATCTGGAGTGATGTGCGGTTGAGTACATATCATTCTTCAATGCCAGTTCAGAGCCTCATCAGACAACGTTTGCGAGAATATAGCCTTTAGTTGATTTGGCCTATCTCGCAAAGCTCAAATGGAGAGGAGGTATGAGTTAACATGAGTATCTAGATCGCTCTTCCCATTGAATTTGTTTCAGAATTCTGGGGTGACAAATTTGAGGGGAAGGTCCTCCATGCCTCTGAGGGTCTCATGAACATAGGCCTTAGGGGGTAAAACTTAGTGAATGCCCATTCTTACAAGCGTGTCTTGCATTGCTTTCATGATGCCTTCGTGTTGAGCATTCAGCATGATGGTAGGTCCACCGATTGGTGGTTTCAATAAAAGAATTTTTAGAATTTATTTGAATATTTAAATCACTATAGAATTAATATCTCTATTTTTATAAATCTAATTTTGATAAATAAAATATCCAAATATTTATAAAAATTCAAATAATAAATCTAAAATAATATATGTTATAAAACAAACATAATTAAATTCATTAGAAAGGAAAATGATCCATATGGTTTAAGAATTAAATCAATAAACATTGGGACACTCCACCTTCAACTGTGGACTGCATACCACACTTACTTTATCAAACCGGCCCAGTATTTCTCATGACCCATAATCCATGCATGGGCTCATTAGTGGGTCACTAAAGTTTGACCGATGAGCCAAGAGGTCGTAATCCCAGTTTGTTGATTATAAGTTCTCCCCTAGAAACGTTCCAAGGTCACCAAGACCTGATGCGACCACAGCTCCTATGTTGCATAGGGGTATTTCTCGCACATGAATAAGCTTCATCCTGTAAGGTGGATCGCTTTCCCGAAATGGCTATCATTATATACGTCGTGTGATGGTATATGGATGAAGCTTTGACTCCTGTCTCTGAAGGCCACCATCACACATAAGGGTCATACAATCCTCGGCTCACTCATCCAGGTATACTCCAACCTCATCAACAGATGACCTATTAGAACCCGTATCGAATAGTTTTTTATGCCCAGATAACATAGGTTTTTCTCAACCTTCTGGCCTAGATCGTGAAGCTCAGTCCGGTGTCAACAAACATATTTTCTTAGTATAGTCCACGAGGGACCACACTCCCATGAAATTCTTGTTCCATTATAACAAAAATATTTTATTATATGCACTCATAAGGCCTTTAATGGCCACACTCACCCAACATCTCTCACTTGGCTTTTGAAGGCCTTTACATTCTTTTTTCTTCGTTTTCTCTCATCCACATCTCTCTCACATGTCTTATTTTCCCACAAAGCAAAGAGTCTAGGTTTTTTATTATTATGTAAAAGCTTTGTTTTAGATGGTAGCAAGTGAAACTCCTTGAGAGTAGAGAGAAAAGACAATTTTACTAGATAGTGTTCATCTTGAAATTTTGCAGCATGATTTATTTTGTGATGTGAATGTAACTTATTTATTTCTCTGAAAAAAATTATTATTTGGGATTCACACTATGATGTTATAATTTTGTTTTGAGCCTAGTTTTCATCACAAAGGATTTCAATTCTTTGAAGATTGAGAGAAACATTTTTTTTATTAAGAGGTGCTCAACTTGATTTTCTGCTGAGAAAATTGCATTGTGACGTAAATGTCACTAAAACGAGAACTCACACAATAGTATGTCTTAGGGATGGAACTGAGCACTATTTAATATTATTTAGTCTATTTCAATACTCAAAAGGATTCGGAGATAAATTCTTTATAAGTTGAGAGATATCATATTTTTATTGTGGGATGCTCATGTTCTATGCTGCAGTAAATTAAAAGATGTGGCATGTTAAAGCACTTCTTTGGATTCCTAATTATGGAGACCTTTTTTTCTTTAAGGCTCATTTTAAAAGGTTTTATAGTGTGTCATGAGTATAGTTTATTATAGTACAACTTCAGAGAATATAATACAAAGTTGGCAAGATATGATATTCTACATGAAGAGTATTCGATATAGGAATAGCTGAAAGGAGAAGAAACACAATACTCTAAAAGCATCTTAGTTTCTTCAAAATAAAGGGATACATAGAGAGACTTGATGGTAGCAAAGAAATGTTAAAGATAGTGGAAGAATTAAATTTGTGATATTTGAAATAATGGGATGAAGAATAGTATTTCTTCACAGTATGAGAAAGGGAGAATCCAAGTGCTGAAGAGATGGACACTTCCTGACGTGTTAAACTGATAACCAAGATATTCTCCATCAGTTGCATACTCTTCCAAGATCACAAAAGCTTGTCAACAAGTAAGAGCAAAGAATCAAGAAAGCTCAGGTACCACACTACATGGTTTTGATGTATGAAATTTATCTTATATTAAATGGTAAGATCATTTAAGAAAAGAGGTCTCAGTAACCCTTTTATTTTATGTTTCATATACTTATTTGGTTTTGGCTATTTGTTTTATGAATATGTATGGAATGTATGGACATTAGGTGATAGGTGCTAAAAAATTTGAAAGAGCCGGTTTTGAACGCCTTGTGTTTTGTTGTGCCTCTTTATGCTGGAGTATGAACTACATATGGCAGTGATACACATGGAGATGTGGTTTGATCAAGTGCTTTAAGCCTAAGTATGAAACACGAGAGATGGATGTGGCTCATTTAAATATGTAAGCACAAATGGAGTCTTCTGATGGAACTCGGTCTTAGTGACCATCCTCCCAATAATGTCTATAATATGATGCAGTGCATGTGATGATAATCTTTTGATAAAATCTCCATATTTGCCAAAAAGGAAGTATTTTCTCAAGGCTTTAATAACCATTCTTTAGTCATACTTTATTTTGGATAAAATTATAAGATGGTATTTATTATTTGTTTTTGTGGCCATGAATTTGACTTGGTAGGAAATTAAAGGTGAATGCGGCAAAATGATTCATGAAAGCTAAACATATAGTTTAAAATTAAAAATGGATGATTTGAGAAAAACCTAACTCTACAAATATGGTTTTGAAAAAGCCACATAGTCATGCAAGGTCCACTAAGTCTTTATGAAAAATCATTTTATACCGTCATACTACTATCTAACTATTGCATGTGAATGCATATATATATATATATATATATACAAAGAAAAACATTGTGTTTTGAAGGTATTTATAAAATTGGGAAAAACATTGTCATGCACTTTTCTATTTTTTTAAATGCCCATATGCCTTAACCCATGTTTCTAATAATTTAGAATCATCGATTACCTAAGGTCTTGAACCATATGAAATGTTGTGGGAATGCCATCTTGTTAGGCTTTATTAACACATGTTGTATTTATTAGATAACTTGGTTTATATGGATTTACTACCAAAACGACTAGTGTGGTTGAACCTTTGTGGTTCAATAGGTTTTGCATATTGCGAAACCAACGGGCATTAAATCACATATTGTATGAAACTTCCTATGCTAGCTCATGATATAGGCATAAGAATGTTGAGAATATATATGTTATATGAGCAATAATTGAGTGAGAGCTGCTACAGTCCCACATTTCTTTTAGCTGCTTGGATATTTAGATATACAGATGCAAGCTATCTCATAGATCCAGAAGATGTGAAGTCTATATCTGGATATCTGTTCATGATTAGAGGAGGTACAATTTTTTTTTAAATTAAAAAAACAAGATGTGGTGGAATTGTCCACCACGGAGGCAGAGTACGTGGCGTGCTGTTTGACTGCCAAGGAGGCCGTAATTACTTAATCGACGTAACCTTCACCCTGTGCGTTTTGAAACAGTAAGGATTTTCTACAACAACACGATAGTGATATGTATGTCAAAAGAGCCAAGATTCCATAAAAGCTCCAAATATATAAAACTATGTTTCCATCACCTAAGGAACCAAATATTGCAATGAGAGCACCTTCTAGTATTTGGCAGGTCAGTTGGAACAACAGATTTTGATTTTGTTCACCCATGGAACCCGGATGTGTGGCGCTGATTGTATGGCTACAAAAGGGAGCAGTTAGTTTGAAGAACTCCTTTGAGCCCATGAACATACAATCCCATGCGATGAGGGTACATGATGATCCTCTACGACAATATGTCCATGATTCGCGATGCGATAAGAAAGATAAACTACAACCACTTTTGGGATATGATCCGAGCAGTAAAGAGAAACAGACGTTGCCTTTATAAATCCTTTTGTGAAAAGATTGAGGGCGAAAGTCATGATTAATGTATTGAGAGAGAATAAGTGAAAAATGCTTGAGAGAGATATTATAATTGAGAGAGAAAGAACTGGGGATGAGAAAAAGTGAGGAAGAGAGAATGTGTGGCCTTCAAAGGTCAAGTGGGAGATGTTGGGTTTATGTAATCATTAAAGGGCTTATGAGTGTTTGTAAAATGAAATGATATAGTGGAACATGAACTCAGTGGGAGTGTGGTCCCTCGTGAATCATACTAAGCAAACGATCTTTGCTGATACCGATCTGTGCTTGATGATTTAGGCCAGTCGATTGGGAAAAACCCATGTTACCTGGGCATAAAGAATAAATCGAGAAGGGCTCTGATGGATTAACCCTCAATGAGGTCGGAGCATATGCCCGGATGAGTGAGCCGACGGACTGTGTCACCCTTGTGTGTGATGGTGGCCTACAGAGATGGGGGTCAAAGCCTCATCTATATGTCATCACGACATGTATATTGATAGATCGTTTGAGAAAGCAAATAAGCCACCTTTCTGGGTGAAGCGTATGCATGTACGAGAGATACCTTATGCGTCATTAAGCTGTGGTCGCATCTGCAGTTGGTGACTTTGACTCATCTCTAAGGGAGGACCTGTAATCCACATACTGGAATTGTGACCCCTTGGCTCATCGGTCAGACTTTGGTGACTTGCTAATTAGCCCCTACTTGGACTGTGGATCATGGGAAACACTGAGTCGGTCTGATAAAGTATATGTGGTCTGTAGTCCACAGTTGAAGGTAGAGTGCTTCATGATTGTTGATTCAATTCCTAAACCATATAGATCTTTTTCCCATCAAATTAATTTAATTGTATTTGTTTTATGATAATAATTATTTTAAAATTATTATTTGATATTTTATGAGCAACTAGATATTTTATTTATAATTTTTGGATTTATAAAATTAAATATATTGATTTTACAATAGTATAAATATTCAAATAAATATTAGAAATTATATTATTAATTTTAATGCATAAAAATATCGTCGGGGGCCATTGTGCACACGGGCCCACCATGTTTCTAGAAGGTGGGGTCCATATGTGCCTCTCATGGGTGGCACACCCCACCCCTTGGACTCTTTTTATTAAATTTTGGTAATGTTGAATTGTCACATGTGGTCAAATATGACTTGAACCGTATATTGACTTAATATGGAAGTAAATATCGATTTAATATATCTTTGATAGGTTTTATGGAAAATATGAGTAGAGATGTGCACAATGTTTAATTAAGATTAATTTGACTTATTTTCTATTAATGGGAAAATAGTTTAGGAAATGGGGATAAGGGCTCATGCACCTTCCATAATGTTGATGGCCCATCTATGGAATAGATGGCTCAGATCTCTCACCCCACAAGTCACCATTGATCGACAGTCCATGTTCAATCTTACAAGAAGAGGCAAGCCAAAGAAATCCCTGAGAAACCCTAATCTTGATCAAACCTATAAAAAAAGGTTTGTCTTTACCCAAAATCACTATAGCTTATCTTTCTATCTCTCTCTCTCAAGAAAGTTTATCTCTCTCATGTTAGATCTCTTTCTCTCTCTCCCACATTGTGAAAAGGGGATAAGGGTTTTAGGCTATGGATTTCTTCTCTCTCTCATCTCTCAACTATGGATTTATGGCTAAGGATTTTAGAGTTAGTAAAAAGAGAATTCATGCCTCTCAAACTAGGTTATTAAGGAATTCACAAGGGTTTGAGTTTGTGATCAAAGGGGTTCATGTTTCATTTGTGTGGCTTGGCTGAAATTGGCTTTTTAGGTTCGAGATTTAAGCTATACAGTTGATCCCACGCTATCGGATGGTGATGACATGGTGTGGGGTGTAATAAGCCCGGTTGAAGTAATCTCCGGCACTCTTCCCTTCTATTTCTTATAATCTTATCTTTTATTTTCAAGCATAGTGCATAGTGACTTCAATGACATCAAGTTTTAATATCTTAGTTTTATTATTATGTTGATTTTAATAACATGGCCTTCTTATGACTATCCAATTATGTAGGCAAACATAAATTTATATAGACAAGGTAGTCGGTAACTTTAGATGTATGTGTGTGAGAGAGAGTAAGGAGGGCGAAGCCAATATTGGCTTCTACAATGTGTAATAACATGTTGAGTAATATATAAGAATACATAATGTTGTACAATAAAGTATGGAAAAAGTTTATATAAGATTGCAACTTTAAAATGTAGAATTACAAATGCACCTAAAAAATCCATCAGAGAATGTTGTTTTCATATTGGACTTATCCAATCCTTCTTTCCTTTTCAAGAGGCATAATTGGTTCTATCAAACCTTTCGGTTTTTAGGATCTCTGAGATGAAGGTACGGACAACCATATCGTTTTATTCCCAAGCAAAATCTAGACTCAAAAAAAGAAAAAAGACTCCTAATTGCAACAAGTAACTATGCTTGGGTACCTATGAAAAAAAGACCTATGTGATCTTTAACTGGGGAATATTTTTTTTTTTAATTTTTAATTCACCCATTTTGTTTTAGTAAAAGATCACTTACAAATGGTCTTATGACAATAAGATATACTTCAAAATAAATCAACACAACAATCAAATCAAGATCTTAAAACTTAATGTCAATGAAATAACTATGCACTATGCTTGATAATATAAAGATAAGATTGCAAAAAATAAAAGTGAAGAGTGTCAGAGATTACCTCAACCGAGCTTATTACACCCTACACTGAGTCACCACCATCTGATGGCGTGGGATCGACGGTCTAACTTCAATCTCAATCCAGGAAAGAAAATTTAAGCCAAACTAATTCTATATAACCCTTTTAGAATTTTTCAGACCCAAATCTTAACCTCAAGACTTATTTTAGCATATCCCATGCCACCCTACCCTTAAGCTATTCAAGATGAGAGAGAGACTTAAGAGGTGGCCTATGGTTGGGCCGTGTCCCTCTAGAGATAGGCCGGGAGAGAGAGGTCTAGAGAGAGAGAGAGAAAGAGAGAGAGAGGAGGGCTTTAGGGGAGGAGAGAGAGTGGGGTGTGCCCCATAGAGAGAGAGGAGAGAGAAGAGAGATTGTGTGTAGAGAATAGGGAGTACACCGCTATCTATAGTGTAGAATTAGATTTAGAGTTTCTTAGAGTTTCTCATAGTTTGACTCTTAAGTGAGATTGAACATGGACCGTCGATCAAGGGTGACTTGTGGGGTGAGAGATCTGAACCATTCATTCCATTGGACCATCAACAATATGGAAGGTGCATGAACCATTATCCCCCTTTCCTAAACTATTTTCCCACCAATAAAAATTAAATAAATTAAATATAATCAAATATTGTGCATACAATAAATTTAGGACAAGTCTAAATCTTGCCAAAAAATCTAGTCAATATTTAGTCAAATATTTTCCAACCTCAAGATTCCATTTGACCTCATACCATATCTTATCAAAATGGAAACAAGATAAGAAAGAATAAGCGTTGGCGTGTGCCACCCAAGGAAGGCATGCATAGGCCCCAGCTTCTAGACCATGGCAAGCACATGTGCACAATGGGCCCCCATGAACTTTTATTTTATATTTCAAAATAATGAAAATAATTTTAGAATATTTATTTGAATATTTAAATCTTTGTAAATTCAATATCTTTAATTTTACAAATACAAATTTTTTAAATAAAATACTCAGACGTTCATAAAAATTCACATAATATTTCTAAAATAATTTATATCTTTAAACAAACATAATTAAATTAATTTTATAGAAAATGAATATATATGGCTTAGGAATTGAATCAATAATCATGGAGCACTTCACCTTCAACTTTGGACTACAGACCACACTTGCTTTATCGAACCGACCCAGTGTTTCCCATGACCCACAGCCCAAACAGGGGCTCATTAGCGGGTCACCAAAGTCTGGCCGATGAGCCAAGGGGTCACAATCACAGTTTGTAGATTTCAGGTCCTCCCTTAGAGATGAGTCAAGGTCACCTAGACCTGATGCGACCACAGCTCCTATGGTGCATAGGGGTATCTCTCGCACATGCATACGCTTCACCTTGAAAGGTGGCTTGCTTTCTCGAAATGGTCTATCGATATACATATCGTGTGATGGTACATATATGAGGCTTTGACTCCCATCTATGAAAGCCATCATCGCACACAATGGTCACACAGTTCCTCGGCTCACTCATCTAGGCGTACTCCAACCTTGTCAAGGGTGACCTATTAGAGCTTTTATCCGTTGATATTTTATGCCCAGGTAACATGGGTTTTTTTCAACTGACTGGCCTAGACCGCCAATCATAATCTGGTATCTACAAATATTGTTTGTATAGTATTGTCCACGAGGGACCACACTCTCACTAAGTTTGTGGTCCACTGTATCAAATGTTTCATTACAATCACTTATAAGGCCTTTAATGTCTACACAAACCCAACATCTCCCACTTGACCATTGAAGGCCTTACAGTCTCTCTTCCTCACTTTCTCTCATCCCCATCTCCCTCATATGTCTTACAAAAACATTAGGGGCAACCACCCCCTTAGTCAAAGGATATGCAATCATCAGATATGTGGATATGTAGCTAATCTCGATCTCTCTCAATCTCACTTCATTCCTCAGGTGATAGAAATATGGTTTAATATGCATGAAGTTTTTGTGAAAATGAGTCTCCTTATAAATGCAAATTGCCACTGTGTTGTCGTAAAAAATCCACATTGCCTCACAACGTACGTGATGAAAGCTGAGCTAATTTAGAAACTTCTTAATCCATACGCCCTCCTTAACTGCTAGGCAACATGCCACATATTCAGCTTCCATGGTGGATAACGTCACTATATCCTGTTTCTTTGACTTCCAAGAAACTACACCCCCTTCAAGCATAAACACGTATCCAGATGTAGATTTCGCATCATCTGGATTCGCGAGATAGCTTGCATCTGAATACCCTTCTATTGCTATTCAGTTCTCCCTTTGTATGTTAGCGCATATTTCATAGTCTCTTTTAAATATCTGAGAATTCTCTTGACCGCTTTCCAATGCTCCTCTCCATAATTGCTTTGGAATCGGCTGACCAATTCATGACGAAACACAAGTCTAGCCTTGTTCCCGTCATGGCATACATAAAGGACCCAATTGCGCTCCTATAAGGCACTTTCTCTAGGGCTCTTATATCTATGTCTTCGGCATGACACATTTTATTGTTTAGCTTCATCTTTTTGTTTATTGGGGTAGACATCGGCTTACACGTTCTCATATCAAACTTTTCCAATATCCTCTTGCAGTAGGTTGCTTAGGAAATTGCATAGTTTTCTCTTTTATGTTTCTTGTTATCTTGATGCCCAACACATATAAAACTTCTCCAAGATCCTTCATGTTGAAGTGTTGTGTAAGGAAAGTTTTTGTTTCTATTACTCGGGCAATCGAGCTGCTAACAATTAGCATTTCATCCATATATCAGGAAATAAAAACCACATCACTCCCACTGACGCGATGCTTGTTTTAGGCCATAGAGGGATTTATTTAGTTTATACACTAGGTTCTCCTTCCCTTTTTCCTCAAATCCCTAGGGTTGGGTCTTGTAAATTTCTTCTTCTAAATCTCCATTTAAAAATGTTGTTTTAACATCCATCTGATGAATCTCAAACTCAAAATTAGCTGCTATGGCTATAAGGATTCAAATAGATGGAAATTTGCCAACAACAGAAAATGTCTCTTCATAGTCTATCATTTTCTTTTAGTAAAACCCTTTGTAACTAGCCTAGCTTTGTATTTTTTTATTTTCCCTTCTAAATTCAACTTTTAAAAAAAAATCCACTTATAGCCAATGACTTTACGTTTTTGAGGGAGACTAATTCCCATACATGGTTTTGGTTAATGGAAGCATACTCATCTTTCATGGCTTCTATCTAGTATTCTTTTTCAGGATAAGACAAGGCCTCATGGTAAGTTTTAGGTTTAGAATCTGGATCTTCCCCTACCTTATCAAGTTGTGTTCCCCTAAGTAGACAAAGTGTTCTAGGTAAAAGGACGTCTACTTACTCAGTTGCTTCGTCTTAGTTTGGGCTCAGGTTCTTTTGTGGGTTCAGGTTCAATAATATTTTGATTTGAGAGCTCAATTTCACGCTCAGGTCTATTGGAAGTTTTAGGTTTGGGTTCTCGAAGCACAGCCTTGTTTCTTGCCTCCTCAAAGAAGTCGGCTTGTTTCTGTGTTATTCTTGCTTCAAGCAATCCTTCCTTGAAGAAGTGAGCATCGCGGCTCTCAATGACCACCCATGTTTCTAGGCTGAAGAATCGATACCCCTTACCATGGTCAGGGTAGCCAATGAAAATGATCTTAACAGTTTTGGGTTGAAGTTTGGTCCTATTTTGGTGCGGGATAAGAACATGGGCTGAGCAACCCCAAGCTTTCAGGTGATTAAGTGAGGGAGCAGGACCTGTGAAAATTTCATGAGGAGTAAGTGGGACAGCTTTTGTAAGAGTTCGATTAAGGATATAGTATGCCATCAACACGTCTTCTCCCCAAAAGTCTAGGGAAAGACTAGCATGTCTCATCATACTCCTAACCATTTCAACCAATGTCTTATTCTGTCTCTTGGCAACACCTTTTTTTTTGGGAGTATATGGCATGGTGTACTGATGGATGATTCCATTCTCAATACATAGTTCTTTGAAAAGTTCAAATGAAGATTCTTCCTCTCTATCAGTTTTAAGGACTTTGATTCTCAAGGTTTGATTCTTTACTTCGGCTTTATATACTTTGAATTTTTTTAGGGCTTCAGATTCTGTGTGAATAAGATATATATGGCAATATCGCAAGCAGTTATTTATAAAAGTGATGAAATATATCTTACCACTTTTGGTAGCAACATTCATAGATCCACATATGTCACTATGAATGATTTCTAAAATGTTAAAATCTATGTTTACCCCGGTGGTATTTTTCCTTATTAGTTTTCCTTGCACATAAGACTCACACACTTTTGATAAATCTCATTTATAATTTGAAGAATATCATCATTCTTCAATGTTTCCATTCTTTTGAAATTAATGTGTCCTAACCTCATATGCCATAGGGTGGCATCTAATTTATTAAGGAACAAGATATAAGCAACCTTTTCTTTTATTTCAATAGTAAATAAACCATCTACCAGATGTCTGGTCATGACAACATTATTCTCCTTCTTGACCACCACCTTCTCCCCAATGAAAGTGATCGTGAATCCAACTATAGACATCTTGGGAACCAAGCAGTTCATAATATTAGGAGCATAAAGTGCTTGTTTTAAGATCAAGATGCTCCCACTCTTCAACTTCAGCTCGAAATCTCCAACTCCAAGAACATCAGTTTTCTGATTTCCTCTCATATAGATATGTTGTCGTCCTGGCCCCATTGGAGTAAAAGAACGAAAGCCTTCCTTGGTGTTTGTGACGTGAGCTGTGGCTCCCGAGTCAAGGCACCAAGAAGCTCCCTCGGGATCAGCCAGCAACGTCTCAAAGACTACACAAGCCAGTTCCTTGTTGGTCCCTCCAAATTTGTTGGACCAACAATTCTTGGCTATGTGGTCCACTTTCTTGCAGATAAAATAATTTATGGTTTCTCTTTTCTCCTTTGTTACCAAAATCTCTCTTTTTGAAGTTTATTCTCATTCTAAAATTAATTCTACCCTTTCTTTTCTTGGGTTTAAAAGAGGGTGAAGATTTTACCATGTGTACGACTTCCCTCGGAGTTGTAGTCTATGAATGCCTCGAGTTCCTCCTTTCTTCTTCTGCTTTAATCGTCGTGATGAGCTCCTCTAGCTTTGGTGCCTTTCTTCTAGCCGAGAGTGAGGACAAAAGTTTCCCATGAGTTTGAAAGTGAATTCATGAGATGAATCACTTGCATGGATTCAAAAGGTTTCATGTCAGTGCCTTCCATCTCTCTGACTAGTGCCCGAAAGATGTGCACTTGATCTGCAAACTTAGTACCCTCTCTCATCCTTAGCTCATTATACCTCTTCATGGCCATGGTTTGTTTCATGAGAGAGGGTTCAACATACTCTCTTTCAAGTTTATCAAAGATTCTGCTTGCATTAGAGATTGACTCATACTCGGAAGCATATGAGTCAGTCATGACGCACAAAAGAATCTGCTTACATCTCAAATTCCTCCTCTTCCAAGTGGCGTACTGATCTTTAATCTCTTGTGATGAGTTGTCACTTGAACGATGAGGATGATCCTCATAGAGCATCTCATGCAAGTTTTCCTCATAAAGAACATATCGATTCTTTCTTTTCCAAGAGGCATAATTGGTTCCATCAAACGTTTCGGTTTTTAGGATCTCTGAGATAAATGTACGAGCAACCATATCTTTTATTTTCAAGCAAAAATTAGAAAAGACTCCTAATAGCAATCAAGTAACTGTACTCTGATACCAATGAAAGAAATGCCTATGTGATCTTTTACCGGAGAATAATAATTTTTTTTTAAAAAAATTAATTCACCACTTTTATTTTGGTAAAAGATTACTTACAAGTGATCTTATTACAATAACATATACTTCAAAATAAAATCAACACAACAATAAAACCAAGATCTTAAAACTTAATGTCATTGAAATAACTACGCACTATGCTTGATAATATAGATATAAGATTGCAAGAAATAAAAGATAAGAGTGCTGAAGATTACCTCAACTAGGCTTATTACACCCCACATCGAGTTACCACCATCCGATAGCACGGGATCAACGATCTAGCTTCAATCTCAATCCGGGAAAGCAAGTTTAGGCCAAACTAATTCTATAGAACCCTTTTAGAATTTTTCAGACCCAGATCCTAACCCTAAGACTTATTTTGTCATATCTCATACCACCCAACCCTTAGGCTATTCAAGATGAGAGAGAGACTTAGGAGGTGGCCTATGGTTGGGGCGTGCCCTTCGAGAGATAGGCTAGGAGAGAGTGATCTAGAGAGAGAGATAGATGCTTTAGGGGAGGAGAGAGAAAGTCTTGAGGGGGAGGAGAGAGAGTGAGGCGTGCCCCTTAGAGAAGAGAGATTGTGCGTCGAGAATAGGGGGTACACCCTTATTAATAGTGTAAAATTAGGTTTAGGGTTTTTTAGGGTTTCTCATAGTTTGATACTTAAGTGAGATTGAACATGGACCGTCGATCAAGGGTGACTTGTGAGGTGAGAGATTTGGGTCATCCATTCTACAGATGGGCCATCAACATTATGGAAGGTGCAAAAACCATTATCCTCCTTTCCTAAACCATTTTCCCATCAATAAAAATTAAATAAATTAAATCCAATCGAATATTGTGCATACTATAAATTTAGCACAAGGCTACTCAATCTTTCCACAAAATCTAGTCAATATTTAGTCAAATATTTTCCAACCTCAAGATTCCATTTGACCTAATACCATATCTTATCAAAATAGAAACACGATAAGATAGAATAAGGGGTGGGGTGTGCCACCCAAGGAAGGCATGCATGGGCCCCACCTTCTAGAATATGGCATGCCCATGTGCACAATGGGCCCTCTTGAAATTTTATTTTATATTAAAAAATAATAAAAATAGTTTTAAAATATTTGTTTGAATATTTAAACCATTGTAAATTCAATATCTTTAATTTTACAAATACAAATTTCATAAATAAAATATCCAGATGTTCATGAAAATTTAAATAATAATTCTAAAATAATTTATATCTTAAAACAAACATAATTAAATTAATTTGGTGGAACATAGATCCATATGGCTTAGGAATTAAATCAACAATCATGGGGTACTTCACCTTCAATTGTGGACTACAAATCACGCTTGCTTTATCTAACCAACCTAGTGTTTCCCATAACCCACAATCCATGCAAGGGCTCATTAGCAGGTCATCAAAGTCTGGCAGATAAGCCAAGAGATTGCAATCCCAGTCTGTAGATTTCAGTTCCTCCCTTAGAGACGAGTCAATGTCACCTAGACCTGATGCGACCACCGCTCCTATGGTGCATAGGGGTATCTCTCGCATATGCATATGCTTCACCTTGAAAGGTGGCTGATGTTCTCGAAACAGTCTATCGATATGCATGATGTGTGATGGTACATAGATGAGGCTTTGGCTCCCATCTCTTAAAGCTACCATTACACACAAGGTTCACACAATCCCTTAGCTCACTCATCCAAGCATACTCCAACCTCATCAAGGGGTGACCCATTAATCGATTGATATTCTATGCCCAGGTAACATGGTTTTTTCCCAATCGACTGGTCTAGACTGTCAAGCACAGTCAGATATCAGCAAACATTTTGTGTTTGTGATCCACTATATCAAATATTTCATTACAATCACTCATAAGGCCTTTAATAGCCACACAAACCCAACAACACACACACAAACATAGAAGCCTTTAATAACATGGTCTTCTTATGACTATCCAATTTTGTAAGCAAACATAAACTCATTGAGACAAGGTAGTTGGTAGCTTTAGATGTACATGTGTGTGAGAGAGTAAGGAGGGTGAAGCCAATATTGACTTATACAATGTGTAATAGCGTGTTGAGTAATATATAAGAATACATAATGTTGTATAATAAAGTATGGAAAAAGTTTTTATAAGATTGCAACTTTAAAATGTAGAATTACATATGCACCTCAAAAATCCATCAGAGAATGTTGTTTTAATATTGGACATATCCAATCTTTTTTTGTTTTTTTCAAGAGGCATAATTGGTACCATCAAACCTTTCAGTTTTTAGGATATTTGAGATGAAGATACGGGTAGCCATATCTTTATTTTCCCAAGCAAAATCTAGACTAAAAAAAAGAGAAAAGACTCCTAATGGCAACAAGTAACTATGTTTTGATACCAATGAAAGAAAACCAATGTAATCTTGCCAGGGTATATATATTTTTATTTTTTTATTTTTTCCACCTTTTTTATTTAGCAAAGATCACTTACAAGTAGTCTTGTTACAATAACTCATGCTTCAAAGTAAAATAAAACCAAGATTTTAAAACTTTGATGCCACTAAACCAATTTTTTTAAAACAAAGAAAATAACGACTACTTCATATGCTTGGGAATATAAAGATAATATAATTAAATATACAATAAACAAAAAATATGCCGGAGACTACCTTCGACCGAATGGTTGTAAATAATTGAGACATCCTTGTATATATAATCCCAAATTTTAAAGGGATTATTACCATAGGGATACAGTGTGCGCTTGGGCTTATGCCATTCGTATCTCCTGAGATATTTTAGGGTATTCTAACTGGTAAGTTGTAAATGATTTACCCATTGTTGTCTTGGCCTTGTATGGTGTATTTATAACTGGAATTTCTTGTATTGGAAGCTTCCTTTGTATGTCTTTCATTCCAAGGAGGTGCAGGACAAAATTTTGCAAAATGTTTAGAAAAGTGCTATGATCAAACCCAATATTACCATTCCTATTGTATTGATTGATGCAATGCTAAGAAAATTTTATAGCATATTAAAGAAGAAATAGTCGGGGGAATAGATTGCCGGTCCAAATATTTTTTATTTAAATGAAGAAAATGAATAATAAAGCCTCAACCAAAATGGAAGCTACGAGAATGATCTAATATGTTTGTGTGTGAGAGAGAGAGAGATGCCCAATCTGTTTTTGTGTGTATTTGATTGCGTCGGTCTGTGAGAGAGAGATACCCAATATCTGTTTTTTTTTTTTAATCTTATATCCATTTTTTTTCCCTCTTTAAATAAAGGAAAGTTTATATTAGGCTGCAACCTTGTAATGCAGAACTACGGATGCACCTCAAAAATCCATCGGAAAATGTAGTTTTAATGTTGAAAAATCCTTGATCATCTCGACATCGAGATGTATGACCATGAAAAATAAAAAGATTTTAAGTCACAGAAATAATGCATTTTAAAACATATTATCTACACAGTCCGTTTTTAAGATTTTCATATGTTTATAGAGCTACTTGATTTTAACTATTTTTAAAATTTAAAATTTTATAATTAAATATAAAAATAGATTTTGAGATAATCCTAAGAACATTTTACATCAAAATTATATACCATGATAAAATTTGAAGGTGCACCTTACTGCTACAGCTACGGATGCATCTATATGCCAATTGCACCCTTAAATAAATAATTTTGATTGGAAAACAAATTATTGATGTTCACCAAGTACAGAAAAGGCCTGAGCATCAGAAGAATAAAATGAAAATGATCATCTTTTGAATATAGAAGCCCAAGGCCTTCTAGGAAGGTATCACTATTTTGCTCCCCATTCTAACAGGTGGCCTGAACTGCCAAACTTTTATGAATGTCTCCCCAAGAACCGTCTGAACCAAGAACCTCCTCCGTGACTGAGACTGAGCAGCTAACCTCGCCAATACAGGCTTTTTGCACTGCAGACAAGGCGCTCACGATGTTACATCTACCCTTTTGGAAAGACCCACATTGGCCTTCCGGGTTGCCAAAGCTTGCAAACTCAACAGCCGATATGGATTTTCCACTGGGGCATTTGAGTTGTAGTTTCGAGCCCTGCTCAATTTTGCAGCACACCTTACCCACACTCACAGTTTGGAAGTTGATGTCTTTCGGGTCTCCACCGATTTCTTCAAAGAGCACAATTGTGTTTTCGTCGTCCCTAAGGAACAATCTCGGAACATGGTAGTATCTTTGAGTAGGTTCACCACATCCCGTGGGACAATTTTCAGGTTTATATACTCCTCTAATTGCAAACAGAGGGACAACCATCCTGAGAAGCCAGGTTTGTTGGCCATTATCTGCCAATATTTTGGCCATTAATCCAGGCATAGCCCTTACCCATGCCATCGAGGTCAACCACCACTGGATCAGTGCCCAAAGGAGCCGAGAAGCTTGCCTTGTACCATGTCATGGCTCTCTTTGTTGGGAGATATTCATTGTGCCATTTCACCTTTTTCAGATTCTGTTTCATATAATTTCCTTTGCTCGCTGATCAACTCGACCTTGCAGAGCCATTTGGATGAGGAGATGTCTTTTGTAGCATTATCACTCCCAATGATCTGAACTGGTCCACCAACTATTCCAGCAGGGCCCATGTCATAGAAGGCTCCATAATTTTGAAAACCAACAGTGATACTTAGTAAGCGTATGTAATTTCTACCACATTTCAGGTGTACTGTCTGGTTAAACACAAACCGGTATTTTCCATTGGCAGCATACTGAGATCCTGCAAGCTTTCCATTGACATGAGGACATGGCCAGTTGTATTCACACTTATAACCATCTCTTTGCTATAGGAGGGACCCTTCTTACCAATGTCCACACTGGTAGAGTACCACAAGTAGTCACTCTCGTCAGCAGCTGCTTGTTTCTGTTCAAGAAGTTGAGTGGATGTAAAGGAAGACTTTCCCAATTTCAGAATCCCCTTGATGATTTCAGGGCGCCATTTCCAGTCTAGCTGCTCGGGTATGTTGGATTCTGCCCCATTTGGCTTCTTCTCCATCAATGCAGTCTGAGTTATGACCTTAGCAGTGTTGTATGCAACTTGTTTGCAGTCAGGAAGGATGCTGACAGACCAAGCTGGCAAGAAGTATTGAATTCCTTGGAATGTGACTGTGGCATCATTTGTATTATTTCTGTTGCTCAAGAAGCAGCTTGAATCCCCATCCAAAGTGTAGATGGTTGCATCAGCGCCAAGCCCAAAGGACGTGTTTGAGACCGTCCCAGATGTGAGGACTTTCTCCATGGATATCAGTATTCCATGAAGCTGCTTCAAATGCCCCCACTTGGGTTGCCTTAAGTGCCAGTATTCATCGAGGGGTGCATCATAATCATAAGAGGTTGCAATGTATGGGCCCCCTGCAGTGCGGCCAAAGTTGGTTCCACCATGATACATGTAGTAGTTTTGTAAAGTGCCACCAGTTTGGAAGAAGCGAGCAACTGCATAGGCAACAAGGGTCATTCCCTCCCCATCCCTTGAACCAGCCGGTCCAGTTCTCAGTCCACATCTTAGGGCTGTTTGGATTGTTTGGCTTAAAGCTATCGCAGTAAAATCCATTGCAGGTGTTGATCATGGGCTGGGGTGCATCATTTTGCTGGCACATGATCCATGGCACGCCAACATTCAGAGATTCGCCCATCTTCGCGCACCATTGGATATAGCGGTGTCCAGCATCCCCGTAAGGGCCTTGAATATTTCCATATTCAGTCTCGATCTGGGTGAGGATAATAGGTCCCCCTTGGCCAGCCAGGAGCTTCTCTGCTTTAACCATATCGACAATCTTGGTGGTAAAATTTTGTATCTCATTCTTGTAAATTTCATTATCAGTCCTCACTTGAATCCCTGGGATGTTGTGAAGCCAAACAGGGAAGCTCCCATAGTTCCATTCTGCACAAACATAGGGGCCAATGCGGAGAACAGCATATGGCCCTGCATCATGTACAGTCTTGAGGAACCTGACGAGATCGAGCCTGCCAGTGAAATCATACTCACGGGGCCTGGGCTTGTGGACATTCCAAAAGACGTAAGTCTCGATCGTATTGAGACCACCTTCCTTTGATTTTCTAATCAAATCAGGCCACATCTCAGGAGGGCTTCGAGGATAGTGAATCGAGCCCGAGATAAGAACTCGACGCTCACCATCGATGATAATGGCTCTCCCATCATAAGTAACCTGTGTTGCATAAGCACAAATACAGAGAGAAGCAATTAAAACAGTCAACAAGAGAACTGTGCATCTCATTTTTTTCTTTTGGGTTTAACTCTGTTTTCTCATCAAATGAGAACGGAATTTATAGGAAATTTCACCTTTTGATAATAACTAATCCTAGGAAATATATCTTAACTAATAACTAATTCTGGAAATCCATTGGTTCCACTGATTAAAAAGGGTATATTTCAGTTACTGCTTTTTTTTGTCCTACATTCTAGCATTGTACAGCTAGAGAGAAACAATAAAGAGATACATCCATTGGTTCCATTGATTAAAATGGATATATTTCAGTTGCTGCCTTTTTTTGGCCCTACAATCGAGCATTGTACAGCTAGAGAGAAACATTAAAGAGATACATGTCCATGAACTTCTTAACAACACCCCATTTGGATTTTTAAAATGGGATTCAAAATTTCAAAATAATTTATTAAATAATTTATTGTGATGAAATGGAATGGGCTGTCTCCTCGGTTCCAGATACCCAATGTCTTTGTATGTGTGTGTGAGAGAGAGAGATATCGAATGTTTGTATGAGATAAAAATCGAATACAAAACGGACAACTAGTATCACAAAATTAGTATAAAAAATCACAAAACTCACTTTCTCATTTGTTTCGTCACTAAAAATCATAAGATAAATATTAAAAATTTGGCAAAAAATACTGTAGTAAAATTATATAAGAAATCAGTTTCAAAATTTATATAAATAGACATCCAGACAAGAAAAAGGTATCCCATTATTTACTTATTTTTACGAGACAACGAAAATCCACAATGCATTACTTCAGTTTTTCATGAAAACCTAAATAACATTATTTATAATGATTTTTAATTATTTTTTGAAATTATTTTAAGGCCTCCAATCTAGATTGCCATCCCCCAATCCGACCCGATTTTTCAGATGGACGATGTGGGTCACCTCGGTTAATTTTAAGGTTTACACCCAAAGTAATATGACTAGTGCAATTTAACTTGGAAATAGTTGGCATCTATGTTGGGCCACCTAAGCCGTTATATCTTTAGGTTCAATTGAAACCAAGAACTTCCATATCTTAGTTTTAATAAAAAAATAATTTGTCATATTTAGATCCCTAGGACCCTCTGCGTAGGTCTCGAGGACTTTGCAAGTTTCCTGTAAATCTTATGCCAAAAGTGGCGTATCTTCTGCCTCACCTAGACCATAGTTAGCAAATCATCGTTTTAAACGTGATTTTTTGATGCACCTCTGTCCGATCCTGTAGTAGTCCCCAGACCCCTTGAACCGGTTTCAAGGACCTAAATTCATCATTTCCAATTTCATTTACTTTTATTTTATCCTTGTTCTTCCAATCATGTCTTCTAATGAACCAGTCTCACGGACCCCTTGAACTAGCATGGAATTTTGATCAAGGCAACTTCAACCTTTAGGGAAGGAGGTAGTGTGTCTTGAAAGCCAAGGAACCTCTTTGTGATTGAGTCTGCTCCATTATATTAGTTACTTTAGTTTCCTGTCATTTTAGGCCATGTGATTTTGTTAAGTTTAAGATTTTTTTTTTTAAGAGACTATGATTTAATTTAACACATTTAAATAATTAGAACGAGTTTTAGTTAGGGATTGCATGCTATGAAACCATTTATCTTTTTTATAAGAAAATCACAGTTACTCTTAATCATTAAGTGTCAAATTGGGTAGCTTGAGGTATATCACAAAAATTGTTTTTTTTTTTTTTTTTTTGAACTTTGAGTCTAGTCAATGTGTTTCTTCAAAATATGTGCATATGCATATAACATATTATGACTCCAACGAGAGAAATAACCAGAGATAATACACATCTCATAAAATAAATTCACTCATATTCTCAAATAATAGAATACATGAATTGCTTTTACATAGTATTGAGTTCATGAGTAGCTCTAGGGACTTTCAATCCCTATTACAAAACTAGAGAGATCTTAAGAGGTGGGGCGTGCCCCTAACAAAACTAGAGAGAGAAAGAGAGAGTAAAGAGATTTTGGTGTAGAGATTTTCATAGGGGGAGGTCCTATATTTGTAAAGCAATAAATACAATTAGGGCTTTTAAGGTTTTCCATGAATTGCCTCTTCTTGTGAGATTGAACATGAACTATTGATCATGGGTGACTTGTGGGGTAAGAGATTTGAACCCTACATTCTATAAATGGGCCATCAATGTTATGAAAGGTGCTAGAACCCTTATTCCCCTTTCCTAAATCATTTTTCCATCAATAGAAATTAAATAAAATAATTCCTGACATAATATTGTGCATACCATAACATTGCACATGCCTTTTTTTCAAAAAATCCATTCAAAAGCTTTCTCAAGCTAATTTCTTTTCCAAACACAGCAACTAGCCTTCCAAGTCAATGAGTGAATCAAATGGGCCCCACCAATTAAACCATGGTAGGCCCATGTGCACAATGGACCCCCATGTAATTTTAAATATTTTTGAATTTGAATAAAAAAAAATAGAATTTATTTGAATATTTCAATCACTGTAAAATTAATCCAAATTTTTTTATAAATCCAAATTTGATAAAAAATATCCAGAGATTTATAAAAATTTAAATAATAATTATAAAATAATATATGTTATAAAACAAACATAATTAAATTCATTAGAAGGGAAAATGATTCATATGGTTATAGAATTAAATCAATAAATATTGGGGCACTCCACCTTCAACTGTAGACTACATACAACACTTGTTTTATCAAACCGACGCAGTGTTTTCCATGACTCATAGTCTATGCAGAGGCTCATTAGTGGGTCACCAAAGTCTGACCGATGAGCCAAGGAGTCGTAATCTCAGTATGTGGATTACAGGTTCTCCCCTAGAGACATTCCAACCTAATACGACCACAGCTCCTATAGTGCATAGAGGTATCTCTCGCACATGCATAACCTTCACCCTAAAATGTGGTTCGGTTTCTTGAAATGACTATCATTATTCACGCCGTGTGATAGTATATGGATGAGGTTTTGACCCCTGTCTCTGAAGGCCACCATCATACACAAAGGTCACATAGTCCCTGGGCTCACTCATCCAGACATACTCCAACCTTATAAAGGGATGACCTATTAGAACCCTTATCGAATAGTTTTCTATGCCTCAGGTAGCATGGTTTTTCCCAACCGTCTGTCCAAATTTCTTCGAGCTCAATCAAGTATCAACAAACATATTTACTTAGTATAGTCCATGAGGGAGAATTCTTGTTATATTATATAAAAAATATTTTATTACATGCACTCATAATGCCTTTAATGGTCACACTCACCCAACATCTCTCACTTAGCATTTGAAAGTTTTTACATTCTCTTTTTCTCACTTTCTCTTGTCTCCATATCTCTATCATATGTCTTACAAAAACATTAGGGGCAACCCCCTTAGTCAGATGATCTACAATCATCAGATGCGTAGATATATAGCTAATCTCAATCTCACTTCATTCCTCAGGTGATAGAAGTATGGTTTTATATGCTTGGATTTCTTATGAAAACGGGTGTATGAAGCTCGTTTAAGGTAAGCTCCAGCGATTTTACTTCTTTAAAGTTCTATTTGGGTTATGTTCTTATTTTCCCACAAAGCAAAGAGGCTAGGTTTTTTATTATTATGTAAAAGCTTTGTTTTAGATGGTAGCAAGTGAAACTCCTTGAGAGTAAAGAGAAAAGACAATTTTACTAGATAGTGTTCATCTTGAAATTTTACAATATGATTTATTTTGTAATGTGAATGTCACTTATTTATTTTTTTGAAAAAAAATATTATTTGCGATTCACAGATGTTATGTTTTGGTTTTAAGCCTAGTTTTCAGCACAAAGGATTTTAGGAATAAATTCTTAGAGGATTGAGAGAAACATTTTTTTTATTAAGAGGTGCTCAACCTAATTTTCTGCTGAGAAAATTGCATTGTGACATAAATGTCACTAAAACGAGGACTCACTAAATGGTATGATTTAGGAAAGGAACTGAGCATTATTTTATGTTTTTTAGTCTATTTCAATACTCAAAAGGATTCGGAGATAAATTCTTTATAAGTTAAGAGATATCATATTTTTATTGTGGGACGCTCATGTTCTATGCTGTTATAAATTAAAAGATGTGACATGTTAAGGCACATCTTTGGATTCCAAATTATGGAGACCTTTTTTTTTTTAAGGCTCATTTTAAAAAGTTTTATAGTGTGCCATGAGTATAGTTTATTATAGTACAACTTCAGAGAGATGTAATACAGAGTTGGCAAGATATGATACTCTACATGAAGCCTATTCGATATGGGAATAACAAAAAAAAGAAAAAACACAATACTCTAAAAGCATATTGGTTTCTTCGAAATGAAGGGATACATAGAGAGACTTGATGGTAGCAAGGAAATGTTAAAGATAAGTGGAAGAATTAAATTTTTTATATTTGAAATAATGGGATGAAGAATAATATTTCTTCACAGTGTGAGAAAGGGAGAATCCAAGTACCAAAGAGATGGACACTTCGTGACATATGAAACTGATAACCAATATATTCTCCATCAATTGTATGCTCTTCCAAGATCACAAAAGCTTGTTAACAAGTAAGAGCAAAGAATCAAGAAAGCCTAGGTATCATACTACATGGTTTTGAGGTATGAAATTTATCTTATATTACATGGTAAGATCATATAAGAAAAGAGGATTCAGTAACCCTTTTATTTTAAGTTCCATATACTTCTTTAGTTTTTGGCTATTTGTTTTATGACTACGTATGGAGTGTATGGACATTAGGTGCTAACAAATTTGAAAGAGCTGGTTTTGAAGACCCTATGTTTTGTTGTGCCTCCTAGTGTTTGAGTATGAACTATTTAAGATAGTGATACACATGGAGATGTGGTTTGATCAAGGGCTTTAACCCTAAGTATGAAACACGAGATATGGATGTGGCTCATTTAAATAGATAAGCAAAATGAGAGTATTCTGATGGAACTCGATCTTAGTGACCATCCTACCAATAATGTCTATAATATGATGCATTGCATGTGTTGATAATCTTTTGATAAAATCTCCATATTTACCAAAAATGAAGTATTTTGTCAAGGCTTTAATAACCATTCTTTATTCAAGTTTTATTTTGGATAAAATTATAAGAAGTTATTTATGATTTGTTTGTGTGGCAATGAATTTGACTTGGTAGGAAATTAAAGGTGAATGCAGAAAAATTATTTATGAAGGCTAAGCATGTATTTTAAAATTAAAAATGGATGATCTGATAAAAACCGAACTTTATGAATATGGTTTTGAAAAAACCACATAGTTTTGCAAGGTCCACTAAGTCTTTATGAAAAATCATTTTAAACCGTCATATTATTATCTAACTATTGATTTTGAATATATATATATATATATAGTCAATTTTTCTTATTAAAGAGAAAAACATTGTGTCTTGAAGGTGTTTATAAATTGAGAGAAAAATTGTCATGCATTGTTTTTTTTTAAAATACCCATATGCCTTGACCCATATTTCTAATAATTTAGAATCCTCGATTACTTAAGACCTTGAACCATATGAAATGTTGTAGGAATGCCATCTTGTTAGGCTTCCTTGACACATGTTGTATTTATTAGATAACTTGGTTTATATGGACTTACTACCATGACGACTAGTGTGGTTGAACCTTTGTGGTTCAATAAGGTTTTGCATATTGTGAAACCAACAGGCATTAAATCACATATTGCATGAAACTTCCTATGCTACCTCATGATATAGGTATAAGAATATTGAGAATATATATGTTATATGTGCAATAATTGAGTGAGAGCAGCTACAGTCCCACATTTCTCTTAGCTGCTTGGATATTTAAATATACAGATGCAAGTTATCTCATAGATCTAAAAGATGTGAAGTCTATATCTAGATATATGTTTATGCTTGGAGGATGTATAGTTTTTTTTTAAATTAAAAAAACAGGTTGTGGTGGAATTGTCCTCCACGGAGGCAGAGTACGTGGCGTGTTGTTTGGCAGCCAAGGAGGCTATAATTTCTCAATCGACTTGAACTTCACCTTATGCATTATGAGGCAGTAAACATTTTCTACAACAACACGAAGGGTGATATACATGTCAAAAGAGCCATGATTCCATAAAAGCTCCTAACATATAAAACTATGTTTCTATGACCTGAGGAATGAGGTGAGATTGAGAAAGATCGATATTTAGATGAACTAAATATTCCAATGGGAGCACATTCTAGTTTTGGCAAGTCAGCTGGAACAACAGACTTTGATGTTGTTCATCTATAGAACTCGGATATGTGGCGTTGGTTGTATGGCAACAACATGGAGCAGTTAATTTGAAGAACTCCTTTGAGCCCATGAACATACGATCCCATGCGACGAGGGTACATGATGATCTTCTACGATAATAGGTTCATAATTTACGATGCGATATAAAAGATGGACTACAACCACTTTTGGGATATGATCCGAGCAGTGAAGAGAAAAAGGTATTGCCTCTATAATTTTTTTTGTGAAGTGATTGATAACGAAAGCCATGATTAATATATTGAGAGAGAATAAGTGAAAAATACTTGAGAACGATATTGTAATAGAGAGAGAAAGAGATGGGAATGAAAAAAAGTGAGGAAGAGAGAATGTATAGTCTTCAAAGGCTAAGTGGGAGATGTTGAGTTTATGTGGCCATTAAAGACCTTATGAGTGTTTGTAAAATAAAATGATATAGTGGAACATGAACTCAGTGGGAGTGTGGTCCCTCGTCGATCATACTAAGCAAACGATGTTTGCTGATACTGATCTATGCTTGATGATCTAGGCCAGTCGGTTGGAAAAAACCCATGTTACATGGGCATAAAGAACAAACCGAAAAGGGTTCTAATGGGTTGGCCCTTAATGAGGTCGGAGTATATACCTGGATGAGTGAGGTGACAAACTGTGTCACCCTTATGTGTGATGGTGGCCTACAGAGATGGGGGTCAAAGCCTCATCTATGTGCCATCACACGTCATGCATATTGATAGATCGTTCGAGAAAGTAAGTAAGCCACCTTTCATGGTGAAGTGTGTTCATCTGCGAGAGATACCCCTATCCGCCATTGAGCTGTGGTCGCATCAAGACTTGGTGACTTTGACTCATCTCTAGGGGAGGACCTGTAATCCACATACTGTGATTATGACCCCTTGGCTCATCGGCTAGACTTTGGTGACTCGCTAATGAGCCCCTACTTGGATTGTGGGTCATGGAAAACACTGGGTCAGTCTGATAAAGCAAATGTGGTCTGTAGTCCATAGTTGAAGGTGGCGTGCCCCATGATTGTGGATTCAATTTCTAAATCATATGGATTCTTTTTCCATCAAATTAATTTAATTATGTTTGTTTTATGAATATAATTATTTTAGAATTATTATTTAAATTTTTATGAAGGTGGAGTGCCCCATGTTTGTTTTATTTATAAGTTTTAAATTTATCAAATCAAAGATATTGATTTTACAATAGTATAAATATTCATATAAATATTAAAAATTATTTTATTAATTTTAATGCATAAAAATATCATGGCGGGCCATTGTGCACATGGGCCCACCATATTTCTAAAAGGTGGGGTCCATATGTGCCTCCCATTGGATTCCTTTTATTAAATTTTAGAAATGTTGAATTGTCACATGTGGTCAAATATGACTTGGACCATATATTGGCTTAATATGGAAGTAACTATTGACTTAATATATCTTTGATAGATTTTATGGAAAATATGAGTAGAGATGTGCACAATATTTAATTAAGATTAATTTGACTTATTTTCTATTGATGAGAAAATGGTTTCGGAAAAGGGGATAAAGGTTCATGCAACTTTAATAATGTTGATAGCCCATCTATTAAATGGATGACTCAAATCTCTCACCCCACAAGTCACCATTGATCGACGGTCTATGCTCAATCTCATAAGAAGAAGCAAGCCAAGGAAAACCCTGAAAAACTCTAATCTTGATCAAGCCTATAAAGAAAGGATCGTCCTTACCCAAAATCTCCACAGCTTATCTTTCTATCAGTCTCTCTTAAAAAAGTTTATCTCTCTCATATTTGATCTCTTTATCTCTCTCTCACATTGTGAAAAGGGGCTAAAGGTTTAGGCTGTAGAGTTCTTCTCTCTCCCATCTCTCAACTATGGATTTATGGCTAAAGGTTTTAGAGTTAGCACAAAGAGAATTCATCTCTTTCAAACTAGGTTGCTAAGGGAATTCACATAGGGTTTGAGTTTGTGATCAAAAGGGTTCATATTCCATTGGCGTGGCTTGGCCGAAATTGGCTTTCTCGGCTCGAGATTGAAGCCATACCGTTGATCCCATGTCATTGTTTGGTGTAATAAGCCCGGTTGAGGTAATCTTCGGCACTCTTCCCTTTTATTTCTTGCAATCTTATCATTTATTCTCAAGCATAGTACATAGTTATTTCATTGACATCAAGTTTTAAGATCTTAGTTTTACTATTATGTTGATTTTAATAACATGACCTTCTTATGACTATCCAATTCTATAGGCAAATATAAACTCATTGAGACAAGGTAGTTGGTTACTTTAGATATGAGAGAGTATGAAGGGGGAAGCCAATATTGGCTTCTACAATGTGTAATAGCATGTTGAGTAATATATAAGAATACATAATGTTGTATACTAAAGTATGGAAAAAGTTTATATAAGATTGCAACTTTAAAATGTAGAATTACATATGCACCTAAAAAATCCATCAGAGAATTTTAATATTGGACATATCCAATCTTTCTTTCCTTTTCAAGAGGCATAATTGGTCCCATCAAACCTTTCGGTTTTTAGGATCTCTGGAATGAAGGTAGGGACAGCCATATTTTTTCATTCCCAAGCAAAATCTAGACTCAAAAAAAGAAAAAGACTCCTAATGGCAACAAGTAACTATGCTTTGATACCTATAAAAGAAAGACCTATGTGATATTTAACAGGGGAATAATAATTTATTTTTTAAATTTTTAATTCACCCATTTTGTTTTAGTAAAAGATCACGTACAAATGGTCTTATTACAATAACATATATTTCAAAATAAAATCAACACAACAATAAAACCAAGATCTTAAAACTTGATGTTATTGAAATAATTATGCACTATGCTTGAGAATATAAAGATAAGATTACAAAAAATAAAAGAGAAGAGTGTCGGAGATTACCTCAACCAGCTTTATTACACCCCATACCGAGTCACCACCATCCAATGACGCAGGATCAACGATCTAGCTTCAATATCAATCCGAGAAAGCAATTTTAAGTCAAACTAATTCTATAGAACCCTTTTAGAAATTTTCAGACCTAGATCCTAACCCCAAGACTTATTTTGGCATATCCCATACCACCCTACCCTTAGGCTATTCAAGATGAGAGAGAGACTTAGGAAGTGGCCTAGGGTTGGGGCGTGCCCCTCTAGAGATAGGCTAGGAGAGAAAGGTTTAGAGAGAGAGAGAGAAGGGCATTAGGGGAGGAGAGAGAAAGTCTTGAGGGGGAGGAGAGCGAGCGAGGCGTATCTTTTAGAGAGAGATGAGAGAGAGAAGAGAGATTGTGTGTAGAGAATAGGGGGTACACCCCTATTTATAGTGCAAATTTAGGTTTAGGGTTTATTTGGGTTTCTTATAGTTCGCCTCTTAAGTGAGATTGAACATAGACCGTCAATCAAGGGTGACTTGTAGGGTGAGAGACCTGAGCCATCCATTCCATAGATGGACCATCAACATTATGGAAGGTGCATGAATCATTAAACTATTTTTCCATCAATAAAAAATAAATAAATTAAATCTAATCAAAAATTGTGCATACCATAAATTTAGCATAAGTCTACTCAATCTTGCCACAAAATCTAGTCAATATTTAGTCAAATATTTTCCAACCTCAGGATTCCATTTGATCTCATACCATATCTTATCAAAATAGAAACAAGATAAGAAAGAATACGGGTGGGGCGTGCCACCCAAGGTAGGCATGCATGGGCCCCACTTTCTAGAACATGGCGGGCTCATGTGCACAATGGGCCCCCACAAACTTTTATTTTATATTTAAAAATAATACAAATAATTTTAGAATATTTATTTGAATATTTGAACCATTTTAAATTCAATATCTTTAATTTTACAAATCCAAATTTCATAAATAAAATATCCAGACATTCATAAAAATTCAAATATTTATTCTAAAATAATTTATATCTTAAAACAAATATAATTAAATTAATTTTATGGGAAATGGATCCATATGGCTTAGGAATTAAATCAACAATCATGGGTCACTCCACCTTCAGCTGTGGGCTACATACCCCACTTGCTTTATCGAACCGACCCAGTGTTTACCACAGTCCAAGCATGGACTCATTAGCGGATCACCAAAATCTGGCCGATGAGCCAAGGGGTCACAATCACAGTTTGTTGATTTCAGGTCCTCCGTTAGAGACGATTGAAGGTCACCTAGACCTGATGCGGCCACAGCTCCTATGGTGCATAGGGGTATCTCTTATACATGCATACGCTTCACCCTAAAAGGTAGCTTGCTTTCTCGAAACGGTTTATCGATATGCATGCCATGTGATGGTACATAGATGAGGATTTGGTTCTCGTCTCTGAAAGCCACCATCACACATAAGGGTCATACAGTCCCTCGGCTCTCTCATCCGAACATACTCCAACCTTATCAAGGGGTGACCTATTAGAACCCTTATAGGTTGATATTTTATGCCCAGGTAACATGAGTTTTTCCTAATCGACTGACCTAGACAGTGAATCACAGTCTGGTATCTGTAAATATTGTTTGCATAGTATAGTCCACGAGGGACCATACCCCCACTGAGTTTGTGATCCACTATATCCAATGTTTCATTACAATCACTCATAAGGCCTTTAATGGCCACACAAACTCAACATCTCCCACTTGGCCTTTGAAGGCCTTACGGTCTCTCTTCCTCGCTTTCTCTCATCCTCATCTCCTTCATATGACTTATAAAAACATTAGGGGCAACCCCCATAGTCAGAGGATATGCAATCATTAAATCTGTGGATATGTAGATAATTTCGATCTCTCTCAATCTCACCCCATTCTTCAGGTGATAGAAATATAATTTAATATGCTTGGAGTTTTTGTGAAACCGAAGCTCCTTAGAAACGAAAATTGCTACCGTGTTGTCGCAGAAAATCCACACTGCCTCACAACGTATGAGATGAAAGCTGAGCTAATTAAGAAACTACAACTCCAATGCCCCAGTGGAAAATCCATATCGGCTGTTGAGTTTGCAAGCTTTGGCAACCCGGAAGGCCAATGTGGGTCTTTCCAAAAGGGTAGATGTAACATCACGAGTGCCTTGTCTGCAGTGCAAAAAGCTTGTATTGGCGAGGTTAGCTGTTCAGTCTCAGTCACATAGGAGGTTCTTGGGTCAGACGGTTCTTGTGGAGACACTCATAAAAGTTTGGCAGTTCAGGCCACCTGTTAGAATGGGGAGCAAAATACTGATACCTTCCTACAAGGCCTTGGGCTTCCATATTCAAAAGATGATCATTTTCATTTCATTTTCATTTTATTCTTCTGATGCTCAGGCCTTTTCTGTACTGGGTGAACATCAATAATTTGTTTTCCAATCAAAATTATTTATTTAAGGGTGCAGTTGGCATATGGATGCATCCGTAGCTGTAGCGGTAAGGTGCACCTTCAAATTTTATCATGGTATATAATTTTGATGTAAAATGTTCTTAGAATAATCTCAAAATCTATTTTTATATTTAATTATAAAATTTTAAATTTAAAAAATAGTTAAAATCAAGTAGATCTATAAACATATGAAAATCTTGAAAACGGACGGTGTAGATAATATGTTGTAAAATGCATTATTTCTTAGACTTAAAATCTTTTTATTTTTCATGGTCATACATCTCGATGTCAAGATGATCGAGGATTTTTCAACATTAAAACTACAGTTTCCGATGGATTTTTGAGGTGCATCCGTAGTTCTACATTACAAGGTTGCAGCCTTATATAAACTTTCCTTTATTTAAAGAGGAAAAAAAGAGGATATAAGATTAAAAAAAAAAACAGATCTTGGGTATCTCTCTCTCACACACCGAGACGCAATCAAATACACACAAAAACAGATTGGGCATCTCTCTCTCACACACACACAAACATATTAGATCATTCTCGTAGCTTCCATTTTGGTTGAGGCTTTATTATTTATTTTCTTCATTTAAATAAAAAATATTTGGACCGGCAATCTATTCCCCCGACTATTTCTACTTTAATATACTATAAATTTTCTTAGCATTGCATCAATCAATACAACAGCAATGGTAATATTGGGTTTGATCATAGCACTTTTCTAAACATTTTGCAAAATTTTGTCCTGCACCTCCTTGGAATAAAAGAAATACAAAGGAAACTTCCAATACAAGAAATTCCAGTTATATAAATACAAGGCCAAGATAACAACGGGTAAATCATTTACAACTTACCAGTTAGAATACCCTGAAATATCACAGGAGATACGAATGGCATAAGCCCAAGCACACCACTGTATCCCTATGGCAATAAGCCCTTCAAAATTTGGGATTATATATACAAGGAATTTGGGATTATATATACATGGAGGTCTCAGTTGTTTACAACCATCCGATGTGAAATCTGATAGCTTGGTTGGGTCACAATGTTTGAGAATTTTCTTTTGAAGTTTGAGCTTGGTCAATGGAATAAATACAACTATCTAAATTCATATACAATGGTCAAGATTAATTGGACACCCTCGTGCCAAAGATAAATGGTCTCATTGTATAATTTATCTTAAAATTTTCATAAAAGTAAAAGATGGACTATGTGATAATGCACAGTATATATATTTAAAAAAAAAAATTTCTTTCACCGGCAAGATCACTAACAATATCCAATTACAATTAAATTTTACTTGAAACAAATAAATAAAAAAAATATAATATTTCACTTGCTACCATCTAAAACAAAGCTTTTACAATAATAATGAAAAACCTAGACTCTTTGCTTTATGGAAAAATAAGAACATAACACAAATAGAACTTTAAATAAGTTAAAATCACTAGAGATTACCTCAATCAGGCTTAATACACCCGTTTTCATAAGAAATCCAAGCACATAAAACCATACTTCTATCACCTGAAGAATGATGTGAGATTGAGATTAGTTATATATCTACGCATATGATAATTGCATATCCTCTGACTAAGGGGGTTGCCCTTAATGTTTTTGTAAGATATGTGAGAAAGATGGGGATAAAAAAAAGTGAGAAAAAGATAATGTAAAGGCCTTCAAAGGCTGAGTAGGAGATGTTGGGTGAGTGTGACCATTAAAGGCTTTACGAGTGCTTGTAATAAAATATTTTTGATATAATAGAATATGAACTCAGTGGGAGTGTGGTCTCTCATGGACTATACTAAACAAATATGTTTATTGATACTAGACTGAGTTTGACAAGCTAGACCAGATGGTTAAGAAAAACCAATGTTATCTAGGCATAGAAAACTATCCGATAAGGGTTATAATAGGTCATCCCTTGATGAAGTTGGAGTATGCCCGGATGAGTGAGCCGATGGATTATATGACTCTTGTGTGTGATGGTGGCCTTCAAAGATGGGGGCCAAAGCCTCATCCATATACCATCACACAACATACATAATGATAGTCGTTTCGGGAAAGCAAACCACCTTTCAACGTGAAGCTTATGCATGTACGAGAGATACCTCTATGCCCTATAGGAGTTGCAGTCGCATCAGGGATATGTGACCTTGGAACGTCTCTAAGGGAGAACCTGTAATCCACAAGCTGGAATTATGACCCCTTGACTCATCGGCCAGACTTTGGCGACCCACTAATGAGCTCCTGCATAGACTGTGGGTCATGGGAAACACTGAGTCGTTTGATAAAACAAGTGTGATATGTAGTCCACAGTTGAAGGTGCAGTTCCCCAATGTTTATTGATTTAATTCCTAAATCATATGGATTTTTTTACCATCTAATGAATGTATTATATTTATTTTATAACATATATTATTTTAGAATTACTATTTGAATTTTTATAAACCTTTAGATATTTTATTTATCATTTATAAAAACAAAGATATTAATTTTACAGTGATTTAAATATTTAAATAAATTTTAAAATTTTTTTTATTAAATTTTTAAAATATTTAAAATTATATGAGGTTCATAGTACACGTAGGCCCATTATACTTTAATCGGTGAGGCCATGAGATTCACTCATGGGTGAGACACCCCCACCCTTTTTTAAAGCCGTCTAATCTACGCTATCTTGACATTAAGTAACTTTGACTTGGAAGGCTAGCTACAATCCTATATAACGTTTTCCATACTTATTGTATAACAATATGCATTCTTATATATTACTCAACGCGCTATTACACATTGTACATCCACACACACGTACATCCAAAGTTGCCGACTACCTTGTCTCACTGAGTTTATGTTTGCCTACATTATTGGATGCTCATAAGAAGGCCACGTTATGAAAAGCTTCTGTGTATGTGTGTCTATGTGTATGTGTTTGAGAGAGATAGGTTGCAACCGTAAAATAGAGAATTCCAGATGCATCTCAAAAATCCATCAAATAATATTATTTTAATATTGGAAAACTCTCTAATTGATCATCTAGATATAAAAAAAAAAAAAATTTCAGTCCCAAAGATAGTGCATCTTGCCGCATATTATTTAGACCATCCATTTTCAAGATTTTCATATGTTTATAAATATACTTGATTTTAATCTTTTTTGGAGTTTAAATTTTATAATTAGATATGAAAATAGATTTTTAAATAATTATAAGAATTTTTTACACCAAAATTACATGTTATAATAAAATTTAGAGGTGCGTCTTAATTGGGTTGTTTAAGGTTGCAACCTTATAGAAACTATGCTCATAAAGTATTCTCTTTTTCTTTTTCTTTTTTTTTGGCAATGATTACTCTTTATCATTCTTTATTGTAATTTCCTTCTACCTTTATTTTTTGTAATTTCCCTCTATGTTTCTTTGTTTTAATGTGTAATTGTCTTCAATGAACTCTAGTTGTGGTATAAATTACTCTATCCATGACAATTTGATATGGGTAAGCTTTCTATGCTTCTTTTACACCATAGAAGTTCTATCCTCCCCCTTATCCAACCGTCCATTTTGAATGGAGGGCTAAGACTGCCCCAATCACAATGTCACGTTTCTACACTATTTTATTTTAAATTTTTTTTTATAAATTATTTTGATACCAAATTTTGGACGTCCATTCCTCTATTAAACTCGCACTAGCAAAAAATATATTCAATGAAGTAAAATGACCAAAATACCTATAAAAGTTTCAAAGGGCATTTTGGTCATTATATTTTATCAAAAAATTATTTTTAATATTCTTTTATAGGTGTGCCCCAATAAGGATGGCACGTACAAAATTTC
>NW_006498806.1:3569365-3623354 GCF_000471905.2 Amborella trichopoda | reverse complement strand
ATTAAACAGTGAGTGGCTCTCTTGATCAAAATTGGACGATTGGATGGTAGAGAAAGATAGAACTTCTATGTTGTAGGGGAAGCATAAAAACCTTTCCCATTTGGTAGTATATCAACAGTTTTGCATATTGGCAATTTGGTACTCAAGGTTTTGGACAATGAACACAACAGCTTTTTTAGAACCACCTAACGATTCTATGCTGCTTTAGGCAACCAAAATGTAAAAGTTATTTTATTGCTTTGACAACCACATCACAATACCACAAACCTTGAATGATACATCCCTAGTCTTTAAACAAACTTACAATAATCTTTGCACAAGCAAAGATTAAAGACTTTTTTACTAGCACAATATTAAGAAACAACTCAATAGAAAAATGAATAGTAAAATGAGGATAGTTATCCTTCTAGTCTTTATTTCTTTTGGAAAAAAATAAGTTAAAACACTCCAAATAAATTTGCTCATCATTGTTACAGTGAATAACATGAGAAAAATAAGATGCGACCAATTTACTTAAAATACAGTAGATTGAGAAAATAAAATGTGGAGCCAAACTTCATAGGGTGCAGAGAGGAAGAAGGAAAATATAAGAGGTCTGCAAGAGGAAAAGTGCTCTCTTGGAAATAATGGAGCTTGCAGGTTTGAGTTTGCGATTGATCATTTCCTGTGATGCCCATAAAGAAAAGCCAACTTACTTGTCAATCAAAGCTCTAAGTTATAGGGTTTTTTAATTGTTTACGTATATGCAACCAACCCTATATTGTCCTCACAACTCATCGAAATTTGTAATTCAAGTACTGGAAAACCTTTATATCGATCGTCTCGGCTTGAACATCATGGTTGTTGAAAAAACATAGGATTTCAAGTTCTAAAAATAGTGTATACTATAACAAATTATCTAGATTGTCAATTTCGCCCTAAAACTAAGTGTTCATAGATATGCCAGATCTATATCATGTTTTAAGTTTCAAATTTCATTGTCGGTATTTGGAATTGATTTTAGAGGCATCATGAAATTCTTATTGCCGAAAGTGCTTTCCAAACAATGATATTAGGTGAGACTTTATTTTGTTTTCATAAAACCTAGGCCTTATTGAAATTTCATTCATTAACCTATGGTAAGCTTCCAAATAGTCTTATTAGTATCAGACAAAGGCACAAGTGTAGCAATTCCAAATGCAGTATTAACGTACCCTATTTGGATTACAATTGTTATTAAGTAAAAATGGGATGGGATTATTACTTTTATAGTCAAATTCAGCAATTGAAAACTTGGTCGTTTCTACTCAGCTGAGTTATGTGGTTTGGGCCTTCTTGCATAACTGAGTAGTCCGTTGCATTTTAACAAATATGAAATGAATGTATAAAAATTGCATGAAATTTTAAATTTTCTACCATGTTTTTCTTGTCATATGCCCTATTTCTATAGGTAATGATCCCATGTATTAAAACTACACCATGTTGCGATGTATAAGTCTACTCTTTCTTTTAAGAGTTGTCTACCTAGGAATCTTAAAATTTTAGGTAAAATACAAAATGCTCTATTTATATGCAGAAATTACAATCCGCTTTTTAAATTTTTTTTTAAATGGGCCTTTAATCAACCCAAATTTTGATTTTTTTATATATATATATTTTTAGTTTTTTCGTTAGAAGGGTAGTGCCCCAAGCTTTAAGCACTACCCTATTAAATAAAAAAATTAAAAAAATTAAAAAAAACCAAATTTTGAGTTGACCGATAAGCATTTTTTGAAAAAAGAAAAAAAAAGTTGACCCCAATTAAACAAAGCATCTCGTATTTTACCAAATATTTTAGGGTCCGTACGTAAATCACCCTTCTTCTAAAGATTCACCCGTCTTTCTCTTATATTGAAAAGTTTTATCGTCTACCTAAAAACCCATCCCAGTCGAAACCCACAGGGCTACAACCCCAATCTTCTCTCCCTTCTCTCTACACTATAAAAAGTTGTCTATCTCTATTTTCCACCGCCTGTCCTCTCTCACTGCAAATTCAAAACCCCAACTCTGCAAATCATTCAAAAATTTCATCAACATCTTTGTCAAAACCCACCTTTAAAACTATGTTCTTGAATCTAGAGTCGGCCACGAAAAATTGGGGAGATCAAGAAACCATATCTGGAAAATGAAAACATGGAGAGAGAGAGAGTTCTCCGTGATTATGCCTTCTTCAACAAGTGTCCTCTAAATTTTTGGCTTGCTGAAAATTTCTATTCTCTGATTATTTTCGCAAGAAACTAAATCACAGGCAACATGTTCTTCAATCCCCACTCTATCTTGATCCACCACACGCATACTCTCTCTCCTTTATCTTCTATGTTAGTATTTTTGGTTTGAAAAAGGCTTAATTGCATCTCAAAAAAAACACTTTGGTTTTATTGTTCTTTTTTAAAATGCCTTTGTAGATATAGAAACATGTGGGTTTGAGTACCACATTGAAGATGAGAGAGTTTGTTGATGTGTATTTAAGAGCACGTATTCCCATATAATATATTTTAAGTACAAAAAAAGAGAAAAGACGCATGTACGGAGCATGCGGTATGCACATGTGTGTGCGAGGCATAAGGGCATTGATGGGTGACTTTACACTTTGCTCGCATTGGTGCATGAGGTGCCCCTCGCCCAAGCACATGTACGGATCGGTCTCGTGGCTCGTTATCTTTTTGTGAGCTCGGTTCTCGCTCATATCGGCGCATGAGGGGCCCTCGCGCAAGCACGTGTGCGGATCGGTCTCGTGGCTCGTTATCTTTTTGTGAGCTCGGTTCTCGCTCGCATCGATACATGAGGTGCCCCTCGCCCGAGCACGTATGCAGATCGGTCTCATGGCTCGATCTCGTGGCTCGTTATGTTTTTGTGAGCTCGGTTCTCGCTCGTATCGGCGCATGAGGGGCCCCTCGCGCAAGCACGTGTGCGGATCGGTCTCGTGGCTCGTTATCTTTTTGTGAGCTCGGTTCTCACTCGCATCGACACATGAGGTGCCCCTCGCCCGAGCACGTATGCGGATCGGTCTCGTGGCTCGTTATCGTTTGGGAGCTCAGTTCTCGCTCGCATTGACGCATGAGGTGCCCCTCGCCCGAGCACGTGTGCGGATCGGTCTCATGGCTCTTTATTTTTTTGTGAGCTCGATTCGTAGGGGGATCCAACGGTCTTGTAATAGCCATCAAGGGCATGTAACCCTTCAAGTTGCATGTAACATGTTGCAACACTAAATGGGCAACTTCTTGGTACTCGATAACAAGGGCGCTCTTACCCAAACGAGATACTTAGAACAATTTTTTAGCCTCTTTTAATAGACTACTATCTACAATTTCAGCAAGCAAACCAGTGGACTAACTTTCTCTCCCTCCCTACTCGATTTTGTCTCTTTCTCTATCTAATAGATCAAGACTCTAGTGTCTAGTGTGTGGGTTTTAAGCTCGGGTGCATAAAGCTTAGGAACCTTGTAAAATACATCTTTGTTTTCATGTATCCCAATAACAAATTGCCCTTCTTATGCACATCAAATACTATATCAAATGGGGGCAAATATTGTCGTGAGATAGTGCTCCTGTGTGCCCAAAAACAAGAAGAGTTCGAGCTTTCATTTTTGCAAATCGTATCATTTTCTGCCCCCAATTCGCCCAACATATTTCCAACAATTCAAGCTATAAGTCTCGTTGGAAATGTTGATGAAATGGAGGTGCTTCGGGGATCCAACGGCTATCTAGATGTTGATGAGATTGAGGCTTGTAACAATTAGAGTTCTAACAATTCTAGCAAGCAAACCAATGGGTAACTCTCTCTCTCTCTCTCTCTCTACTCGATTTTGTCTTTTTCTCTCTTTATTACATCATGACTCTAGTGTCTAGTGTGTGGGTTCCAAGCTCGGTGCATTGAGCTTAATAACATTGTAAAAGACCTCTCTATTTTCCTGTATCCCGATGACGAATTGTCCTTCTTATACACATCAAATACTATATCGAAAGGGGGCAGATATTGTCTTGAGACAACACTCATGTTTGCCTGAAAACAAAAAGAGTTCGAGATCTAATTTTGCAAATTATACCATTTTCTGCCCTCATTTCACCCAACCAAATCTCCAACATTTCAAGACGATATTTTTGGATGGAAGAAAGGATACTGCCATGACTTCTTTGAAGATCATGAATTACGATTTTACTCAACTCAAATGCTTCAACGGGCTGAATTTCAAGAGATGGCAGCAAATGGTTCTCTTTTTGCTTACCACTCTCAAATTGGCTTACATAGGCACTTAGTCAATGCATGCACCGCTGCCACTATCGAATGACTCCATCGATGAGCAAACTCAATCATACAAGAGATGGATGGAGAATGGCTACATATGCAAGGGTCATATCCTAAATGCCTTAGCGGACTCGATCTATGATATGTATGCCTCCATTGGCATGGCGAGAGAGCTTTGGAAACCACTTGAAACCAAATACATCACAGAAGCGTCTGGTAACAAAATATTTCTGATCTCTAACTTTTTAAATTTTAATTCATTGAAAACAAACCTATTCTTTCTCAATTATATGAGTTGCAGCTTGTAATCAATGAACTAAAGACTATGATATTTCCTTGGATGAATATTTCATAGTAGGCTCTATAATTCATAAGTTAACCCCATCTTGGAGAGAGTACCAAAAGAAGATGAAACATAAAAAAGTTGATTTTGATTTGGTTCAACTTCAAAAATCTCTTCAAATTGAAGAAGAAAATAGACTTAGAAAAAAGAAAGATGAATCAATTAATTTTCACTCTAACGAAAACTTTGTTGAGCAAAGATCATATGCTCCATATAACAAGAAGCCATTGTTTTCTAAAGTCCATAATGAAAATTATAAGGACCAAAAGTCTATTGCTAACAAAAATAAAAAGAAAGTCGCTTGTTATGTATGTGGAAAATCGGGACACTATTCAAGAGACTGTCGACACTGAAAAGGGCTCAAAAGGCCAAGAGACCAAGTGAACTTCGCTACTGAAGAAAACCTTGTAGCAATGGTAACCAAGTAAATATGATCGATATAGACAATGGATGGTGGGTTGATACCGACGCTACAATTCATGTGTCTAAGAATCGAGGCATGTATAAGACTTTCAAACCAGTGGGTAATGGTAATTCGGTTCAACTTGGAACCCAAGCTATGACAAATTTGCTTGGAAAAGGTACAGTGGGACTAAAGTTTAGTTTGGGCAAGGTACTCACCTTAAAAAATGTGTACTACATAGTAGACATGAGAAGAAACATTGTTTCATGATGTATCTTCAACAATAAGGTGTGTACGCTAAAATTACTAGAAAACATTTCATTCAATTGAAAGAAATATTGAATTGCAAGGACTTATACATATTGATGTATATGATTTAAATAATATTCTGACTAGAGGTGGTAAAAGATATTTTATTACCTTTATTGATAATTTTTCAAGATTTTCTAATGTTTATTTGCTTAAACGTAAAGATAAGGCTTTTGAAAAATTTAAAGTTTTCAAAGCGGAAGTTGAAAATCAACTTAGTAAGAAAATCAAAGAGGAGAAGAATATTTATCAAATGACTGTAATGAATTTTGTGAAAACAATGACATTATTCATCAATTAACTACTCCTTATACCCCTCAACAAAATGGACTAGCAAAAACAAAAAAAAGTATTTAGTTGAAATAATAAATGCAATGCTTATTTTTTCGTTTTGCCATTAAATTTGTGGGGTGAAGCTTTATTATCTACATGCTTTATTTTTAGTAGAATTTCATATAAAAAGAGTGATAAGACCCCTCATGAGCTTTCATTTGATAGAAAACCTTATTTGAATTTTTTCAAAGAATGGGGTTGTCTTGCCTATGTTAGATTTCCAGATCATAAAATAAATAATTTGGGTCCTAAAACATCTAAATATATTTTTGTGAGATATTATTAAAATAGTAAAGCTTATAGATTTTTTATTTAAATTCTATAACAATATTGGAATCTAGAGATGTTGAATTCTTTGAAAATCTCACTTGTAAAAGTGAATTAAATGAATCAAGTAGCATGCAAAATGAAAATAATCATGAAAATGATCACAATGTTGATGAAGAGTATGTAGAAAATAATGATGATGAAATAATAGAACCAAGAAGAAGTAAAAGAATTAGAGGTGATCCATCTTACAACTTTGGACATGACTTTTATATTTATCTTGTTGAGGCTAATCAAAATAAAATTTTGAATTCATTAGCTATTGTCTCAAATATGGAGGAAGATCTTATTTCTCTAAACGAAGCTTTGACATCTCAAGTTGCAGTGTTTTGGAGAGAAGCTATTAATAATAAAAATGGATTCTATAATAACTAATAAAACTTGGAAATTAGTAGATCTTCCATCTAATTCTAAACCCATTGGTTGTAAATTGATTTTAAAAGAAAAATGAATTTGATGGTTCTATTGATAAATATAAAGCAATATTAGTTGCTAAATGTTTTAAACAAAAATGAGGCATTAATTATTTTGACACTTATGCACCAGTAGCAAGAACTGCTACCATTAGATTGCTCTTCGTAATAACCTCTATTAATCATCTAGTCATACATCCAATTGATGTAAAAATTACTTTCTTAAATGGTGATTTAGATGAAGAAACATAAATGGAATAACCCGAAAGGTTTGTGATGCCATGACATGAGAATAAAATTTGTAAATTGGTTAAATATCTTAATGGACTAAAACAAGCACGTGAAATAGCATAAGACATTTGACAATGTGTTGATGTCAAATGGTTTTAAGAGAAATGAGGCTGATGAATGTGTGTATAGTAAGAAAATGAATTCTTTATATGTTATAATTTGTTTATATGTAGATGACATATGTTTATCTTTAGCTCTAATCTAGAAATTGTGGAAGAAATTAAAAAGTTCCTCGCATCAACTTTGATATGAAGTACTTAGGAGAGGCTGATATGATACTTGGTATCAAAATAATGAGAAAAGAAAAAGTATTAATTTTGATTCAATCTCACTATATTGAGAAAATGCTTAATAAATCTAAACATACTGATAGTAAGTTAGTCTCTACCCCTATAGATCCTCATAATAAGTTAAAGAAAAATGATGGGAGATGTCTATCTCAACTTGAATATGCTAGGGTAATTCGTAGTTTGATGTATGTAATGACTAGCATGATGCCTGACATTGCATATGCGGCTAGTAAACTTAGTAGATATACAAAATGGCTAAGTAAAGAGCATTGGATGTTATACCTCGAGTATTAAGATACTTGAAAGGAGTTATCAATTATGGCATAAAATGTGTGGGTTATTATCCCGAAGTATTGGAAGGGTTAGTGATGCTAATTGGAATAATAAAATCCAAGATTCACTATCAACATCCGGATGTATATTTACATTAACGGGTAGTACGATTTCATGCGGATCAAATAAACAAACGTATATTTCACGCTCTACTATGGAGTCTGAAATTATTGTTTTAGACACTGCTGGTAAAAAGGCCGAAAACTAAAGAATTTGTTATATGACATTCCCCTATGGCTAAAACTAGTACATGCAATAACAATATATTGTGATAATCAAACTACTATTGTGAGAGCTTGTAATGATGTATATAATGAAAAATCAACACATATTTCAAGAAGACATAACTCCATTAAAATATTAATTGGGGATGGAGTGATTAGTGTAGAATATGTAATATCAAAAGAAAATTTGGTTGATCTTTTGACTAAGACCTGGCAAGGGATGATAGTAGTAAGATGTCCAAATAGATAGGGCTAGAGTCTATTGAGTAATCATCCACAGTGGGAACCCAATCTTTTGTATCCTCAAAGTTCTAAGTTCAATGTGGTAAAAACAAATTGTACATAAGATTAGTTTGGTCACTAGACAACAAATTATAATAACACCCATTCTAAGGAAATCCATATATTGGATAAATCTAGTGATGACATGTATGTTAGTAGAATGAGCTATGCTATTAATATTATTTATGAACTATATTTATAAGTCGGAGTGTTTTATATACAAGGGCATTCTTCTTTTTTTTTTAACATTAACACATGACTTTTATTAACTATAAACCAGTGAAGTTACAAGGGGATCAAAATACATAAAGGTACATCACACGAAATTGGTAATCGCCAATGAGGATTGAAAAGCACCTCCCTTGGCTAAAAAGTCGACTTCAACATTTGCTTCATGGTAATAATGGAGAATTTCAACTTCAAATGACTGAAGAATGTCACCAATTTCATGAAAAATGGAAGGGAGTCTCCAAAGAACTCTCGCTTCTCTTTTACACCATGCTATAATATTCGTTGAATCCCCTTCAATAACCTTTCCAACATCAAATTTTGAAAGCAATTTAATTCCGGCTAATAGACCTTTAGCTTCCACTTCATTGGATGTTGTATTACCACAAGGACCAAAGTATGACAATAGGATTCTCCCAAGATGATCTCTAATAAGCCCCCAAAATCGGCCATTCTTGGATTTCCAAAGGAACTGCTATCAAAGTTGAGTTTATAGGTGTTTGAAGGAGGCGTGATCCATACTGCACTCCAAATTGCTTTATAGCTATGAATATTAGCTACTTCATAATGATGCATTATTATAAAGCTTTTGGGAATACATGCACAATCCTTATTAGTAGAAAACCAATATGCAGCCAATGCTAAGATATTTGATTTAAGGATAGATTCTTCTAACACAACTCCCTGGAAGACTCTTCTATTTCTCTCTTTCCAATTTTCCCAAAGCACGCTCACCCAAACTGACCTCAATAAAAGCAGTACCTATCTTACAGATCCCTGGTGTTATCCATTGTTCAAGAAGAGATCTAATATTTCTTGATAAAGGTACTTGAATGTTGAACAACTGACGGGCCCAGCTCCACAAATTCAAAGCAAAAGGGGCACTCTAAAAAAAGATGAGGAACACTTTCGTTGTCAGCTTTTCGTAAGATACAAACATTCACGATATTGATGCCCCTTCTCCTAAGATTGTTAATTGTTGCTAGACGTTCGTGACAAATGATCCATAAGAACATTTGAATTTTTGTGGGGACATTGATCTTTCGAGTCATTCACAATCAGGGATCTGATGCACTTTGATGATTTTGAAACAACAAACAATAGGTTGATTTAACTGTGAAATCTCTAGACTTCGTGCATTACCAAACAGTAGAGTCTGCTTCATTGGGTGAAATGTATACATCCTTCAGCCTATTCAACAAGTTTTGATAGGCCTCAATGAAAGAATCAGAGACCCTCTTGTACCTACAAGGTAGAGACCAAACAATATTAGTTAAAACACCTCCACTTGCCACTTTAACAGTAGCCAAGGGGTTCAAAACTTTGGTAAAGGCCTCCGGATATTGGAACATCAAAGGTTCATCCCCCAACCATTTATCAAACCAGAAGAGGGTTTGATCTCCATCACCAACTGCCTTCTTGATGTGGTTCAAATGAGTTCCCCTATAGTGATCAATGCATCTCCATAAGAAGGAAAAATTAGATTTATTTCTTGGACTATTAATGAGTCCCGTTAGGGTATCTTTTCCATATTTATTTATTAAAACCTCCACCCAAAAGGCATTTTGCTGAGAATGTATCCTCCACCACCACTTTGTCAATATACTAGAGTTCATGAAATTTCAATCTTCTAATACCCAAACCTCTTTTCCTGACCGGATTGCAAATTGTTTCCCATTTCACTAAATGAAGTATCTTATTTTTGTCCACATCCCCATATAGAAAGTTTCTCATTAATCTCTCAAGACGTTTGACAATTTGCATAGGTATATAGAATAAGGACATAAAGTACACTAGAAGATTGGATATGGTGGACTTGATTAAAGTATATTTTCCTCCCAAAGAAAGGGTCTTAGCCTTCCATAGGTCCAACTTTTTCTGACATCTTTCAATAATTGGGTCCCAAATTACTTTTGAAAGTTTAGTATCCACTAGAGGAATGCCCAAATACCTACAAGGAAACTTTTTTGTACCACCAGATTGTCTTAACATCCCATCCTAATAAGGTTAGTGTTGCTTAGATTGACTTTCAAGTTTGTCGCCATTTCTACACATTTAAGAAAAATCCAAAGATTAGTAACTTTTTTTTCATATGGATCGCAAAAGATAACGGTATCATCTGCATATTATAGATGAGATACCATAAGGTCTCTATTTCCAATTTTCACACCGAAAATAGATCCCATAGAAGTAACTCCCTTGAACATGACACTGAAACATTCAGCCATCAAAGTATATAGGAATGGTGAAAGAGGATCCTCTTGTCTGAGGCCTCGAGAAGCTTTAAAGAAACCAGTAACCTTTCTATTAATCAACAACGAAAACTAAGTGGAACTCAAGCACCCTTCAATTGACAACCTGCAGCAAGACCTAAAGCCCATACGACCCATTATGCTCTGTACACCTCCCAATCCACTTTATCATATGCTTTTTCTAAGTCCAACTTGCAAATTAACCTCGACTTTCTATCTTTGATTTTTGAGTGGATAATTCTTGAGCCACCAAAATACTATCTAAAATCTGTTTCTCTTTCAAAAAGGTTGATTGTGGCCCTTGAATAACCAAGTACAAAACCGAACGAAGCCTATTAGCGAAAACTTTAGCTATAATTTTATACAAACTGCCCAGCAAACTAATTGACCGTATATCTTTCATCTCTTGAATAACTGATTTTTTAAGAATTCGCGTAATGAAAGTAGAGTTCATGGCTATATTAATCCATTCTCTCTAATAGAACTCCTCCATCAAACTAAACAAATCCTCTTTTAAAAGGTCCCAGAAGGTTTGGAAAAAGGCTAAGGGGAACCCTTTTGGTCCTGGGGCTTTATCTCTACCTAAGTCAAAAACTGCCTCCTTAATCTCTTCCAATTCAAAATTTCTTTCCAACCAAACAACTATTTTTAAAGGGAGTTTAACAAAAGGTACATTAGCAAGGGACAAATTCAAGTCATTTTCAGAGGTAAAGGACTGCTTGAAGTGATGAGTGAGCGCTGCTTTCTAAAGAATTTTCACAATCAACCCCTTGGATTTTAAGACTTTGAATAGAAATACCTCTTCTCCTTGTATTTGCAATAGCATGAAATAACTTAGTGTTTGTGTCTCCCTCCTTTAGCCATCGGAACCTCGATCTTTGTCTCCAATGAATCTCTTAAAGAGATCCCGAAGGGAGGCAATGGAAGTGGTTCCCCAATAGTATTTTTCCCAACAATTGGACATTATCAAAATTCCTTTATCTCTCTTTTGGCTGCCCATATTTTTGAATGAAGGTTATCCCAAGAGTCTTTTTCCCAACAAAGAATTTTCTCTTTCAAAATTTTAAGTTTCCTTGACAGCTGAAAGCCTTTCCACCCATCAACATGTGTATTTTTTCAGAAATTCTCAACTAATTCAATTAAAGATCCATTAGTCAACCAAGAAATATCAAATCTGAAGGGCAAAGGCCCATAAGGAAAACCATTCATGTTGAGTAACAGAGGGACGTGGTCAGAAGCCACTTTTGATAATACTTTGACACTTAATTTGGGAAAACGATTTACAAAATATTGGGTAACCAAAAACCTATCCAATCTGGTTAAAATAAGCTCATCAAAATTATGATTTGACCGAGTGAATTTTTCCCCAATTCGATGGAATATCCACTAGTTCATGCCTTTGGATGAAACTATCCAATACTTTCATGCAGGAAGACATTCGTGGAATAGAAGAGGATTCAGAAGGCCATCAAATAATGTTAAAATCACCAGCAATACACAAGGGCACATTGAATTTTGGATAAACACTAGATAACTCATAAAAAAATTAAGGTCTTTCATCTGGTCTATTAGGACCATAAACAACAATCAAACACCATCTAAAATCATCCAAATGCCCTTTAAACAAAACAAATGTATGTCTAAAAGAGATGACAAAATCAATAGCATGCAGAAAAGAGGGGTCCCATAAAATCCGTAGACCTCCAGAAAGTCTAACGGCATCAGAACCTACAAAATGCAAAGACCTCGTCTCCTAAACTTCTAAAGCTATTTGAAAATTCGAGGCCCCAATTTTTGTCTCTTGAATAACCAAAACATTTGCCCTTTCTTGACAACAGAAGGACCAAACATCACTTTTACATAGTGAACTGTTGAGGCCCCAAACGTTCCAACAGAAAATTTCCATTCTGAAACATAACCTATCCTGTGCCTGGTGATCCTAAAGGAACCAGTAGACACAGTGGGCACCAACTCAGAGTACGTACGAGAAGAGTTGTGTACCTCATCCTTGTCATAGTTAATGCTACATACCAAATTATCAAGCTCTCTCTGGACCCTTCTTTTCCGCTTTGATTTATTCACATTGCAACCTCCACTGTGTTCAACCATATCTTTCTCATGGACAGACCTCAGAGTATCAGTATTGGTGTCCAAAGACTCAGCATAATTGATGTTCATAACACTGCCCAACTGCCATAGGGTGCAAAATTAGTGGTAGATCATCCCCATCACCAATATTATCATCACCTACCAAACCGTCTTCGAAAACATCCTCCTCCTCATCCACTGGAATTCTCATTGCGAGTGGTGCAACAATGATGGGTTCTTTCTTTTAAGTGATCACTAGCCAAATTGTCTTGGTCCAAGAGGATAGCTGGGCCATTTTTCTAAACAAAGTTTTTCACTCTGAGTACTGAGGAATGGCTGATTATCAACGGCTTCCTCCTCTTCATCGAGGGCATATACCATCAAGGCTGGAATACTGGGCTCCACCTTTTTTTGGATAGCCCTCCTTCTTAGAATCCTTCTTTCCGGCATTATTTTAGGATGCTCATAGACAATAGACGACTATGTGAATGGAGGTGGTGAAGAGGTGGAAGAGGGCCTAATTTCCCCTTGATCACGAAAGGAGGTCTGGGAAGGTGAACTGTCTCTGTCTTGCCCATCATGAGGGAGTTGCAATGTGATGGCTCGCCCACACACGTGTAAAAGTTGGCAAACTTTAAATTTTCAAGGGGTTGAAAAGAATTATAGAGATGTAGGGGTCAAAGCTTTAGATTTATTGCCATCACAACGTACCACCCATTTCTTACCAATTTGTTTTCCTTTAATATTTCCCTTTTGAAAAGATGGATGGTCAAGATTGAATTGCCCTCGAGATCTGTGGCGAGAGATGTGAGTATCCTTCATCCTAGTACCAAAGTTGGAACTTGTAGCATCTTCGTCCTTGTGACTTTGACTAAAGCTTTTGGAGGCACTGGTACAAAATCCTGGCATCGTACTTCCACCTTCTTCTTGGGAACCTCACATATCCTCCCCTCAATAGGAATTTCTTAAAAAGTAATTTTAAAGTCAAAACCTCCAAGTTTCAAGATCCCAAAGTTAGGAATATCTAGGCCTCTGAGCTCCACCAAAAAAAATGACAAAGAAATATGAACTTCAAGACCAATCTATTTTAATGAGCTTCCTACAAATATTAACAACTTCCTTAAAAACCTTTGAGGACCAGGCCATAAGAGGAATACCTGAGATAGAAAACCAAGAAGCACGTGGTTTAATCAAAGAATGTTCCATAGCTGGGACCCATTTTTCTGCCCCTAGGTCCAATCCTCGAAAACACCATAGCCGCTGACGAATCACCCTGTTTGCCTCTTCTTGAGACTCCAGAAAGCATACTATTCTTCCACCTGGAAGTGCTCTACACAAGCTTGTATACTTAGTCCATGATTTATCAACCCAAGATTGAAAGGCATCAATCTCTCCAAACTTAGATTTGAAACTGACAATCACCGCATAAAGGATTCTTTTTTCCGTCTCCTTAAACACATCATCTCGAACCACAACAATGGGATTCCTAGGGCACAAGGATCCCTCCATGCATCGGAGAACCTAAACATAGGAAGGTTTCTCACCGATCATCTCTTAGTATTTTTACCTAATTACCCTAGAAATGCATGTCCCCAAAACTACTGCCACAAATTGCTTCTCCCAAACTTAAAGACCTTTTAAACAAACACAGGTATAGGAGGAGGAAGAGAGATCAATACCCATCTGAGTTATCATTATAGGTTCTACAAAGATAAAAATCAGAGATAAATGGTATAAACTAATAAAGAGCATGGAATTAAATAGCAAGAACGACGTGTTCTCAAGGTCTCCAATTATAAGAATACGCACCAAGGTAAAGGAACAAGAAGTGCTCTGTTATAGTAGCGCCATTGTTGCAATAGAAGCCAAAAGTACACAAGAGAGCAACAATAAAAGGTACAGATTATCACCACAACAAACTCGATTCTTGCATTGCTTCAATGCAAAAAATCACAGATAATGGAGAATAGAACTCTTACTTCACAATCACCAAGATAATAAAAAGATCCCAAACCATAATTTCAGAGTGCAAAAGCATATATAAACCTCAAAAAAAGGTCGAAACTGCCATTGTTCCAAAGTTCCAAACTCCACCCATAAACCATACACCTTTGTCATTTAGTTATAGTAAACCAACCCCATTGTTGCAAGTAGACAAGCACCACTGTAAATGAGAAGGAAGACTTCAAGAGAGAGGGTTTTAAATACGTGAGGGTTTTTGAGAGGAAAGCAGTCCAAGAAAGTGTGGGGTTACACAGGGGTGACTGGGATCTTTGTGACAGAGGGGATGGGCGAAGGGTTTCAACAATGGTGTGAGGGTTTCTGAGATTGATCGCTGAAGAGAGGGAGCGAGAGATTGCGGACGATATACAGGGGTATTCTTGATAGATACACCTATATAAGTGTGGAACTGATGCCGCTTCCTATGAGATGAACTCATCTCTAGAGCAATTATGAAATCGAGATATAAACATAAGGCCCAAAACGTGTTGGCAACTAAAAAACACCAGACTTGAATATTGTTTGTGAGTTATACTAGTGGTATGTTAGATAATCAACCTGGTTCAAAGCTATATGCTACCACTGTACTTGATGGACTTTGTAGTGTACAATCTAAGTGAAAGTTCAAATCGAAAGATACTTTCATGGTATGCAAATAATATGTTTCATATGTTTTGTTTTGTTATTTTGAAATAGTGGAGGAAATTGTTAGTTTTTTTTGTTTGAAAACTGCTTAAGTGTATTTCAAAACAGCACTTTGATTTTATTATTCTTTCCTAAAATGCCTCTATAGAGAGAGGAAGATATGAGTTTGAGTCTCACATGAAGAGGAGAGTGTTTGTTGATGTGTATTTAAGAGTACGCATATGTGTGTGAGGGCATGTGCGAGGGCGTGGGCGCAAGGGCGCTTGATGGTGTACTTTGCACTTCGCATCAGTGCATGAGGTGCTCCTCGCTCGAGCATGTGTGCGGGTTGGGCTCATGACTCATCATCATTTTGTGAGCCAGGCTCATAGGGGGATCCAACATTCATCTAGCCGTTGATGCGTGTAGGACATCCAACGGTACTCTATAACAAGGGCTCTCCTACCCATACGAGTTAGAGCTTTTTTAGCACACTTTAGACCTCCCAATATACAATTCTCTGCAATTTCAGCAAGCAAACCAGTGCGCTAACTCTCTCTCTATTTGATTTTGTCTCTTTCTCTCTAATACATCAAGGCTTAGTGTTTAGTGTGTGGGTCCAAGCTCGGGTGCATAGAGCTTAGGAACATTGTAAAAAACCTCTACGTTTTCCTATATCCCGAGGACAACTTGCCCTTTTTATGCACGTCAAATTCTATATCGAAGGGGGGCAAATATCGTCTTGAGATAGCGCTCCTCTTTTGTGTACCTTTTATGGGGTCCTCCTAGAGCTCTTGCAATTGCCAGTGAGGGGAGAGCTATGAAAAACACGCGAGAGAGGGAAGATAGGAGTGAAAACAGGGAGGGTTTTAATGGGAGCCAGAGGAAAGAGGAGGGTTCCAAGGGGTAGAGAAAGAAATTAAAGCTTTACATGTGACCCTACCCACATATAACGTATATGTGACTCTTGTTCTTAGCCGTCAGATATGAGTAGATGGCTGGAATGGCTTGGGTCACTATGTGACAAGTTGTCTCTTGAGCATCAGATTGTGATCCAATAGCTTAGAGTGTTTTATTTTATTTTTTATTTTATAAATTATTTTGCAATGACATTTGGGGCATGCATATCACCTGATAGGGGACATGATAAAATTAATAAAAAAAATATTTCCTTTGATGAAAAATTATCAAAATACTCATGAACTTGTTAGGACATTTTGGTCATTTGTTTTTATGAAAAATATATGTTTTTTATTTTTCTAGGTATATGCCAGTAATAAGATGCGACGCTCCAAAATTCATTAAAAATATTTTGTAGAAAAAATAAAAAAATAAAAAGCATTTGGCATGACATTATGACATGAGCACTCCTAACCATCCATTCAAATTGAACAAGTAAGAAATGTGGTTACATATAATTTATATGTTGGTGGGTTACATAGAAAGCATTCTCGAGAAAGGAAGGTAAAAAGGTCAAAAAGTAATTCAACATAAATTTCATAATAAGGTTCTCCAAAATACCAAGGATCATTCCCTATTTCTATATTTTCCTCTTTTTTTTTAGATTTTTTTAAAATATCTTTGACCATAAATCAAATTTTCTAAGGAATTGTATATTATGAGACCATTTATCTTTGTTACAAGGAGGCCACAATTACTCATAGCCGCTAGATGCTAAATTGGATGGTTTGGGATTTGTCATGAAGTTTGAGAATATTTTTTGGAGCTTTGAGTCTAGTAAATGACACTCTTATAACCACCCGATTTGAATTATGATGAATAAGAGTAATTGTGAACTGTGTATAAAAAGTAAATGGTCTATTTGTATACTTTTCATTTTTCTAAAGAAAAAGGTTTATATGCAGGTATATGCCTGTATATGAACTTTGGACGATGGTTATTGAAAAACCATCTTTCAATTACCATAGAAGGTGGTGATTGAGAGAATGATTGAAAGAATATCTTTCAATCACCACCAAAACTCATTTGGGCATGCCCACATAGTAACAACGTCCTTTTTTAAGCCAATGTCATATAATTTTTTTTGAATTTTTTGGTCTTTGATTTTGTTTTACTTTTATAGTTTTTATTTCATTTTTAAACAATTATTTTATTTCATTTTTCGGGGCCTATACACTACTTGCGAGAGTCCACTCGAATTCAGCGGATTTACTCAGGTTTGGCCAGGGCCAAGTCCAAGGTGTGAGCTGAGTTTAAAAATAGTGAGATTTTAAGAAAATGTGAGAAGTGTGTGAGCTCTTAAAGCGTTGTCACATAGGTATTCTTCAGGGTGGCAATAGATAGGGCCATCAGCCTAGCCTTCAAAACCCAGGTCTTGTGCCACAAAATGTGGCCCCTCGCTCACGCCGGCTGTAGTCTTCTTTTTCTTTCTTTTTATCTTTGTATTCCCGACCTAGAGAGGGCTAGGGTTGGGCATGGGCTAAAGCCTCTTCGACCCGATCTAGGTTGGCTTGGCTCAATCCCGCCCTACAAGGATCAAAGTTGAGCTAAGGCCAAGTTTGGCTTGCCCTAACCCCTTTCCATTCATTTAGGAATAACGACAAGGCTTCAATTTTAAAACATCATGAGAAACCTGAAACAAGGTTCCTATTAGGATTGAGAATTACCGGGTTTAGATCCGAAACCCGAATTTCGTACCCTATTTGGATCGGGGTATGGATCTAAGATTTGGATTCAATGGATCGGATTTGGATAGGATTTGGATACAAGTGGATCCGATCTTGATCCGGCCTAGGTATTAAAATATTATTTATTAGTTTACATATATGTTATATAATATTTTTTTGTTGTATATCATTTTACAGATATAAAATAATATATAAAGTATATTTTTGATCTGATTGGGTTTGGTTTTTGATCCAGATCCCATATATATATTTCGAAACGGGATATTCTAGATCCAATCGGATATAGATTCGATTCCAATGTATACTTTTCAGACCTAAATCCTGATCTCAGTGAATCCGGAACCGATCCAACCCATTCACAAGCCTAGTTCCCGTTTGAACTCGGAGGAATCTAAATCGTCCAATCAAATTTCGTGAACGGTATGCTTGGTCCATATCCCAGTGGTAAGTTCCGGAAATTGAACAATTGAGGGCATGCTGAAATTTCGGAAAGCGTACTGGGCAATCACGTAATTTGCTTTCTTAGTACAAAAGCTCACTCGTTTTCCTTAAGTTCCGTAACTCTCATTTGCGGGGACATGGGAGAGACATGGCTAACCTCCAATTCATGGATTTTCCTCTTATTTTCCTCTGTGGTATAATCCCTAACCCAAATTCAACTTTTAATCTTCATCTTCTCTAACTTTCTTTACTCTTTCCTCAAACAATGAACCTAGTTTCTGGTATTTCTTTCTTCATTTTTACTTGGCTTTGTTTCTGACACTATGAACTCTATGAATTTCTTATCCATTTTCTCTTGTGACTCGTTTTGGTTTCTGATTTTACATTTTACAGGTTTTAATGGTTGTATTTTTCTTGGTGTACTTCTTTGAAGTTGTTCGAAGGATGGGATCTGATCACTGGTAAGTTAAACACTAACTTCATAGTAAACCCTATTTTTAATTGGAACCTTATTATGTTGTTTAGTAGGCTTTGTTTATTTGTAAAATCAAAATTCAGTTTGTCTTTTCCTGTGACTCTAATTTTTTTTTTTTTTAAGTAGAAGCTTAGTTATGAATGGTGGAGAAAAGGAAAAATTACATTACCGTCCTGTTTCTCTATATATACAGAACCCTGATTTCGAGTAGTATATTGTATGAACTATAATTATATGCTGAATAATCATTAGTTGAAGCATTTTAGCAATGGTTTTTTTCCAGCTTCGATGTATCTGCTGCATATTTTGAGGATCCCAACTCTTTGAGAAAGGTATGGTTTTTATGAGTTTTATTTAGCATATAATGTAACATGGTGTGACAGGATGATCTTACTCAAGAATCAAATATTGTCTGCACAAAGAATTGATTATGCAATAAAAATTTTAACTGGTCTAATAATTCAATCTGAGGGGCAAGGTCTTTATTTTCTTGTTTTCTTTTTCATGCTATGATTGCTATCTATGCATTGAACGCCATTTATCACCTGGACGAGTTACTATATATTCTAGGCCATTCTGATCAAGTGCAATTACTGTCCACTACAGCTCATTTCAAGCATGAAACTATAATTGTGTACCAAATTGTGTTTCTGCAGTAGTGATGGTTAGTAGTGCTTATTAGTATTGACCATGTTGACTTGCTTTGCTCCCAGGTTGCTTTTCCTTCAGTATTTGATCCTGCCGAGAAGTATATATCATTAATCATCCCTGCATTCAATGAAGAACATAGACTTCCTTTAGCTCTTGATGAGACCATGAGGTTGGTTGTTCTGGTATTCACATATTTTAGTTAAAATGTTCACATATTTTAGTCAAAATGCTCCATGACTGTCTATGCTTACCTGCATCTGGATGCAATGACACAGTTCGTGGAGACCAACATACATTGATGCATACATTCTCCTTCTATGCGGCGGCTGGAGTGCAGAAAGAAACATATCATTCCCTTTTTATGTGTCTCAGATGTACTGATTCCTTCCCTGGAGTCCATTTAGAGTTCCCCTTCTTTTAGGATAGTTGGCTGTATTTTTTAGTGACAACTGTCAACTACTATATGATTTCTCCTCACCTTTTATCAGTCACAATGAACCATTTCCAAAATTGGATTGCTTTAACTTGAATTTCTTCATCTAATTATTATTCTATAGTATATGTTAAGCCAAATAAATTCTTTATGCATTTCAATTTAAGATGCCTGGGTAATGGCAACTACTGTGGATACTGACTACGAGCATCTTATATACAAATGTTTTATTCATAGTGGAGAAACTGATTAATATAATGCGTGACACATGATGCTCCAGTTGAGTAATTAGATGGATTTTTTAATATTCAACTTAAATGAATAGTAATTCATAAATTTAAAATTTTTTATTTAATTTCTGAGGATTACTTTTATAACCATTTGTTAGCTATTTATTTTGTATTTAATTCAATCATACTTAATTTTTTTTAATTCGAATAAATTTTTAAACTTGTTCATTCTCCTAGAGAGGAGGAGGAGGAGGAGGAGAAGGAGGAGGAGGAGGAGGGGGAAGGGGGTGTGTTTAGGAAAGACTTAGATAGAAGACTTACTATTACTATACTTTTGATGGAGAATATGGTAAATCATTGGCGTTAAGATCGATTTATTGAATGAGTTAGAGATAGAGATTGAAAGGGATTGTGAGGAGAGAGTGACCTGCAATATCTGAACTTACTCGTTCTTTTACTGTAAGATATTTGGGGGAAATTAGAGGAGATGGGCTAATACAGATAAAGAGACAGGTGGATGGATAGATAGGTAACTAGATGATAAGTAGATAGAACATAGTTGCTGGGGCCTCCCAACCTAGTTGGCATTCTCGTTTTTAGGCATTCGCGTTTCGAAAACTCACTCTGGTGCTCCGTGAAAGGGATTTTGATTTTTAAATTTTAGGATCTTGATCTCTCTGTGAGAGATCTTAATCACCACCTTAAGATCAAGACAACGACCAAACTGTATAGCCAGCTAGCAATGCAACTGTACTTTTAATATCATTGTAATGCTTGTTGGCTATAAATAAAGAGATCCCTACTGTAAATGAGTATATATGGCCCTGGATTATATATACTCTTTAAGGTTGGGTGAAAGACCCCAAAAGGTTGAGATCAAGATCCGAAAAGGTCAGGATCGAGGTTTTCAAAAGGTTGAGATCTCCATCCCTAACATATGCATTGTACAAACAATGCTCCCAACGAAAGGGATCATTTAGCTTTTCATGATCCCCGCTGCTCCCGATCATGATCTCACCCCCTGTCTACGTTTTATGTAAATCATGGTGTATCTTTCTGTGTGTGTGCTTCCAAGTGGATTGATAGATAAATAGATGGCATTCATTATGTTTTTCATAGGTTAAATAGATTATCTCCTTATTATATTAAGAGTAGATTAGTATTATGTTTAACAAATGTCATTTGATATGTTTAAAATATATAATTTAAAATGTGCTATATTTCCGCTGTAGTCTAATATGCATATAGGACGCCCTATTCTTGAATATTTTGGATACTTTGAGGATTTGCTGTCACCATTTCCTTTCACATTGTCGTTGGAGGTCTTTAATAGTCTGATTACTCATGAGTCTCGGAGTTGATTGTTGTCCGCTTGGAAGGGAGGTTCAAGATTTCTAAGTTTTTGATTGCTGATGATACCCTCGTATTCTTTATTTCCAACAAAGAAAAAAATGGATCGTTTCTGGTTCGTTTTTAAGTTTCTATTTGCTACGAACTGGTGCTTAAAACTGGTCTCTATAATAGAACCTTGGTTGGTTTCTTGGGCCGAAGAAAAGCCTTTGGGATCTAGTTATAAAGAGGATGGAAAGTACATTTGTCCTATGCCATCATATATCTCTTGTTCAGATGCCAACGTGTGTAGCTAGGATGTTGGAATGTCTAATTGGAATTTCTTCGGAGGGAGGAAATGGTGTAGGGCACAAATTCCATCTTTTCAATGGGAGGAGGTTTAGTTGGTTAAGAGAGAGAGTGTATAGGAATAAGCAGCCTTAGTAAATAAAGCATTATTTAATGAAGTGATAATGGAGATTGTAGTGGGCTGTTGAAGGATGTGAAAAGAGGTAATTGTGGAGCATTTGACATTTGGGTGGGGTGCCAAATATTTAATGACATCAACCAGGGTGTCCTTGACATGGGAGGTTGCTTATGTGGTGGAATGGAAGTTTAATTCTCTTATGAAGTTTTCAATAGGTGATGGATCACGTTTTTATTTTCTACACTTTGTTTGGTGTGGTGATAGACCTTTGGGGCTTAGATTCCTAGGCTTTCTGAGGATTGTAGCAGCTATAGAAACTTGGCTGGAAGAGTTTCTGGGTTTGTTGGTTGTATTAAAGGACAATTATGTTTCATTGACTCCAGAGAGTTGCAAATTATTCTCCACAAGGTTTCCTTATGGGGCACTTGTGCTCAATGTAGGTAGTCATCCCCCTTATTGGATGGTTTGGGATGTGTTAGCGCACTCAGGGTAATTGAACATACTTTGTTCTGGATCACCTCCAGGGGAGAGTTATATAGATGACTAATCCTTGGGTTTGTTGTTTATAAGCAAGCAACTGCGTTGTGTGCATCATGTGCCATTAGGAAGCCAAATCAGTGGGACCTTTTGTCTCTCATGTTGGACGTCTTTGTAATGTCATGGGTGACACCAGTTTCAGCATCTGGAAAGAAGAAATTAAGGCATCTTTAGGGTGAGAGAGAGGGGAGGAGAGAAAGAGAAAAGGGTTTTTTTTTTTGGGCAGGGGGTTTGGGGAAGTGTCTCCACAAGATGATTTGTGAACCATTTGTAGTATTGAGACTGAAAAACTTGATTTTGGAGTTTCTTTAGGCTTCTAAGTAACTTGAAGCTGTTGGCATTTTTTCTATTGCCAGTTCTGGATGAGCCAGGGTTGGTCTAGGCCCCCGATAGGTTCTTTAAAGCTTAATATTGACAGATGCTGACATGATATTTTGGGACCTAAGGCTTTCATCATCTCTTTAGGGATGCAGAGAGGAAGACACTGCTTCCATTCAATTGCCCTTATATATTTGTAATTTGTCATTTTGGAAGTATGGGGTTTATTTAGGGTTCTTGAACTTTTCTTTGAATTAGGGGACGGACCTATTATTCTTGGAGGTGATTGTCTCAATGTCATTAGGTGGGCACGAAGAAATAACTTGGGCTGCCCATGGTAATTAAATATGATCTTTGAGGAGATTTTTGACATTGGTGTGTTGAGTTCTGTCTGTTCCATTTTCTGACGGGTGCAAATGTAGTTCCAGATACCCTTGCTCTTAGGTGGGTGAAAGGTGTTAGCCTGTTGGTAACCGCCAGAACAATTATGTTGCTTCATTGTCTCCTTGACTTTTCTTGCTTGTTTTCTTTTGTGATATATTTTTTTTGATAAAATCATGGTTACTGACAACCAAATATTTTAGATATAACATGCTAAATTCGTAAATGTCCTAAGAGTATCTGCTAGCAGTATTTGTCTTGTATCTTATGATACAGGTTTACTAAGCATGTCACGTATCGTGGTGTCTTAGAGTATTGTTTACTTTTGTTTGTTGTGTGGTCTCTAATCATATATATTATCTGTTTAGTTTTTCACTTGGATCTTTCTACTTTGTCTCATTTGATTTTATTGTCTTTCGAAGTTGAATCTTTCTTCTTTCCTTTTCTTGGCCATGCTTTTGACTTTTGATGACTTTCATTCATCAACAAGTCATTTTCATAGAAAAACTGTTGTTTAGATAAAGACATTATGATGCAATTTCATTTACCTTTGAGTTTGTTGTCCATCTTTGTAGTTATCTTCAACAACGTGCAGCAGCAGACAAGTCTTTTACTTATGAGGTGTGCTTTGTCATTTTGCATTTGGATTTTCGTGGAATTTTGATCATATGGTTATGCTGTGCATACAAATTTTCCTATGGTTGAGTTTCTATGAATACCTGCATTTGTTAAAAATGTGAGAATGCAAATAAAGGCTTCAAAATCCAACAATCCCCCACCCAATTATGATTGCGATCTTTCCAATCAGGAGTACTGCTCATCGCCACCTCCTTTGGACTTGCTGTTGTGACATACTTTGTCCAATTCAATAGTCATCATGAGCCTTTGTAAGTGACTTGCTCACAACCATAGTAGATACCCTTGAACTTGCCTATAAGCACACATTTACTGACTTATTGCTTTGTTCAAATTAACTTCAATAACAATATTTTACTGCCTCAAGGGCCCAAAACATTGCACAAAGCACCTTTAGATGCTAAACATTGTAGTCTTTTGAAGATAGCTCATCAATACCTAATTAGGGATGGCATACTATGCTCCCAAGGGTCGGATATTGTAGCTATCCTCCTAAGGCAATCCGACAGTATGAATAGGACAAAGTCCACTACATCCCATTGGGAGTGGCTTGTTTTTGCTATCTAAAAGTTGGTCTTCATTTCATTTTCCTGTGACATGAGCAAAAATGAAACCTAAACTGTGTAGATCTGGTTGTTTGTTTGGCTGCAAGAAGATTATGATAAACATACATACTTTTTATAGGCAGTTTAGAAGAAACATTGGAAATGAATTGAAAAAGTTTGATATGTTTTTCCATTACCTTGGACATTGTTTCAAAAAAGGTCCGCGTGACACAATGGCACATGCCCAGGCCTTGGCAGCCCTCCCTAGGTGCCCAATGCCCAGGGCCTGCACCTTTGTTTTGAAGAAACTGTCATTCTTCAGTGATTGTTATTGTGAAAAAACTGTCATTTTTCAATAAAGCAAAAAAACTTCCTTTAAGAATATTTTTATTGTTGCATATTTTTGTGTTTTTTCAGATATTTTCTCAAGCTTCTCCTTTTTCTTTTATTTTTTTATTTTTATTTTTGCTAATGTCAATTCACACCAGTGAAATAGAAATAACCACTTCCAGTTGTTCCCCTATTTCCAATTTTTAAACCTGGCTTAAGTGATGCAATCTAATGTTAGATTGATCCCGATAACTCAGAAAATAAGCCGATGTTTTCATATCATAGGAATCCCAATTTATTTTGATGGAACATCTCCATAGTACAATGAGAACAGAGAATACATGTCAACAAGAGAGGGCGTACGTGCCCAAGGCGCATTTCTCACTCTAAAGTAAAACAGAGCGCCTGCCTAGGCGCTGTCTGCTTGGCACCTAGGCCAGCTGCCTACGGGTTGCCTAGTGTTTTTTTTGAAACCTCGACTTTGGACAAGATTCTTTGAAAAAGAAATCCCTTCAAATTTTCATCATTTGGGGTTTTAGGAGGGATAGAGGGGTCAAAATTTGAAAAATTATACCAAAGGGTGCCTCACCAAAGCGCAATAATCATTCAAAGGGTGACATCCACACCGGATACTTTATATTTTGCTGTCCATTTCATTTAAATTTGTGGAAGTCAAACTGTGTGAGTTCAACTATACTAATATGAGAATACAAAACACAGCCCCATTGTAAAATGAGAACAGAGAATGCATGTCAGTAAGAGAGGGCATGCTGCGCCCAGGGTGCACATTTCCCACTCTAAAGTAAAACAGGGCCCAAGGTTCCAGGCACCCGCTTAGCCGCTGGGCACCAGGCCAACCGCCTACGGGTCGTCTAGCATTTTTTGAAACCCTGACCTTGGATAAGATTATTTAAAAAAGAAATCCCTTCAAATCTGCTTTATTTTGGGGTTTTAGGAGGGATAAAAGGGTGATGAAAGATTATGCTAAAGGGTGCTTCACCAAAGTGCGATAATCATTCAAAGGGTAACATCCACACCGGATACTTTATATTTTGCTGTCCATCTCATTTAGACGTGTGGAAGTCAAACTGTGTGAGTTCAACTGAGTGTTTTTTTATCCCAAATTGACCTCAATTTTTACCAAGTCTTTTGGTAAGTACAGTTAAGCTTATTTAAAGCAATCTGGCAAAGTTAAAGGGAGGTTAGCATATAAGGCATGTTTACTCTGTTACAAATCACAAAAAAAGAAAGATGTGTTGACTCTCTATCTTTTTGATAAGCATTTGTTTCGTAAACCTATAAATCTAGTGAAACCATGTTGTTATTATTACTTGCTTTATTTCTTTTATTTGTCTTAATTGTTATCAGTTTGTCAGAAAGGAGGTTGTCATGAATTGGCTATATGATTGTCAGTTACTAATTCATCTTAATGATCTAATTTTTATACTCGTCCTATTTATAATCATCGAATAAAATATTCTTGTAAAAATTATGAAAATCAGTTGTTTGATGCATTGGGTGACATACTAGGTCTATGGTCAAACCGACTCATTGACTAATAATCCGAGTTTTAAGTCCAAGTCGAGGATTTTCAACTATGTTTTCTGAGGGTTTCTGCAGATGTGCTTGACATCTTCCTGCCACTGGCTGTCTCCCTACATGTTCTACAAACGGACTCAGTGACTAACAATCCGAATTTTAAGTCCAAGTTCAGGATTTTAAACTATGGTTTCTGAGGGTCTTCCTGCATGTTCTTATCTAATGTGCTACAACTCTATTACTCATGCATTTGGTGATTCCATTTGTCTCAACTCTCTAGTAAGATCCTCCCTCACATCAACTCATTGTTCTTTATGGTTTTTGTTTCTTAGTTTTTTATTCACTTTTACTTAATGAAAGAAGCACACTTGTCTCTAAAGCAAAGGTTCTCCTGATGTCAAGCTGGATTGAGATTTCAAAGAAAATGTGCCATTTAATGTCGGAGAGTTCAGATCAGCAAATAGGACTTTTGCAGGGCTGTATGAAGTGTTGTACCACGAAAACAACAATGTAAGGCACATGAAAAGCACGATGTTTGGGCGAGAAACAAAGAATCTTGGGAAAGCGAGAGTGGGATATATTTCATGACCAGCAAATTCCAGAGATGAACTAATACATACTTGGATGACTTGCACAAGTAATGTGCTCCACTCTTAGCAGGGGTGAAGCATGATTTTTATGGAACAAGATGGCAGTTTGGAGATTGATTCACAGCTATCCAAATGGGTGTTGTCATCTGAGCCTTTGAATTACTTCAATTACTTTCTGCCTTTTTCGTGAATATTAATGGGGGTGGATGAAGCCTTTGATAGTTGGGATGGGTGATCTTTAATTCTTTATATTTCTTTTGTGTGCAGCCATGTACAATTTTTAAAAGAAGGAAAAAGCTATTCTAGGATTTATGAAAGCCAGTTGCATTTTTAGAGTGGTAATGCTGTTGTTTGCATAATGCAGTTGAGATTCAGTAAAAGGCACCTTCACGGATTAATTTGTAGCCATTCTAGGATTTATTAAGCAGTTTTGGTTTTTAATTCAGAAACCAATGTTCTCAGCCCTAGTTTATAGAAAACCCTGGATGGGCACTGAAGAAAGCATGACCCATTTTCCCAGTGTGGTTCAGATGCTAATCTAGCATAATTCAAATTTGTAACAGAAAAGTTCTAGAGAATCATGCTATGGACCTCTCTCTCTCTCGGTAATCAACAACTCCTCAAGAAGGGAGTTGTACATCTATTCGCATCGAACAAAGAGATATACAACACAGAGGCAAGGGAACAAGACGATATGATGACTGAACAGAAAGGAAAGCAAAAGAAGAGGTGGTTAGGAAGAGAAAAGATAAGTTGTATCTTTTATTCTGTGAATGTTGGGAAGAGATGAGCTATATCTTGCATAAAAATATTTTATCCTTTGAGAAGTAAATCACATCCTGAGAAATTAATGGTTTTCTGATGTAAGTATGTCTCTTCTTTCTAGCTATGCCCAATGTTTAAACTTAGGTAGAAGCGCTTCTTATGGTTTTGAATTGTGCAACTTTTACTCAAAGCACGTGAATGTTAACAGGATAACCACTTGATTTTTCTTCTATGATGCATGGATATGGCATGGGATACATGTACCATAGCTTTTACATAATGTCGAAATGGGTGATCTCAAGGTCCACTTGTTGATTCATATACTATTTTTTGGGCAGTTGAGTGATTAGGTTCGGCATCTGGTATTTATTGATTGTGATGAATATGTAATGGCTCTTCGATGTTTGAACTTTGTCCCATGGTTAAGGGGATCCCCAAAGAAGTGGTCGCTCCAGCTCCAGACCCTCGATCCTGCACTCTTGGATAAGGGATTTTAATTTCAGATGTTTTTTTGATTCAGCTCTGAAAGCTCGATCCTGCATTCCAGGATAAGGGATTTTGAATTTCACACCAGGTTTCACACAGGCGTGCGCACACACACTCAAAACAAATGGCCCAACCTCAACCCGAACCACTCCCATTAGGCTGCCTAGGTATCTAACCGCCCGCCTAGGTGGTCAAGTCCCTTGACCGCCCAGGCGGCCGCCTCTGCCTTTTGAACATTGCTTTTAGTATATAGATCATCCTGTGGAGAAACAGTGACAATGCCTAGAACAGAAACTAGGGTTTGAAGCTTATGTTTGAATTTTTAACATGTAAGTCACAAGAAAATAGACCATAACATACAAGTTATTGCCATATTACGTTAGATGACCATAGATGAAGGATCGCAGCTGCAGAGCTAAAGCTTCGCCATGTCCTACCCTAAATCCTTCTCATTTCCCTTACTAGAATTTCTATAAAGTCGATAGAATTTACCTTTGTCTCTAATGCCCTGTTGTTGTCCATATCCACCATTACAACGGCCTTTCCATGTTGATCCTTTCTTTGCCTCTGGACCTTTTTTGCCTCTTAATCTAGAGAGCATTTGACCAGTTGCATGTCAAATCGTATATAAGTAAAGGGATGCAAATGAGGGAAAACAAGGACACCACATTTTCATCAAACACTAGAGAATCTTTCATGCCTGAGGACTGGAATTGAATGCTCATTTTGGGATTTCAGTTTCATTACTCACTTATGAAATGCGCTCCAATGATAACAAATTTTGTTAGCATCTTTTACAAATGCGATTCTTTATATTTAATCATACTTCGGTTTTTTAATTTAGAAAAAATATTAATCATATCGTTGAATGGATTTCTTTTCCAAGCCAGAGTACCCTAGTCCAGTGCTCTTGGGGAACCTCGTTTTAAGCTGGACGGACCTTGATCCCACATACTTTATCATTTGATCCTCAACAAATTTGGATTGCGCTTCCTTCATATAGGGACCACGCTCCCTTGAACTCATGGTGTTCGGATCTCGATCCTATCCCACAGATTCTCGTGCATCACTTGATCCCTTGTCCTGATCCCAATCTAGGATTTGACCTCGCTCCAGATCCGGTGACTACTCTTTGTTTCATACAGAGCCATTTAGCACTATTTCTTTTGGAATTTAATTTGCTACATTTCGTTGAGCTTCATTTGCCAACAGTTCGGTCCTTTAACTCTATTGGTGGAGGATGTCATTGCAAATTGTAAAATAGAAAGAAAAGATCTCAAGGGGTCTTTTCTTTTCTTTTGTAAATTGTGGGCTTGGAGGGCATTTTCAATACCATCTTACTTGTGAAAATCCTTGGCAAATAGTGTTCCACTGACCACCATGACATTCTCAATTATATCAGTTTTTTTTTTTTGTATACATGCATTCTTAAATGCTGTATTAATTATAACAGCAACTGGGATTCCCTGTAAAAACATCTATGCCTATCCATATCTTCTCATGAAATGTTTTCTTGTGGTTTAGTGTCGGAGTTTTTTTATTTGTTTGGCTTACAACTGAAAGAAACTAGTGATTTGGATTTTTCCATTGTGTGTTGGTTTTGCTGTTGCCCTCTCATTTAATGCCATTAAAGGTAGGGAATTATTCAGAATCAGATTTTGGGGTTCAAGGGCCAGCTCTCTATTGTTGTTTCTAATACTTCTCTATTCGTATAGTTGACCCCAAATTATTGGGATAAGGATTGAAATTAGATGATGATGATGATGATTACAGTTTTGTTCATGTTAGTGTGATGTTGGTATGTTTTTTTTTGTAAAGGTGGTGATAGTTGATGATGGGAGTACTGATAAAACATCCAAAGTTGCATTTGATTGGGCGAGGAAATACACAATTGACAATGTAAGGGTTATCCTTCTTGGGAAAAATCATGGAAAGGGAGCAGCTATATCACAAGTGAGTGTTTCTGACTTCGTTCTTCATTTTACATCACTTTAAGTAATGGACTAGCTCAAACCATCTTGTCACAAAACATAATCATCACCATTATTTTGAAATGCATGTTTTGATCTACATATATTTCAACTTGATCATCTCCCAGTGCTCATATGGCACATGTACATGTGTATGCTATAGATCTATATACATTGCTAGATACTTCACCCTCTGCTTTGATCTTAGCAAACCCTTTCAAAAGCTAAACGTCTTTGCATGTCTTCTATTGACCTTGATGAATTTTCCTTTTCACTGGTTGTATATGACAACTATTCATTTGGGCTCTCCTGTTTTGTGAAAGCATTGTAAAACAGGGAATGCTTCACTCACGTGGTGAGCTGCTTTTGATGCTTGATGCTGATGGAGCCACCAAAGTTACTGACCTTGAAAAGCTAGAACTTGAGGTTTGTTATTAACTGGTTATTTGCATGTTACTTGCCTTGAATGCTTCCCTTTTCAGATAATTACTAAATTTGATTATTGTAGTTGCATTTTATTCTATTGCAGTCCAATTACAATATTGAGTCACTTTTACTGTATTTGCTCTTTCCGTTATTAGATACGTTCATCATATGAAAAGGAACTTCACTCTAGAGCTGCAAGGCCAAGTGATTCGAACCCAAAATTTTCTGATGTTGCAATCGCTACATTTGGATCTCGTGCTCATCTTGAGCAGCAGGCTCTAGCTACCGTATGGAATTACTATTCTCAATCTGTCCTTCATATACCTAAGAATTTAAAGTTTTATGGATTTATTTCTAAGGCATTTACTTTTATGTGATATCGTCAGCGGAAATGGTACCGAAATATTCTAATGAAGGGTTTTCACATAGTAGTTTTGCTGACAGCGGGTCCTGGAATTCGAGATACCCAGGTTTCATCTTACCTCATTAGTCTTAACACTTCCTTGGTTACTTGCCATAATGCTCTAATTCATCTTCAGGGAACATTCTCTGACAATCAGTTTATTTGAAGTGTCTCTCAATTCTTACAAGTACTCTTATGGCCCTTTCAGTGTGGCTTTAAGATGTTCACGCGTGCCGCTGCTCAGAAACTTTTCACAAATATTCGTTTGAGAAGGTATTATTTTTATGAGGCTTTTGTATGCGAACCAAATTGAGTAATATTGATTCCTCCAATTTCCAAATAAGAAACATATATTTCTCCATTTTGAACATCTTCTAAATAAATATCAAAATGAGGGACCATCCCTGTCATGAAAAATTTCCAAAACTGTGCCGAACCATTTAACGACCATGAGGCTTTTTTGACAGTATTTTATTGGCCAAGCTTTCATTTCGATATTTAGGATTTTTGTTCGTGATTTGGACCCAGTACTTCATTCTTTGATAAGGTATAAATGATATAATCTGTAAAGACTAATCTAACAATAGAGATGGAAGCCAAGCTGAGCAGTGTTACAGAGTTAAGGAATGCAGTATTTTGTCTCCATAGCATAGTCCAGCTGTAGTATTACTTTTTCACTTAATGGATTTGATTCGTAGTAATTTTACTTTGTTGCTTCTGGATAGTACATATACTAGCTAAAACCCTAGAGGTCAGTGTAAAACATGTTTGTTTTCAGAGTATTAGAAGGAAGGTGCCTAGACCACCTACGTGGCATCTTGGGTGCTAAAGTGCAGAACCGATTTGCTTGGGACTAGACGGTGCAACCGTAGGTGGGGACTACCTAGTAGGGCTCCTAGCATGATATTTGTCTGAGATGATTTAAATAAAATCAGAGGTCTCTTATGTATCTATTACCAATAATGATTCGGATGTTTCAAGCCTCAAATCTTGGTGGGAAGGCAATTGAAATTTTGATTAAATTTTAGAACTAATTGAGAAAGTTTAAAACTTTGCTTTTATGTAAATTGAAGTTAGATTTCTCTTTTTTAGAAGTAAGTTGAAGTTAGATTTCTCTTTTTTAAGAAGTAAGTTGAAGTTAGATTTCTCTTTTTTTAGAAATATCCCAAAAGGTGCTATCTTCCAAATTTTGTAATATGGCTAGTTTCCTAAAGTTATGAAGGATGGATCGGTGAGCTTGAGAGTTGATAAAAGGTTCCCACCTCTATAATAATAATGTAAGCTCAAGCCATTCATAGAAGAAATTGAGAATAAGTTTACTTATTTTTCCATGATGTTGACTCCATGAACCCTTAGTTTTGGGTTGGTAAGTCTTAATGCTAACTTGATTTTAGGTCTCATAATTTGGATAAGGTATGACTCCTTATACAAGTTTAGGTTTTATTTCGTCCTCTTTTTTTCCACCAATCTGCCAAAACTTTAAGGAAAAGCTACCTCCATCATTCCAAAAGCTCTTTTAAACTTTAAATACAAATTTTATATCTGTTTTAGCAAGTTGAAATCAATTTCCTTTTTTGTTAGAAGTGTTCTCGAAAATGTTATCTTCCTAATTTTGCAACAGGTGCTTGTTTCTAAAATTATAAGTGACCTAGTTCCATAATATTGGAAGACATAGAATTTACAAAGAAATGTTTTAGAAGATGGAAATGGCTGCCAAGACGTGGGCGGGTCCTGTGTGGGCAGAATTTGGCCAAAATTTTACGACCATTAGCTGTATATGCCAAAATAAAGTCACATAAACATAAAATTTACTTCCTTGTGCATTTCAAGCTTTTTTTCAAAGGTCAAAGTGTTACATTCCAAAGTTACAAACATTCAAAATTTAATGATCATGAACTCAAAAAGGGCCCAATTGGGTTTCATCATGATTTCCAACATTGTTGTCTCTTTGTCATTTCTGCCAACACTCTATCAAATGATGACGATGATGCCTTTCTGAAACATATCGTTCTTCATTATCGGTCTCTTCTGAGTTTTCTAGCTTTGGCTCCTCGTCCTCCTCCTTCACGCTTTTTAATCTTTTGTCCTTGGAATTGGACCCTTTCTTTTGAGACTGAGACCCCTTTCTTTGAGATTGAGACCTCTTCCTTTGAGATTGAGAACGTTTAGTCCTCTTGGGTCTGACAGGGTTCCATAGCTTGCCTCACTTGACTCCATGTCAAGTCCTGTCCAGCTTGTAGCAAATCACCATCATTAGACATCGATCAGCCACTCGTATGTATCATCCAACTCTTGAACAACAATAGGATCAATGGAATCTTGATCCATGTAGCAGTCTTCAATTTTTTATTGTACTGAACGTATGCATGATCATTCAGTCTCTTTTGTTCAAGTCTATTTTTCTTTTTGGTGTGTATTTGTTTCGTAAATCATAATGCATTAATAAATTAGAATTTAAATAGAATTACCTTCTCAAAAAGTTATAAAATAGGTAAGCACAAGAAATTACCATCTCAAAAGTACTAAAATTATACTTGCATCCAGATGAGCTACATTTCAGATTCAGTATGTGTATAGCCATCTTTGTAAGTGCTTAGCACTTCCTCATAATTGCTCCACCATGTACCTACATCACAATATTATATTTTACAAAACAAATAAGTAATAAAGTGTAGAATGAATTTGTCTTAATAAAGAAGCTAAATTTAAATTACCAGCCTTGAGAGATTTCCTTTGTCTTATGTCAATATTAGTGCCAAGTGATGCCATTGCCATTTTATACTTTTCCAGATCTATTGACACTGGGTCTTGCTCTACTACACTGGGAACGTGTCTTACTAAGCATGTATTGATTGCATCCATAAAAGAAACTTGAGTGTCAATCTGTGGATTATCATAAAAATAAGTAGGGTTCAGATAGTAGCCTGCCTAGAGGAGGGGCCTCTCAAGCTTTGATTCCTACATCTTTTCTACAATATCCAAAATGGGCTTATAAAACTTTTCATTGTGATAAAAAAATCTCCTTGGCTGCATCCATAGCCTTATAAATATGGCCCATAGGTGGCTGGCTCCCCCCTATCCACTTGGCTCAAAACCTTAACTAGTGGCTTAAAGGCTTTAATGGACCAATCATCTTTCTTCCAAAAGGTCCTTGATACGACAATATGAACAACTTTCCTTCCCATTTGATGAGTAAACCACTTCATTTCATTCCACTCATCAGAAACAAACATTTTTCTTAAGTTCTCTTTTTCACCTTGAAGAGACTTCAAACATAATTAAGTGGCAAATCTAGTTACCCTAGGTCTCACTAACTCATTCTTTAAAAATTGCCTCATCAAAGCCAAGACATGTGTGTGGTTGTTGATGAAACCTGTGATCATCCTACACTTGGTCATAGTTAATTCCGCCAACGCGTTCTTGTCAATGATCTCAAGCATGTGGTTGATGCAATGTGCCGTGCATGGGGTCCAAAATATGTGAGGCTTCTTTTTCTCAAGCTACCTACTAGTTGCCACAGTATAGGCAGCCATGTCAATAAACCACCTGAATAACATGATGCTCCCTGCCTCTATGCATTTTTTAGCCAATTGCAAAATGGATTTAGAATCATGTGCTTTATCAGATGCACGAATTGACCTAAAAAACATTGGCTCCAAATCCAATGGATAGTTTACCATCAAATTCATGTCTTCATGATGCTCCTATCCCTCTGGACAGACCATCTGTCAGTCATTATGTTAACCCAAACTGACCCCTTGCATCCCTGTGAGTCTTGAAATGCTCATTGGTCAGTTTCACCTTTTTTCAAAGTAGATGCTCATTGAGCTCATATGGGTTAGGACCGTATATCCAGGCCCAAAATGCCCCATTGCTTCCATCATGGCCTGGAAGCTCTTTAAGGTAGTGGCATTGATAAGAAATGCATGCTTGAAAAATCCACCCAGCTGCATATTGATCTACTCTTTTGTTTCTATCATTTTTTAGTTAGCTATCTTGGCCCTTTCCTCGAGACCTGACCTCAACTGTAGGATCCCCCTTGGTTGTGTTGTGGTTTTTCTTTTTTTATTTTGCCGGGGGGGGGGGGGGGAGGTGCAAAGAAAGAATCTATAGGGGCTACTGTCAGGGCCTACTATCCCCAATCTCCACTTCCATCATTGGCCTAGCTCTGCTTTCATATTACTCTTCCTCTTCTCTTTGAGCCCAAAGATCTATGATTCTCCTGACCTCATCCATTTTTCTTTTACCCTCTTCTTTTTGAGCCCTTCAAAAAGCCCCAACATCTCATTCCTAACCTCTACTGAGACTTGAGTGTAAGATGCAACATCCCCTTTGTCCTAGCCAAGTGCTTTTTAAATCTATTAATTCCGCATGAATAGGATCTTTTACAATAATTGCATTGGATCTTTTGTTTGTCCAATAGATTTGGGCATGTCCAATGCTTCCATCCTGGATCAACTTTTTTCCCAGTAGAACCAGAAGAAGACATTGTGAATTTTTGACCTACTTGATAGTCAAGACTCAAGTTAATTATGGTCATAAAATAAGATCATAAATATTTTCAATTTTGCATTATAAATTAGAAACAAATTCGGACATAGCAAAAAATATATTATGAACTTTTGATTTTGCATTATAAATTATAGACAGCCATACATAAAGTGGCCAGAAATATATTATAAATTTTCAATTTGCATTATCAAGTAGAAACATAGCCAAATGTAGCAAACAATATATTAACATTTTCAAATTTGTATTATCAAGTAGAAACATAGCCAAACATAGTAAAAAACATGTGTTTTAATGACAAAAATAGCAAACCCTTAAAAAAACCACTTGCGAAGTTTCGTCATAAATATAATGTTAAACTTCAAAAATAAACACATGAAAATGACTAAAAAACATAACATAACACAATACTCACAATAAATACAAAACCCTAAACATAAACAATTGAATTTATTTACCTTTCAGACAACCAATTGAAGTGGGCTTGAATCAGTCACTTCCGGTGGCCAAAAACTCTATTTTGCAACATCTTTAATCCCCAAAAAGTTTTAGGTTGAATGCCTTCACAAGAAATTGAAAACTTCAAATTTGGTTTTAATCATTAAAAAAAATTGTTTTTTGAACTAAAAGATTGTTGTTTTGGGGCACAAGAGGGTTTGTTTAGGGTTTTTTTCGGGGGGGGGAGGGGGGGTGGGGGCGAAAGCCCCTCAAATACTGTTGCCCCCTGCCCCCTTTTCAGGGGGGGGTGGGGGCGAAAGCCCCTCAAATACTGTTGCCCCCTGCCCCCTTTTCAGGGGGGGGTGGGGGCGAAAGCCCCTCGAATACTGTTGCCCCCTGCCCCCTTTTCAGCGGGGGAAAAAACATTATTTGCTCTTTTGGTGAGGCCCATTTTCATCCTCACCAAAAGGGCCACGGGTGACTGGTCAGCCACCCACGGTCACCGTCCAGCACTGGGCCGCCCAATCCCGGTGCAGTGTGGTGAAACCTCCCAGCTGCCTGGGCGGCTGACTTTTTTAACATTGTTATAAAGATTTAGGAATTTGCTTAGCTTTCCAGTTAAGAGGAGAGGTTCCACATCTATAAAAGATGGAGGTCCAAGGCCAATCTTGGAAGACATTGAGTTGAAAAAGAAAGTTTGCTTTTCTTTGATGGTCTTTGATTTCATCCTGAGCTGTTGGTGCCTCTTTTCCATTGCATTGATCTACAAACCCTAGTTTCAGGTTGTGTTGGTGCTAATACAATTTTAGATCTCCTTAAGTGGCATGAGGTTTGACTCCAGGTTTTTTTCCTTCGTCCATCCTTTCTCACTTCTTTTCTCTCCTATTACCCTACCAAAGTCCAAAACCCCGAGGAAACCCACTTTCACCTTCCCAAAAGATTGTTTAAACCCTAGGAAATCTTGCCCCTAAAGTTCCCAGTCTTTTCTATCTTAAAACCACTCCAGATGTCCTCTTTTCATCCTTCTATGTTGCTGGACTGTTAAATTTTAGTACCTCTAAATTCCATGAAGCCCTTAAATTCAAACCTTAGTTATTGGGATCTCCTAACATGGGTGGTGATCCTGCTCCAGGAATGCGATCCTGTGCTTCATGTGGGGAATCACAGTCTGGTCGCTATCTCATGTTGGGGTTGTGCTGTCCCAAGCCATTTCTGTGTAATTTTAAAGATAAAGAAGCAACACAATGAAAAAAGAAAGCAATAACTATACACATCGATGTATCTGTAAAGCTTTAAAGGAAAAGCGATTCTTGAGTCTACATTTTTTTTTTTTGACTAAGTTACATAGGAATGGAACTTGAGACCTAGTGCTATGAAAACCAGCTACTATCGAATTGACCCAAGCCCGATTCCTTTTTTTTTTTTTTGAGAATGTTAACCTTAAATTATAGGAAATAAGTACAACGAGTTAGGCAGTCCACATACTGGACGCTCCAACACAGTAAAATAAAAGGAATAAATGGAAAGGAGGCAGAAATATTTCTTTGGGAAGGTTACAAAGGAAGCAACCCAAAAAGGAAAACATCCATCCCAAACTTCTGCTAAGGTCCCTCCATGGTAGCCCCTTCTTTAGCAATCGCATCTGCTGCCTGGTTTTCCTTCCCTCCTGATATGCCTCCAAAAGACGTGCATATCCCTGCAAAGGTAGTCGATATAGTCAAAATAGTGAGGAAGGAACCAAGGGGGGGAGAAGAGGGGTGCTCCAAAGCCCAAGAGACGATAATATTCTTAGAGTCTCCCTCTATGTGTAAGGTGTGCAGACTAAGAGGTTGTACAAGCTTCAGCCCTTCCAAAAGTGCTGCCGCCTCTGCATCCATGGAGTTGGCATATCCGATGGAGTTGGAGACGGATGCCACTGTAGCACCAAGGTAATATCTAAGGATTGCTAGTACTCCCAACGGCCCAGGGTTCCTGAGGGAGCGCCCATCGAAATTGAGCTTGAGGAAGCCCTGAGGGGGGAGGTCTCCCGATTCATTTTCTTAAATCTACCCTGAATCACAAAGAGCAAGTTTTGAATCCAATGCTTCCAAAATTGCATTTAATGTAGGAAATGGTGAGTCAAAAATTTGTCACAATGAATATGAGATTCTGACCTGTCATCTTTTTAAAATGCCTACAAGAGAGACTGTTCTCTCACCGTCTCTGTCTTTCTCTCTCTACATTTATATATTTAGTTGCTTAAACTACCTCATGCTTTAGTTTTGTTTCATTAATTTGAAATGAAGGGGAATATGTGAAGAAAAGGGCTCAACTTAACTGAAATAATATCCTTTATTATTATTTACAATGTAAACATCTTCAAAATAATATTGTGGATGACTCATGTATGAAAGGACTCAAGTAAATGAATATGAGTGATTAGTCTCAAATTTTTTTTGAGTAAATTTATTGTTAGTATTATTTAACTATTGTTTTTATAATTTAATATGTCTAATAAATTAATTTTGCATCTAAATATTTTCAAAAACTATTGCGATTGTATTTTTTAAAAATTCCCTAGTTTATAATTTCATTACTGTACATGTGCCTCATGGCATCCCAAATCAGGGTACTCTTAATAAGCAATGGTCTCCCTCCTACAGCTGCTTCTGCCTTGAACAACTCTGATTCAAACCCTATGCGATACATTAACTGTGCCAAACCCCTCCCATAGATCTGCCCTTAGTTCTACCCCCTTTAGGCCTCCTATCATCCATGCCTGCTGAATGTAGTCGAGCTCAATTTATGTAGGATCTTATTGTCCTAAACTTTGTAGGAAACAGAAACCCTTTAAACTCTGAAATCTTAAGCTAATTATAGCTCCCAACCTACCTGAATCCTTTCTTCCTTGGCCCATCACACGTGATACACGGATTTACAAGTCAAGCCCCCTGGGTCCTACATCACATTGGTGTCTGCCTTGGATATTTTGTGTTTGTTGCGTTGTTGAATGTGTGTAAGAGATTGAGAGATATTGTGCATGCATGTGTTGTGTGAGCAGAAAGACCAGAAAATTAGTTAGGCATTATGCTGATCACAAATGAAAAAGGTTAACCATCTTAAATTTGGACCTTTTTTTTTGAAGTGTATTATTGTAAATGTGGACTCTTAGAGGGCCAATCCCTTCTTTTGGACTCAACCTATGAGTTTTCTGATGTCTTCTGCAGGTGGTGCTTTGATGTGGAGTTGGTGTATCTGTGCAAATACCTTAACATCCCCATGATCGAGATCTCCGTCAACTGGTCAGAGATTCCTGGTTCAAAAGTGCGCATGACAAGCATCTTGCACATGCTCTTCGAACTCTTGCTCATCCGCACTGGTTATGGCCTTGGCATTTGGAAAATTCGTGCCTGAAAGGAGTTTCCTTAGGTCCTTAACCAAATAAGCTTAATGTACTGACATGGATTGAGTATACAGTAGACAGAGAGCCAAGCATGAGTAATTATCGTTTACTCTCATTTTGAGGGAGAGGCGGATGTAGCATATTTTGGACATTTCATGAGCAGTTAGATGCAGCTGGGACACAGAAGATCTTGGTCATGTTATAATATTCTTTTGTACGATAGGTATCTGCAGATTTCTTTCTGTCTTGTTGTTACACGAACACTTCTTGAAATTGGTTATTAACCAAAGAAATGGTTACACCAATTTTATGTTGTCAAGCTCCTTGTATTAAGGGGAGAAGACTTGTCTTCTTGAGTTGAAATTTTCTTTTTCTTAGGGTTTCTTATCAGCTGAAATTTGGCCGATGAATATTGCCAATTTTTCAGTATAACAATAGTACTCGTTGAAATATTTCCACATTTGGGGATGTTCTTTTGTGCGTGGTTGGAAGCATGTCACATTGAACCAAAAAGATATGGAATTTCTCTATCGAGCGTGTCATTTAAACTAAAAGAGATTTGGAATCTCACTCTCCCTAGGCATAGAAAGAATCGACTTAAACATGTCAAACCTGGCGAGCATGGAAATATTCTTTTCGGAGCATGATGGACGAATTCACTAATTCAGTGTCCCATCTTGAAAAAATAAAGAATCATTTCAATACATAGGCGTCTGTAATGGCTGTGACAAAATCAGAAGGATGGCTTTGGAAATAAGGAATATGCTTATGCTGTGCAGCACCAGTCATCCATTTTTTTTTTTTTTCTGTTTTTTTTGTTTTTGGATAATTCAGTGATAAGCTTGAGATGTAACATTTCTTGATGTCAATTGACAACCACTCAAGCCCAAGAAGTTGAATGGTCTTAAGCGTAGTTGTATGTGGATTCAACTAGTGAAGCATCTAAACTTGTTTGGCTTCAAAAGTTTGACGATTGGTTGTTTCTTACATAAGAAAAATCAAGTAGCAGCTTCACCAAATGTGACCAAATTCTTATGAACCATGTTCCCCTGTTTCCCCTCTTGTAATTAAAAGAAGAGGATGCGCAGTTTAAGGAAAATCATACACAAATTATACACTGAATTTTTTCCAGATTGTCAATCTTTTGATTGGATTTTCACACTATTCCAAAAAGAATATGAGATCAAATTATACACGACATTACAAGTTCGAATTTCGAATAAAAGGGGAAAAAGGAAACTAATTGAATTGTTAACAATTCAATTTGTACATCTTAGCAAGAAAAGCTCAGTTTGAGTCTTGGGAATACTGAGACTTAGGTTCTACGAGCGTGACAAGCAATTACTAGAATTTGGAGAAATGCCCAACTGCCCATGCAAACATGTACTTATGTTTGAGTACATTTTTATTCCACTAATCTCATCTTACAAATGTCCATCCATCTGTATACCCATTATATTGATTACATTGAAATTTCTCTTTTGATAGTTGTATTACATGTAAGTTTCATTACACAACTGTACAAAGCATATAAGGATCAAATTTAAAGGAGGCCCAAACCCAAATATAAGGAATGCGAAATAAAAAGAGAGAAGAAAAAATACACAAGGCATCACCTCAAGAACTGATCAATGTTTAAGCTGATTCACTGTTTCTTCTATGAGATCATCCAGTATCAAAGACTCCAACTCTGCACCCACACCATCAATATCAAACCGAAGGTCCATCCATCCGTCCCTATGGCTAAGATCTCTTGTCACTATGCTTTCAAGTGTGGGATCGGCCCCAAGGCATGAATGTAGGTGCCAATTTATGCCAGACCAAACTTTCTCAAGAACATGCTCACCCGAAGGCATTATAGGCCTTAAATCCATCTGACTGAGAGGGCAATAACCAAGGGAATGCCTTGTTTTGATCTCCAGTAGAACCTCATTTATGCAATCAAATAGCAGATGGTGATCCCACCGATTTGAATTATCATTTGATATTGTGGAGTTCATGGGTTGATTGTGTGAGTCCCATTTCCCCAGAGACCACCCCTGGCCATCACATCCAGATGCCTCAAGCATGTCTCTCACATAGGTAAAATGAGCTTCATCTTTTGGACTCATAGCAATGAGGTAATGGTCTGAATGTGAAGATGAAGTTATGGTTTCTGTTGTGGTCTGGTTTACAATTGCTGCATCGGATGGTTGTCTCGAGCTCAGGTCAGAGTCTGGCTCGTCGAAACAGATGTGCCGTGGTTGTAACTCTGAACCTGTTTAAATCACAGACAAGAATTTACAAATTAAAGTTCTCAAGCGAGTTAGGTTATGGGGGAGTTAATGGTTCTTTGAGGATCAATGAGATATGAAGTATTTAAGGGTTAGCATTCAATACTTACGTGTTATGGTTCTCCATCAAATGGAATCTTGGGTTTGGGTCCAAATAATTGCTTGTCACTGTTAGGGTTTCAAAGATCTAAGGTTGCAACTAATTACTGGTCGAACTTCTATGAAATTGTTAGATAATATATTGTTTAGAGTTCCCAAGCTTAATGTTACGGTTCACGAGCAATTTCTGGTAGAATTTCTAAAATGAAGTGCTCGACAACCATAAATTATGCAGATACAGGTCAGGCGCATATAATATATGGATAAGGATACATGTCCCAGGATTTTTGTGCTCTTTTTCTTTTTTTTCCTTCAAACCAAGATGCTGCCAAGGTAAACTCATTTTGAACATTTCCCTTTGTAATGCAAATATATACAGTTGGGTTTTAGGATTCCATATTAAAAAAAAAACAATCTGCCTATTTAATTGTCAGAATAATAACCATGTCAAGTGATAAAAATGCCAATATATTTTTAAGTACTGCGATAAGAAAATCATACCATCGGAAACCGCAAGGTTTTGTGGAGTAGCAAAATCCTCCCCAGGAGACAAATCCAAAACTGAGACTGGACTTGGCCTTCTTAACTTTGCGGTGCCAATTTCTTGGGTCCCAACTTCCTCTTCATGTAATGCTAAAGAGCTATTGTCTTCCAATATTAAAGCATCAAGCTCATTGCTGGTTCCAATCTGTTCCAAATCACCATCATTTCTAGTGTCCAGCACAGACGTCCCCAAATCTCCATCATTTACTTCTTCAGGACATTCCACTCTTTCCATGGTCGAAGAACTGTCTACCCCCGAATTATTTGCGTCATTCACTAACTTATCATCGTGGTTTAGTTCCTCCATCACCAAAGCTCCACTATCCAAACTACTGTCCACCTCTAGAGGGTTCCTCTTACTCTTATCTGCTAGAGAAGATGCATCTACCTGCACAACTTCGACTGAACTAAAAGACCCATTTCCCTGGCTGTGTTCATTTCGTATTTCTTTCTCTAGACTAAGTGGCGCAGGGGGCATGTACCCAGGCAATGACAGTAATTTCCCTAGGCTGTTTGAATCTCGTTTACTCCTTACACCTTCACCTCTATCTCCCTGCTTCATTCTCTCTAAAAGATGCTTCTTAGCTTCAATATCATAAGTGTTTCGTGGACTGTCTTTATCTGTTTTTGTGTCCTTTGATGGGTCCATCATCTCTTTATTGGCATCTATGGCATGTTTCTTACCATAAGGGACTCTATGGAGAATCTCATCCATAGAAATGCGGTGCCCCTCTTTCCGGCTCTCTTTGATCGCCTGCTTTATCTTCTGCTTAATGTCCTTTAACCTATTAGCAACTTTTCCACTTTCCCAAAGATGTCTAAACCCATGCAGTGATTGTGGAGACGATACTAAAACCGACCCATTTCCTCCATTTCCATGCCCTCCATGGCTAGGCTTTAGAACAACTATTCTGGTTGGTAACCAGAAACTGCCATTTTCCTGATCATTCAATGACGCATTATTCATATACTGATCCTCAAAAGAGATTGCAGAGATATCTATGTTTGGCGGGTTCTCAACACGAAACCTTCTCTGTCTGACCAATGACCTGGCTCTCCCTTGTTTGTGCTTGGTGGCTTTTGGAATGCATTCTGATAGATTTGCTACCTTCTCAGAGTGGGAACCCTGCATTTCTTGAATCTGGTCTGTTAAAACAGAGTTTGGGTCTTGTAGTATTTTGAGAAATGCTTCTCGGTTAGAATTAAAGATCTCTAGAGCATCAAGAAAATCTTTAGATTGGTAAAGTGCCACATCTCTTGCAAGTTCTTTCGCATCCACAAAGTCTTGCTTTAGAAAAGCCTCCTTTGCTTTATCAAGCTTTGCCTGTAGAAGGGCATGCTTCTCTAGTAACTGCCTGCTAAGTTCATCAAGTTGGGTCTGACCGAGATGGTTCAGACCGTCCCTTGCCATATATGCCTCACATCTGTTGTCATCCCTTGGTTCTTTTGTGTGCGATGAACAAATATCACTCGAATCGTTCAGTTGGTTAGGGAATGTTTCACTGGTTGGCTTTCCAGTATGTAAAGGCGAAATCCTCAGATGTGCTTCCTGTTCTTTGGACATTTCTTCAGCAAGTAAAGGCGAAATCCTCAGCTGTGCTTCCTGTTCTTTGGACATTTCTTCAGCAATCCATGATTTCATACGTGCCCGAGACAAATTTCTCTTCTTAGGCGGGGTTTCTTTCAACTTCTCTTCAAACTAAAGCATTTAAAATGCCAAAGTGTAAAGTGTTAATCAAGAAGACATGGTCATGCAATATCTAATGATTACCGGAAAAATCCGACACAAGGAGGTGATGTGTGTTCTAAAATTTGAAATTTGTATATAACTGGAAAACTGGATAATGAGGAGGAAAATTAGTTAGAGAACCACAAACTCCGTTCCATTAACCCTCCGTCCCTCACTCTCAGTTAGTTAGGAAGATACTTGTGAGTTGAAATCTTTAACTGAAAAAAACACTAGAAAATTAATTCAAATCCATTGTTTAAAATGCCAGATGTTTTAAGTAATGAATACGAATTCCAAGAATATAACTATGAAGCGAGTTTCTCCAGAACAGAACTCCTCAATCACCAAAATAAGTACATTAAAAAAAAAAAAAGTGAAAAAATTAAGAATAATTCTCATAATACAAATCTAGAACCTGCATTATAACACAGAAACGGTTCACTTACATGTAAAACATCACCACCTGCCTCCATGTACTTATGAACTTCACAAGAATCTGTAGCTTCATCGAAATCAGTTCCCGAAAATTTCATACCTGCAAATAGAAAAGTTAAAAGACATTAGCATACACGACTCAAGAAACAATGTATAATTCAACAGCATGTATTAGAAGAAAGAAGTCAATACTCAGTTTTCCAGAGTCCATTGAATTATACCAAACGTTCCTTGATTACTTACCACCCAAATGTCGATCATCCCAATGCCTTTTGTCTGAAATCATCCTTCTCAATGGATGCCTACGATGCAAGTCCAAAAATTGAAACAAACCCCACATACAACCTGGGTGGTCATTCTCTCTATATGAAGGAGAAAGCTTGTATGCCACCTGCTTTGCCATGGCTTAATGAAAAAGCTTTCTAGTTCACTTAAATCAAATAATCCAACTCAGCAACCACACATTCAGACCTGCTCATAAAAGGTAGAAAAAACCAATGCATCAATCAACAAGAAACAACTTAAACACCAACTTCATAGAATCCTGTGGTATTAAAGAACACCCAATTCTTTAAACTGCAAACATGTCAACAACAAAACCAAAGCAGCAATTATTCAGGCATCAAAATCATGGCATGTTTCAAATGGTGAAATAGAATCAATGTTTCCATACAAATAGCATCAGTTCTTTGAGACAATTTTTTAAAAAGTCATTTATTTTGAAAAATAAAATTCATTTGGAAAGATTGACACAGAAAATCAGGATGATGCCAAAGAACTCCGCTACAAACAAAATGTGCAAGTGATGGCAATAATTTTCTAAATATAGATCAGACCAATGTTCTACATTACCAAAACCGAATCACAAAAAAATGCCAATAGGTGCAGTTTAGAGCAACACTAAGAAAGCTGAGACGTAAATCTTTCCCATTCTCATTTTGAGGGTGACAATTGCTCTTGCATTAGCCGAGACTACCACGTTTCTCGCACATACTGAAATCAACCTTTCTCAACTTATCTTGAGGGTGAGAATGGTTCTTGCATTAGCCAGCAAGGGTGCAATCGTTCTTTGGTTTTCACAATATACTCAAAACACTTGAAGCAAAGTATTACAAATTATCGTATTCACAAATATACCAGAATGACTACATTAAAAAACCACCATCTTTTTACACCCTTGTAGCTTAGGAGGAACAGACACTTACAAGAACATTATCGGATAGCCTAACACTGCATGTCAACATGTTTTTCAATAAAACTTCAAACTTCAGCAACATTATATGAAGAGAAAACCTACCACATTTACATTGCATAGGTTTAAAGGCATGTCAGCCATATAAAACCCAGCCAAGGTCTCTGTGCCATGTGGATACATTTGCTACCATGCTAATATCAAGATCCAAATATGGTGGAGGAAACTGCACCTCAAGGAAATTATATGAATAAAATTTTACATATTCAACTAACTACAACTTCCTTAAATTGACCCTTGAGAACAAGGATGGCACTTAAAGGGGTCCATTTTGATACCTATGACTACCCACGTTCAACGTGGGTATATTAAAAAGCAAGACAGAGACATAAGAAATATGAAAACTTGTGGGTTACATGTATAAGCATCATACATGCAATTTGGATGTGTTTCACACTGATTTGTGAGTTTTTATTGTCAAACGTCACATTTTGTACTTTCCCTTTTTTCTTGGATTTTTCTAAAATTCTCCAACTGTAAACAATTTTTATCCATGTTTTTTATATTTTTCAGCTTATTGGGATACCTTGTGTTAGGTTTTTAGTTTAGTTTCACTTTTAAAGTTCTTATTTAATTTGTAGCAATTTTTTAATTTTTTCAAAATTTTAGGGGTTTTTTGGCCCTGTAATTTGCCAGCGCCAAGAACGAGCCCAGAGAGTAAATAAAATAAAATAAAAATTGACACACATATATATAGTATGAATTACCTTTTTATACTAAACCGGAATTCGCTCTGTTGTGTCTATGATTTTTTACTGGAGTTTCATTATACAACGTTAGCTTTAGAGAATGAAATGAGATAAAACAATAATAAATATGGGAAAAAAAGAAAGTAGTAGCATCTTTTCCAATTTTTTATAACATCAAAATTGTCAACTTTTTTGCATTTTAATTTGTTCTGAACTGTTATTGGTTATCGTGTAAGACTGTTAGAGACCATCTACTTAATTCACAAACAAACTAAAACATAGTAAAATTACACAAAAAAGAAGAAGAGAGAATAACTTAGAACCAACAAAAGATACAATAGAATTCACAACAGCTAGATAGTAATATTACCCACCATTAATTTTCAAAAGTATTACATAAAAATGACAAAACTATTCAGAGAAATGGCATAATTGGATGCACTGACAGGTTAAAAATGCATAGATATTTTCCTTTCATTTTCTTCTTTTTTAAAATTTATGGGTTCTGTCTGCAAAATCAACAAGCACCTGCTAACCATCCATCAAATTCACCAATATTTTCTACAAAAAAATATATATAATAAACAATCCTGAAACCCAAATGGCTTTCCTCACAAAATTATTAATCAGTAGAAAAACCCAATTCAAAAAATATGTAATTAAAAATATTAGAAGATGGGAAAAAAAAAGAAGATAAGCGCACGTACCGGAAGAGGGTTCGATGAGACCAAGCAATACGCAGAAGGCGAAATGGAACTGAGAGAGCCATTTTGTGGGTTTGTAGAGAGAGAAAAAGAGTGGGTTTTAGAGAGAGAGAGAGAAAGAGTCCATGTTGACACGGAACGTGTTGTAAAGAGACGGGTGATGAGAATTAAGAACAATAAAATGGGTTAAAAGGAGCTGAAAGTCACGCCTGAAATTCAAGAAAGGGAAGTTGAAGATGACAGATGGAAAAGACAGGCGGTAGATTTGGAATTGGGAAACAGAGCGAAGATTGTAGAGAGAGAGAAGACGAGCGATGATTTTAGAGAGAGAGAGAGAGGAGGGTAGAGAGAGAAAGAGGGACGAGGGTGGCCCCTCCTCTCCTCCTTTTGAGGAGCAACTTCCACCATTTCCTCCTCTCATTCACCAAGTACGCTGCGGACCGCCCGGCACATATTCTGCTTTTGCGTTGGGGTCGGGTCCGGATTGCGAAAGAAACACGTTTCCAGTTGGCAGTTGCCATCTCTCTCTCTAAACTCTCTCTCTAGAAGTACAACTTAAAACAATGAACACGTATGCTGTGTTCCTTCGGGAGCATAATTGGCTTTACTCCCTATTAGGGGGATGATTTGTTTAACCTGAAATTTTGAGAAGAATTAATAGATAATTGCTCACAAAAGAATTAAAACTTAAGTTTTCTCAGATATCACTATATAAAAATTAGATGGTCTTCTTTTTTTTTATTGAAGTTAATATATGGGTTGAAGATGTTATATCTTCAAAATTTAGGGCTTGAAATTAACTCTAGTTAGGGTTTTATCCAAGTGACTTAAATGGACATTCTGCTCCTGTGAGAGTAGAATATCAGTTGGTAAAATAAGTTTGAGAAGCAGTTTATAAGGCTTATTATTTTAGGTTTTGATTATAAAATTTTAAAAACAAAAAGTAGTATGGATGTCGTAAATGGCACTTAAAAATAGAGATAAAAAATTGGATGCGGTTTGTATAAGGCTGAGGTTCTAAACAATCAAAGTAAAGCACAAATTCAAATAGTATCGAGAAATGTAGTTTTAATAGTGGAAATATTTGTAATAGCCTTAAAATATTTTTTCATATCTAATTATAAAATTTAAAACTTAAAACATAGTGTAGATCGAGTAGATCTATGAAAACATGAAAATCTTGAAAATTGACGGTCTAAAAATGCATCAAAAGATACACTATTTCCAAAACTTGAAATCTATTTTTTCTTCTCATGTCCCCGCATCTTAAGGTCGAGATGATCAATTTGAGGATATTTGAGCATCAAAACAATCTCTTCTAGTTTAATTTTTAAGATGCGACCTAATTTGATTGTTTAGAACCTCGCACTTATATAAATTTTTTCTTAACAAATAATATGTTACAAGATACATTATTTTCATAATATTAAAATATATTTTTTAACTAAAATAATATTTTCCGGGATCGAGATCCAGTGTATCAATCTTGAATTCCTTTTGAGTCCAAAACTGCAATTTCCTTTGATACTTGTAGTGGGGCTTCACTTTTGTTTTCCACAAGTCTTGTGCCCCATGCTAGCATTCTCTATTAAAAATAAGCTATGATTCACACAAAACAGGATCCCAGTTTCTCTCTCTTCAAACATGGATCTAATGTTCCCTTTGTCACGTTTTCTACGATAAATGACAAAAGATTGATTATTCCCCAACTCTTTCTATTTTTCAAATGATAAGTGATCCTTCTCATACTCTTTTCTGCAAAGTGAACATAAAGTAATGAATAATCGATCCCTACCTTTTCAATCTTAACTTTTTCCTAGAGATTTTTGCTCAGTTCTTACTTTTTAATCTGACCTTTTCTATGGGGTATCGTTTTTCAACATCTTCGTTATCTGAAAGTATGCTTTACCATGATATTTTAAAATTCAATGCATAGGTTAAATTTAGAAAAGACGTGGGGATTTATAGTCTCACTGAGGATACGACTTGTAATAGAACATAATGACAGATCAGGATTTGTGCAGTCAATCGAAATTAATTAAAAAAAAGCTATGATGATAATGATGTTGATCCATGGGTTAAACTTGTTGCCCATATGTTTCGAGCTGAACACCCCGATTTGATGACTTGGCTCCACTCACCTAGTCATATTAAAAAAAAAAGAAAAAAAAAGGCGACTTTTTAAACTTTTAAAAGGTTTAAACAAGGCCTAGGAGCTTCATTTCATCCTAAAAATACTATTTTTATAATAAAAATATTTTTTAACGTTATTTATATACTTTTTTGTTCGAGTCCCTATTTAGGTGGGGACTCGGACGGGGTGGTTCAATCGGTGGAGTCGAACCCACGATTTTGGAACACTACTTTTATTTTTTGAATGGTAACGTATGACTTATCAGTTATTCATATGTAAAATACAAGATGTTCAAGCAAAGACGCAAGATTTCAGAAACGAAGTAATAAATAGATAGGGAGTATGGACTCCTCTTTTGGCAAGAACATCGACATATTCATTTGCCTCTCTATAACAATGTTGGACTGTTGTCATAAAGGTTGACAAAATATCCAAATTTGATAAAAAATAGTCCTTAATCTTCAAGGAATATGAGTATCTCTCTTACTTCAGGCAATGACATTTGCCGAGTCTCCTTCCATAATTCTGCCCCTTTGTAAATTGCATAGCAATTTCAAACCTTTTAATAAACCTTGTGCTTCCGCCTCGTTTGCCGTTGATAAGACTTTTAGGAATAAATCCACTATCCTTATGTGTAAGGAACCAGCTGCAACAACTAAAATATTCGATTTTAATGTAGACAGATTTGTACTTATACTATCAAACACTCTTCTATTTCTTTCCTTCCACACATTTCGAATAAGGCTAACCCAAATAGATCTCCAAAGAATAGTTCACATCTTTAAAATATCGGGTGTGATCTATTGGTCAAGAAGAGCTCTGACATTTTGGGGCAAAGGTAATGACAAATTGAGGCACTATTGAGCCCAATTCCAAAGATGTGTAACAAAAGGGCATGAGCGGAAAAGATGTTACAAAGTTTCATCAATGTCTTTGTATAGGATATATACATTGGTGATAATAAACCCCCTATTTCTCAAGTTATCAACAATTACTAATTTATCTTGACACATGATCCATAAGAATAGCTCCACTGACACAGGTTCCATAAGTTGTCAACAATTGCTAATTTATCTTGGAACCTACTTTACGGCATTGCAAAGGAGCTAAGGGACCATTCATCAACGATGTTAATAACAATATGTGGAGATTAACCAAGAAATAAAGAATCTCCCTCTTGCCATTAAAAGGAAAATGGGAAAAAAATAATTCATCTCTCATTAAAAATCCTCTCTCCAAGCTTTTCTCCAATTCACTTCCTTTTCAAACACTTACATGTTTGGTTTGCGTGAAAATGTTTTTAGAAAATATTTGCAAATGAAAAAATTCTCTCATATGATTAAGTATGATAATATTTTCATATCAACTGGTCTTAGTGTATCTTTTCATACCAATTGAGAACTAATTGATGTAAAAGTAGTCTCACACTTAACCATATGAGACAATTTTTTCATGTGAAAATCTTTTCGAAAAAATATTTTTACAAGAACCAAACATGTTATAGCTGTCGCTCTTGAATGTTAACAGTTATTATCATTAATACAAGAAGCAAAGCTCCAAAAGTATAATATCATCATTATAATCATTTTAACCTTTTTTCAATTAATTGGGGTCGGCTATATGAATCTAGTTATTCATTCTGCTCTATTAAAGATCATATCCTCGATGAGCCATAAGTCTCTATCTTTTTTCAAACTACTTGCAGCCATGTCCTTTTGGGCCTATCTCTTTTACTTTTCAGTCATTCCACTTGAACTAACTCGCACCTCCTAATATGCGCTGTACTTGGTCAGCGCTACATATGAACAGCCCATGTAAGTTTACTCTATCTCATTTTATCGCCTATTGGTGCCACGTCTAAATTTTCTTGAATATTCTTTTCGAATTCTATCCCTTCTTGTCTTGTCACTCATCCATTTCAACAGCGTTATCTCCACTACACTCATTCTATGGGTATATTGTTTTTTGTCCGCCTAACATTGTGTCCTATAGAGCAAAATTGATCTCACTGCAGTCCGATAGAACTTGCCCAGCAGCCTCATTGGGATGCGACGATCACATAAAATTCCAATTGCACATATCTACTTCGCCCACCTAGCTTTAATTCTATATGCGAAATCTTCTTCAATCTCTCCATTTTCCTAGATTATCGATCCAAAATATCGAAAGTACGATCTTATTTGAACTTCTTGACCATCAATCTTGACTACTTCCTCGTCTCTACTCCTATTCTTACTAAACTTGCACTCCATATACTATGTCTTAGTCCGACTGATTTTAAAACTTTTAGATTCTAGAGCATCCTTCTAAAATTCTAACTTTATGTTGAAGTTGTGTGAGGCCTCATCAATCAAAACTATATCATCTAATATAAATGAAGAAATAAAAAAAATACACAGTACTCCCTACTTCTAAGGATGAACCAACTTGACTCATGAACGCGTAAAAAACCCTAACCTCTAAAGGCTCAAACACCACCTATTACCTAAGATCCCAGCCCAGCTAATACCACAAGGCACTTCACTTCCAATTCCTTCACGATCTGACCTCAATTTGCATCCAAAGTACTCAATTGACCTATTGCAGTAACCTTAAGGGCTGGGGTTGGGTCCTACACTGAAACAGTGCCCAAAAGAATGGCGAGCAAAGCGTGGCAGTGTATAAGAGGCCGCGGCAACAAGCAAATCAGCGACCAAAAAGAGGGACAAAACATGCGCCAGAGGAAACTTAAATCAACTATTGTATTCACTGTGCCCCAAAATAATCACAAAATTGATTACATGATTTATCTTTATATTTGTTGTGTTCACTTGGACGACCAAGTCGATCAACGGTTGAAGTTTAGGGACTTTGAAGCAAATTTCCATCAAATTTGAAGGTTGAATTCTTAGACTTGATAAGGGAAAACTTGGACTAATTCTAAAGAGGCTGCTCTTCAAATTTCACCTACCATTGATATTTCCATCATGTTTGAATTATTTTTCGTTTGATTACCTTCATAATTGTTGAAATAAGCAAAATTTAATCGGAATGATGGACTTATAGCTTCATTGAGGATATGACCATTGATAAAGTAGAATAACTGACCAGAATTCATGTAGACGATCCCAAATAGTTTGAAAAAAAAAGTTTGATGATGATGAACAAAAATGTAAACGGAAGTTTATCCGTCACATATGATGAGAGGTATATTCTGAAATATATTATGCAAGTTTTAGGGAAAATAAATGAATAATGGATGTAGTAGTCACTTTAACTTGGATTTTTTTTTTTTGGCCAAAAATTTTATGCTCCTACTTGGATATTTTCTTTTTTGCCAAAAATTTTATGCTCCTGTAGGAGCATACTATCCATTTACTCCCTCGGAATCCAATCTAGGAGAAACCAAAATTTGGAGATGTAACCTCTTTATCTATAGACTAAACTGAAAAAATGAAATTGCTACACAATTGAAAAAATTAATGTCCAAAAAAAAAAAGGTCAAATTTTATGAGGGTGAGATCTAAGTGTAAAAAAAACTAAAAAACTTAAAATTCAATTTTTTTTTTCTTTTGAAAATAATCATCTAGTAATTTCTTGATGATCCTCAAAATTTCAGATTTAAAAATAAACTCCCAAATATGTCTTCTTCCCAAGGGAGTATGTATACAATACCACTCCTAAGGATCATAGAATACTCCTTTCTTTTTTGTATTTTTTTTTTTTCGCTCTTTACCAGTCAAACACGTACGTTGCTTAGTGCACTACGACTAATAGTAGTCCATAATCCGGGGAATACACACATATACAGGGCGGGTCAAGTGCGTCCCAAATCTAACAATATGGACGGCCCATGTTCTCTGACAGTTACACGGATATTTATTTATTTGTTCATTTTGTGTACGGTATTTTATTATCTTTTGTACTGCCGCAGCTCTCCCCAAAATTCTCACTCAAAATATTCCTCAAAAGACTAAAAATAAGAAAGTGCGTAATGCTTCACCCAATTTTCGCAACTTGTGTAACTAATTGTAGGAAGGAAAAAGTTTATATAGGGATGCTACCATATCATGCGCCTAAAAAATCTATCGGGAAAAGTAGTTTTAATGTTGAAAATTCTTTGATTGATCATCTACACTATCCATTTTAAAGATTTTTATATGTTTATAGATGTACTTTATTTTAACTATTTTTTAAATTTAAAATTTTATAATTAGATATAAAAATATATTTGAGATAATTCTAAGAACATTTTACATCAAAATTATATACCATGATAAAATTTGAAGGTGTACCTTACCTCTACACCCATGGATGCATCCGTATGCAAATTGCACCCTTGTAGGAATGAGCATTTCAAAACCTGATGATTCGTTATCCGAATTGGGAATTGCCCGGAACCAAATCAATTTCGAGAAAGTATCGGTACAAGCATTGCCAGCCCCAAAAAAACCCCCTTTTCATACTTCTTTTTCTTTCTAAGCATATCAAATGTTTTTATATTCATGATTTCTCCTCAAAAAAAAAAAAATCCCCCATATGATCTTTTAATTTAAATTTTTATTAATTTTACTTTTATCTATATCAACCAATGGTTTAAAAAACGGATCGGTGACCCGGATCGGGCTTCCAAAAAACCGATCCGGATCGGCGAATCGGCGATCCGGATCGAGAATCGGATGAATCGGTCAGAATAAAGCTTAAAAAAAATTCAAAAAAATTATTAATATTCATTATAAATATTGTTTTTTAGGAATTCAATAAAAAATGAGGGTACTCCATTAAGAATTTTCATGTTTTTGAATGAATATGCGAATATTGATATGTTTTTTCCCTGCATGAACCGCCATTCAGCATTTAATTTACAGTATTTCGTGCTCATCCCTACACTGTTGCTGTTGGTACTCGATATGTGAATAATATGGCTGGGATAGGGTGGCCTCAGAATCATCATCTCTCTTGTTTTCTCTTTGAATAATATGGATTAAAAAAAAAAATTAACAAATTTTCAAAAAAATCGATCATGGATTAAAAAAAAAATCACAAATTTTCAAAAAATTCTATCATGGATTACAAAAAAAAATTCGATCATGGATTAAAAAAAAAAATCACAAATTTTCAAAAAATTCAATCATGGATTACATAAAATTCGATCATGGATTACATAAAATTCGATCATGGATTACATAAAATTTGATCATGGATTACAAAAAAAAACAAACAAAAAAAAAAAACAAAAAAAAACAAAAAATTCAATCG
>NW_006498806.1:3549140-3564270 GCF_000471905.2 Amborella trichopoda | reverse complement strand
ACGGGCTGTATCGGTTCCCGAGTCGAACCCGGGCGAGTCCGGTTCGACTCGTCAGTTTTTTGAAATACTGGACACACATGTGCATGCGTGAGTATGCGTGGGGGTACACTCGCACTTGCGCTTGGACACACGTGTGCGTGGGGCATGCTTGCACTTGCGCTTGGACACACATGTGCGTGGGGGCATGCTCGCACGTGCGCTTGGACACACGTGTGCACGTGTGAGTGTGCGTGGGGCACGTTCGCACGTGTGCTCGTACACACGTGTGTGTGTGTGAGTGTGCGTGGGGCACTCTCGCACGTGCGTGTCATGCATTACGTGTGTGAACCGGATAGAACCGGATGGGAACCGGCGGTTCTACTCTAGAACCGAGCGGTTCCCGATTTTGTGCTGGAATCGGCACGGGCTGTGCCGGTTCCCGAGTCGAACCCGGGCGAGTCCGAGCATACCCCCACTCATACTCACGTGTGCACAGTGTGTCCAGTGTTCCTTCTCAACAATATCCATAATTACAGTTAAATGCTAAGAACAGGTTAATTCTAAGACAATAGTTTCCCAAATAGGTTACTAAAAGAAAGAAAACAATGTCATAGGAAATCTAGACAATGATACCAAACATGAGAAAAACGAGCATGGAAAATCTGAATCTAAAAAATCTATTTTTTAAAAAATTAATTTATCACGAAAAAACTATTTCAAGCGAACCAAACGTGAATTAGATGATTACATTGCACCTTGAAAAATGCAACTTGAACTTAAATATTAGCCTTAATGGAGTGGGTTTTATTGCCAAAAAAGCCGTTGAGGGGGTAAAAATGATTTTTGTTGCACATGCTACATAAATAATGTCAAATTAAGGTCTTCCAAACCTTAGAAAAGGTTGGGTAAGTAGGAAGGAAAATATGCAATCCCTTTCCTTTCGTTATTATAACCCTTCTGAGAAACCTTTGACATAAAAATTTCTTAAAATTATCTAATTGTCCCAAAATTGTTTTAATGTGTCATAAAATATTCGGAAATTATTGTTAGATAACTTGAGTATTTGTTATGTTTATATATAATTGATCTTTTTGAGTAGACACCTCGAGTGAAGACATCAACTTTCCCTTAACCTGTTTCAAATCCGGATAAAGAAGGTAGGTTGCATTAGATAGGCAGACAGCATAAAATTTTGCCACATCTTATCATGAATCTTGACAAGAATATGATTCATGTAGCCGCTTCCAAATAATTAAAATAAAGCTTTGATGATAATGATCTAAGGCGCCAAAAATACCAATCCTCGACATTAGTGCTAGCCAGTGTGCCTAGACTGTGACGGGTATTTTATGGCTGAAGTTTTACCAACATATGCAAAATTAATGCCAATATCTTTTAGAAACCCGGACCAAGTATCATAAACTCGTACCAATTAGCAGAATTTGTACCCATTCTCAGTAAAAACATGTACTGTGAATATTAGAAATTGAGCATATACTTCATAGGAATAATTCCAAAAAACAAAAGATAAACTATCAAAATAAAAGCCTCCTTTTAAGTAAGAAAGAGCCACCTGCTACAACTTCAGCTATGAAAACCAGAGGGACAGACTGTATATATTAGTTTGAGAAGCCAGACAGAGGCCCCAAACAGCGAAGAAATGTCCACATCGTCCGAATAACTTCCATATTGACAAGTGACCAAGGTGCCAGCTCAAGGCAATTATGGAGCCGAAATTAAGAAATTTTGGAACAGTGTTATGCAACTCGGCTCGGACCAAGGACTTGGCCTTGGCTTGAGCCGATTCACAAATAAGAAAGAGATTTGTGGGTTGCCATTGTTCTTGTTAAAATTTAGAACCCTTTCTCTCTATAACTCTTTCTTTTTTGAAGATTTTGGGTATGCAATAGGAATTGATCATTTTTGTCTAGGATATCTCTAACATATAGATTTCTAATTCTTTAATTTTTAAAAATATTTAAGGGAGTTTTTGGTTCGGGATAGTAGGAACCCAACTCGCCCTTAATTGGCCTTACCCTAAGATGAGTTCGAGTTCCTCGACTCGGACTCAGCCGAGTCACGGTACACAGTTATGGGGATTAAATGTATATCCTAACAAGTTTGCACCATGTGAGAAAGACCTTACATGCTCTATTGCAGTCCAATTGGAAGGACGATGCAACCATACTCCTATGACTATCCAAGGGATGTGTGTACATGATATACTATACAGGAGAGAGGAGCAAATAAAATATCAAAGAGCTTGAGGGGTGCCTATCATAGGATAGGTGTGCAAGCTGGAGAGCAATGGCTAGGGCTGACAGGGCTAAGGCCTAATGGGAAGTAGGTTCATGTGATGATGAGCAGAGTAGCCTGCCTTTAAGAGTTGGCCCACATTGCCATGATTGATGGTATTTTTCTTCATCTTGAGATCTTTTCTGGTGATTTATTAAAAAACGGAACGGTGATTAGAATCCGGCAAAAATTGAAGATCCGGATCAATAAAAAAAAGGGGGAAAAAATAGTGAGCCGGTTAAAAATAGGTCTTAATAAGTGAATAAGCTTTTTTACTGTAGCAAAACAATGTTTTTATTGCAGTAAAACGTTGATTTACTATAGAAAATTACCAGTTTTCTTTTAGACTCAAACAATTTATTATATAGTGATAGAATTGGCATAAGGTGACTGATTCTTGAATCGAACCAAACAATTTTATACCGATCCAATATTTTTTAAATTACTAATCTTTCCTATAAATGACATTTTTTTTTTTTAGGTAAATGTTGAAAATCGAGGATAACCATTGCTCTAACCCCACTCCGAACAATCAAAACAAATTGTATAGGAAAATTGAGATACACGGTGGTTTTGCACCATTAGGTTCGAGTACCATCTTAGCCTAGGCTTATATGCTCCCAAAGCCCCTCGTGCAAAACACTAAACAGAAGTAATTTAAGGACCCTAGGATTTGGGGATGTAACCTGCTCAAATTTGCTAACAAGCTAAATGAGAAAAGGAATAAATGTGAGATTGTATATTATGGGACTATTTACTTTTAATAGAAGGTGATCACAATTTTTTTTAGCCATTGGATGTGAAATCCAAAGAAATAAGTGTCACAGCATTCAAGAAATTTTATTTTGAACTTTGTGCTTTAACAATGACAAATCTTCAGCCACCCAATTCCAAATCTAATAGTCAATAATGATTATGACCTCATTGTTTCAAAAGTAAAATAGTCTTATGGTAGACATTTCCATAAAATGTATGTGCATTGTAAACTCTAAAGGTAATGAACAATTCATGCTTGAGGATTGAACATGGACATGTTTTTGGACAGTCAATTTTAGGTGTTGAAAAACTCAAAAAAAAAAAAATTTCAGTCTTTTTTTTTGTAATTACTCATCTACTAATTCCGAAGTGATTGGCAAATTTTCATATCAAACAAATCGTCTTGTGTTGCCTCAGGTAGCTAGTGCATAGTATGCTCACATGGGAGCATACTGTACAAGAGATGGGTTAATATTTGAATAATGTTCTTTAACATTATACTTAAAACATTAATACTTTCATATGTTTAGTCATGGTCATAATTGGTTCATAGTGTGCAATAAGATACAACATGTATAAAATTTGGGAAGGAAAGCTTGTAAATTGAAAAAATAGATTTCATTTTTTTGTGGAAGGAGGGTAAGACAATGAGGGTCTAGGCTTTTACCCTCGAGTGAAAATAGAAAAATGGTAAGTAAGTGGGGATTTGGGCCTTTACTTTTTTTATGAGAATAGGGCTTAACAATACTACCTACAAGGCACGGGGCGATTCTCGTCATTTTGCAAAGAATAATATGTCTTTGGAGTGGGGACTATTAGGTTAGGGTTGCGGCCACAATAAAACCCAATTATTTGATAAGAGTGATTTGTTCTAATCCAAAAAGTAGATTTCATGCAAATTTGGTAGATCGTAGATCCATTGAAATGGATGGTCCAGATCAAATATTGGGAGAGTAGTCGAAGATAATATCGTTTTCAAGGCTACAAATCTCCCTCTCTCTCTCTCTCTCTCTCTTTCTTTCTTTTCCAAATCCATTGTAGGGGGTCGAAACATGGATCTCCAAAATTTTAGGTAAGGAATCCATCTTTCTCTGATTTTGAGGGGTACTGCTTGGTGTTAAATGTGGCCGAGGCAGCACCAAACAATTTTCTTTTTCTAACTAAATTAATTTTAAATGGGAAGAAAATGTGGTCCCATTGATCTAAATTGTTCATTTGGAACAAGATGTTAACGACCAACAGGAGAAACACCTCATTACAGCGATTCGATGCAATTCTCAGCAAGTCTTAATTATATTTGTTTATCGAATTCCATCCTTCGCAAAAGATATGCTACTCATGTTGGAGCATACTATCTATTTGCTCTCTTGCGTAAAACCTAACGAGCATTTTCCAGACCCCCAATTTTCGGTTTGCAGCCTTTGAACCAGTGTTTTAAAAAATGGCAAGTCGAACCGGACTCGCCTGATTCGACTCGGGAACCGGCACAGCCCGTGCCGGTTCTATAGCACAAAACTGGGAACCACCCTCCCATCCGATTCAACCCGGTTCACACAAGTAACACATGACACGTACGTGCGAGCGTGCCCCACGCACACTCACACGTACACACGTGTGTCCGAGCGCACGTGCGAGCATGCCCCACGCACACTCACATGTGCACACGTGTGTCCAAGCGCACTTGCGAGCATGCCCCATGCACACTTACACCCGCACACGTGTGTCCAAGCGCACGTGCGAGCGTGCCTCACGCACAATCAGGCGCGCACACATGTATCCAAGCGCACGTGTGAACTTGCCCTAATATTTTTGCACACATATTATAATTCATATTACATAGGTATTTATATACCAAAGTTAAATACCCATCTTTCGATGTGGGATAATTCCCAAACATCATTAAATGAAAACGAAATGTAAATATAGTCTATTAATCAGCAATTTATAATCATCTATAGTTAGATAGCTTGGTGGTTATAACTTTTGTTTTTTTACTTGACCTCCCAAAGTCGAATCCCCTTGGGTATGTGTTGTATTTTTGTTGTGTATATAGTGGTTGGTATAAATATAAATATTTTTGTTGTGTATATAGTGGTTGTATAAATATAAATATTTTTGTAAATAATATAAAAGACATAAAAAAATGAAAAAATAAAAAAATTAATTTTTTATATAACAGTTAATTTTTGTTATATATAGTGGTATAATTATTTTTGTAAATAATATGAAAGGCATTAAAAAAATAAAAATAAAAAGTTTATTCTATTTGAAATCTCCATATTTCTACTAATAATCTCTTTTACTAAATTTATTATAGAAACCTAAAAATATAAATTTTTGAAAAATTGAAGTGTTATTTCCAAAATTTCTACGCATTTTATTAATTTTTACGTTGATAACCAAATCTTTCATTTTATTTATGAATTTTTACATTATAAATCATGTAATGTACTATTTTTCTTACAGTTGTCAATAATACATTTTAAATTAGACAATATTATAAAATATTTTTAATTTGTTATTATTTGTCTAATAAAATAATTATAAAATGTAAACTAATAATTATAATTTCAGTATATAATATTATAATTAGTGAGGTTGTAATAATTTTGGATTATAGTTACTTAGGCTGTAATAGTTTGGGTTTGTTTAGCGGATTAGGGTTTTTTGCCAAAACGAGATTTTAATGGCCATTCTTTCATTGATTAGTCTACTCTTTATAATAGTCCATATATAATTATATATTTTATCCATGATAATTCTATGATTTTTCTTTTATGTGATGCAAATTTTATAGTTAAAATAAGTTTATACAGGGAAAGAGCATCTCAATATTCACAAATTGATAAAAAAAATAAAAGTTAATAATGTAGTACCCTCATTTTTTTATTGGATTCCTAAAAAACAACATTTATAATGAATTTTAATAATTTTTTTGGATTTTTTTGAAGCTTTAATCCAACCGATTCAGCCGATTCTTGATCCGGATCGCCGATTTGCCGATCCGGATAGGTTTTTGAGGTGCCCGATCTGGGTCACCGATCCGCTTTTTAAACTATTGCTTTGAATGTAGCTATCAACTTCAAAAAAAAAAAAAGAAAAAAAAAAAAAAAAAGGGAACAAATAGCACACTCTATGTGTTTGAAAAAAAAATGTCCCCAAATGGAACATGATCTGTCCAATTTTTTGAGGATAAAATTGAGAGTTGAAGAATTCTAAATCGATATACTTTTTTATAATAATCATCTAGTTATTCTTATATGGATCTCAAAACTTCATATAGAAAAAAAACCCAAATAGCTATTTACCCGATAGAGTAATGTACAAGTTACTCTCATGGATCGTATACTATATGTGCTCTTCTCCTTAGATATTAGCCTTAGAGGTGGCAATGGATTTGGGCATGATCTGAGCCCCGCCGTGCAGACTCGACTTGGGTCTAGGTATGGGTCCAAAATTTGGCCCAACGGATTGGGTCTGGGTCCAAATCTTGGACTAGAATACTATTCAGGTATAGGTGCAGTCCCATGTATCTCAATTGGTATCCAACAAAAATTTATTAAATATTTTTAATATATATTTTTAATATATATTTATTATCTTAATATTTAAATAATACATGTATTGCAACTTGTGGTGACACCCTCGGTTTGTACGTGGGATGTTTGTGTGTTCAACCCTCGTTGAAAGTTGCATCGAAAAACCATATGGAGCGCTTATACTATGCTACATCTTCCCACACTCGGTAAAGCACTTTGGAGTTTATTTTCTTCTTATTTAAAATTTTGGGATCTATCTAATTATAATTAAATGGCTATTTTTAAAAACAAATTGATTTTGAGTTCTTGAACATCTAGATCATTCCGTCAAAAAATTGGGCAGTTCCCATGCAATCTTGGGATGCCTTTTTTGTTAGGCGCATTGAGAGTGATGCATTTATTTATTTATTGAGATTGGTTGCAGTTTTAAGAGATAATATCGCCAAAATTTGGGATCTAAAAGACATACCTATTGTACATTTTGTCTGAGGGAGTAGATGTATCGTATACTCCTTGTAAGCGTAGGAAATCTTTTGACAAACAAATCAAGGTGACCCAATTATTTTTTTAAAAAAAGAAATAAAAATATATATATTTTTTTGGATAACAAAACCGACCCCAAATAAAAGTCCCATCATAGACTGAATTTGGGTTAACCATTTTGATCAACATGAGGTTATCTAGATATAAGAACTTCGAGCTGTAACACATCTTTTTCTTTTTGATTTGATTTTTTGATGTATGATAGTTGATTCTAGAAAACTTTAGATCACAAAAATCAGAAGCAAATTTTCTGGCAGTGGGTCCAAATATACACTTTGGAACCCTAGTATCACCATATACACTCCCATTTCATAACGGGACAGTGTGCCCGTGATCCTAGGGCCATAGAGTAAGCTATGGATGTAAGTGTCCTCACAAATGATTCATCTATATAATAAGGTTGCAATCTTATACTATTGAAGTATGGTATACTTTAAAAATCCTTTAGAAGAGGTTGCTCCATCGTTGGAGAAGCCTCTCATTGATCATCGCAACTTTGAGATGTGTGAATATAAAATAAAAAAAATTCAAATCATAAAATATTGTATCTTATAATAAATTATTTGGACTATCTATTTTAATGATTTTCAAGTGTTTATAAATTTGTTTAATCCATACTATTTTTGAAACTTTAAATTTTATAATTATGAATAAAAATAGATTTTTAAACCATCATGAGGTTTCTGTAACTACATCTCCAATCAAAATTTAAAGATGCGTCGTACTTCTATAGTAAAAGGAAGGGGCATTATACATACATTACACCAGTTACAAGAGCATGATGTACATGGACGTGCGGACCACTTACAAACATAAAATTTGTATTCTTGGATGTAATGGATTTTGAGATCTTGTTTCTTATGTTTCATCCTCATTATCTTTTTTAACTTAAAAAGTTGCCGGTCCTTTACTGTATCAGTCTCACCTCAAATGATGGCACTTGAGGAGGACCTTTATTAACTAAAATAATCTAACTACCTATTATAAAAAAAAAAAAACTCAAATACTCTCTCTCTCTCGTTTTGACGGAAAGAAACACTTTTTTATTGATTCAAATACAATTTACACCAAGTACATTCACCAATTGGCCGATACATCTTATAACAGTACAAGAACCAAACAAACATAAAAAATAAAACGAGATCACTTCTACAAATTTGTTAACACTTCAGCAGTAGCCCCCATCTTTGCAAGAGCATCGGCTTCTGAATTTTTTTCTCGATATACATGTACAAATGCGCATTCCATCTCAATGCAACAATCTAATAACTCTCTTATCAATCCATTAAAGAGCCAAGGGCTCTCCATCTCTAGCTTAATCCATTTTGTTATGTTAATTGAATCACCCTCAACCACCAACTTCATAGTAAATTCTCTAGCCAATTTTACACCTTGAATAACAGATCTCTACTCTGTCTCATTAGTTGTTAACAGACCTGTAGGGCCTTAATACTCCTTCAACACAACACCATTGTTATCTCTAATAAGGCTACCAATCTCTGCTGGTCCAGAATTTCAGAATAAATTTCCATCAAAATTAAATTAATCCAACCTTCTATAGGTGCTTCCCAAACACCCACCATCAGCTTTTTCACAATTCTGTCTCTGATTAAGATATGTGCATTATACATTAAGTAAGTTCTAGAAACACCCCATCACTTATTATTTATAGACAACCATCCAACAACCACCCCCCTAATTTATAGCTCTGTTTACTTACATCTTCGAATCATCTTCTATTCATGTCCTTCTATAGTTCTCATAGGATTGCTACTTTAACTGTAGTCCCAAACATGCTCCCTTTTTCTCAACCCCTTCTAACTTCCGATTCGAAAAAATCTCAGTAACCAATAAATGCGTCACAGATTGCACGCCCATCCAATCCAAGATCCATTTCCAGACCGTTTTTACAGAATTGCATTGCAAAAACAAATGGTTTGCTGATTCCTCATCGCTTTTACTTATAATACACACATTAGACAATATTTTCCCTCTTTTTCTCAACACATCACCTGTCAAAATCTTCTTCAAAGACAATACCCATATAAAGGCTCCAACCTTCATTGGAATATGTAATTTCCAAATCTTTGAGAACATTTGTTCTCTTCATCTATTGCGACCATTAAATAGCAACTTGTATGTATACCTTACCATGAACATTTCTTTTTTACATGACTCCCATGTCACCTTATCTTCCATATCAGGACAGTGATAATGTTGCAGTTGTACATACTCCTAAGCAACTCTCTTTAACTTTCGATATGAGCACTGAATATCCTAGTTAATACACAAGCCTTTTCCGTCAACCCTCTTAGTCACTATTTTACTTTTTGAAGTCACTTTAGCAAACAAATTTAGAAACTGAACTTCTAAAAATTTGTCCCCTATCCATTTTTGCTGGCAAAGCCTGACTCCATTTATATTACCCATCAACACTCTCGTATTGCTAAAAAATAACTCTATATGAGATACAATACCTTTCTAAATCAGCAAGCCCCTTTTTTACTTGTACCCTTTCCAATTATGCTATGTTCCTCCTCCACCCCATACTTTTCTCCCAAAATATGTCTCCACAACTGATCCTTCTTAGTAGCATATCTCCACCACCATTTTATTATTAAAGTACTATTCATCATCTTTAATCTCTTAACCCCCATTTCCCAATCACATATTGGAGTACATACCTTTTTCCAACTCTATAAATTAAATTTCTTTTTATTCTCACTTTCACACCTATAAAAATCTTCTCATCAAACTTTCCAATTTTTGAACAAACCCATTCGGCGACAAGTATTAAATTGAAAGGTATGCAAGTGAGGATTTTTAATGCTAACCTTCCCTCCAAAGAAATGAACTTTGTTTTTCATAAATCAAGCTTGTATTGCATTTTTTGAACCAAGCCGTCCCATAATTCAGAGTCTTGTATTATCTAATAAAGGTATGCCTAGATATTTAATTCGGAAGGATCCTACTCCACACTCTATAACTTCAGCAAACTCCTCAACTATATCCTCCTCACATGCAACTGCAATGAGATTAATCTTTTGAAGATTTACTTTCAGTCCAGTCACTACTTCAAAATATTTCGAAAATCTTTTAAGCGTTTTGATTTCTTCCTCATTTGCTCTACAGAAAATGAGTGTATCATATGCATACCTCATTTGCTCTACAAAAAATGAGTGTATCATATGCATATTTCAAATGAGACGCCTTTGTTTTATTATTTATGACAATAAATCTACTCAACATCCTGACCTCCACCATAGACTTAAGCATGACACTACAGATCTCTCTGCTATTAATGTTAGGAGGAAGGGAGACAAAGGATCTCCTTGTCTAATATCCTTACTTGCTTTGAAATTTTTTTCTAGTTTCCCATGTATAAAGACTGGAAAGTGAGTTGATTCAAGACAAATTTTTCCCATAACTCATAGGTCTCATAGTTTTTAGAGAGTTTTTCACTCTACTTTATTATAGCTTTTCTCCAAATCAATTTATACATAATATTGCAGAGAACTTTTTGTATATTTATTGATTAAATAATACACAATAACCATATAAATATATGGCCAATAACAGTCATAGATAGATACCTATACCTATCATACATATCAAGGATGCCTAAACTTATCATAATCAAAAGATATACATCCATACAACCTAATCTAATAAGAAGATACATATCTCTAAACTATACATATCCATCCATACGATAACACTTCCCCTCAAACTTAAGATGCTTTTAGAGAAAGCATCTAGAGTTTGAACAACAATTTTGGAATCGAGCAGTTGGAACTTCAGGTGCACATGATTCATATTGTTTGATCAATGTCGGGCTTCAGGTTGCTTGATCAACTTCAGCAGGTGCACAACTTTAGATTGTTTGATCAACTTCAAGCTTCAGGTTGCTTGATCAATTTTAGGTACACAACTTCATATTGCTTGATCAACAAGCAGAGTTGGACTTTAGATTCAAAGTTCAAAACAGTAAGATCTAAAACAGATTAGCAGGAGAACGTGACAGGCTCGAGCAGTGACATATCAGTAAGCCTCAAGAATAGACGACCATATCAGAGTAGGATAGAGCGGTCACACAAAAATGCTAGATCAACTGGAAAAACAGAATGGCACATGGAACAGAGTAGGCTCAAGCTATCACACAAAGAGTTCAGATCTTCATCAAAGACAGAAAAACAGTCGAGACAACCGAAAAACAGAATGACACTTAGAAAAGACAACTGAACGCGGTATGGATCTGAGACTGATTCAACAACTTATAGACCAGAACAGACATGATCGAGTAACAAGAAAACATACTCGATCATATAGAGAATAGATAAGTCGAAATACGATTCGTCAGAGAACAAATAGGTCGAAATATGAATCGCTAGAAGGGCCCAAATCAGAGAGTCGAAACACGACTTACTACAGAACAGATGTGTCGAACCACGACTCTCCAAAAGAGAGAGTCAAAACACGACTCAACAGAAGATAAGTAAGAGAATGGACCCAGCATATGGGGTCACCCATCAGGTCAAGATACAAAGACATCTTTCCAACTTCAACCCTAAAAGAAACACACCGTCACGACACCTAAAACCCATAGTGAAACCCTAACGCTCACCACCAAAGAAAGAATGAGATACTAGCTATTAAAATCTTGAGAAGGTTATCTGCTGATGGGCTAGAGTATGGAGTATTGATTGAGTGAAAAATAATAAAAAATAATTTTGCAAAATAATGGTTGAAAGTATGGAGTATTGATGCAAACTAATGGTTGAAAGTATTGTGCGATTTTTAGCAAAATGGTGAAAGATGGTTAGATGCAATAAAGACGGTGGAAGATAGATTTGGCAAACTTTGAAAGACAATGCAGTGGTATGGAAAGAAGGTGTAAGATTGATTGGCAAACTCTTCTTGTTTTAAATCTTACTTCGGCTAAATAGAGCAACAGAGAGAGAGGAAGAGACGATGTTGGCTGCTGAGGACAACAAACTGAACCAAAAACAAAACGGAACAAAAAAAAAAAAAAATAAGAACGAAGCAACACCCCCCAAGAACGAAAGAAAAAATTGACGGGTGATGCAGATTGATGAACAACGAATTGGGGGGAAGGAGAGTCAAAAAATATACTGGTAGAGCTTGATGTGGATAGGCTGGGAAAAGAGGCTATGACGATCTTAGATCTGAAGTGCGAGCTCAGATCTCAAGTCGAGGAGTCTATGGCTCTGATACCATGATATAATCTCATAATACTGAATACACAATACCCATATAAATATATGGCCAGTAACAGTCAGATAATACCTACACTTATCATATCTATCAATGATACCTAAACTTATCATAATCAAAACATATACATCCAGACAACATAATCTAATCATGAGATACATATATGCGATACATATTCATACCTATCATTCCTTATCTATCTATACGATAACAAATTTTATATAATATCCCTGCCTCTCTTGCAGCTATTCAGGAACTAATACTTTCTTGCGTACATAAAATAATATTTGTTATCTATCTTCTTTTTTATAGATACTGACTATAATCCCTGAACATCTGTTGGTAAAACTCTTTGTAATCTTTTCTTTTGGCCAAACATTTTGCAAGAATTTTATAAAGACTCATAAAAACGCTAATTAGCCGAGTATCACTCAAGCTTTCAATTATTCATTTTTTCGGAATAAGAGCAATGAAAGTGCAATTAGGTTAAAAGCTCTATCGATTGACAAGGTTAACAACTCTCTCTCTCTCTCTTTTGACAAATAACAACTCTCTCCCTCCCTCCGTCCCCACCCTCGATCTTATGGGGGCTCCTATTTATACATAGAAGTCTATAATCAAAACACCAATCATATTATTTCTTGAAGTCGAAAGATTCAATACACCTACAAGGATATTTTTTCTATTTATTCCATTGACTCAATTATAAGCCCTCAAATTTTAGGGATGTAATCTCTTTGACCAAGTGATCAATCTCAAAAAGAAAGAAAAAAAAAAAAAAAAAATCAAACGTACTCATGTGCCTGAAATATAAAGTTATGAGACAAACTTGACCAGAAACATCGGATTTTTGGTTGGCCATATCTAAGTATTTGAAAACTCAAAATATATTTTTATTATAAAATAAAAAAAAATCTTCTTGTCTTGCTCTTTCAGTAGAGGGAGTAAGTAGGCAATATCCTCTCACATGAACATACTATCTATACTCAATCAAATGATATGTTTCTCATGCAGTTTTATTTTCAATTGTGAAGTTTTTTTAGAACCTACCGTCTTTTTTCTTCTACCACTCATCGTATTCTTCTCAGATGCATTGAGCTCAGCATGTTCTCCATATATTTACACCTCAAGGTGGAAGTCTTTTTTCTTCTACCACTCATCGTATTCTTCTCAGATGCATTGAGCTCAGCATGTTCTCCATATATTTACACCTCAAGGTGGAGGGTTAATTTGAAATGCTCGACATGTTTGCTAATTTCTTTTCAAAAGCCACAAGAGGGCTCATATTTTTTAATAAATTGCAAAAATGAACAACCAATAGAAAACTTGTTCTATAAAATTTCTTAGGGCAAAAATGATGGCAGTAATCTTCAAGGCCAATGATGAAGCCCATTATTTTAGGGGGTTTGAAAATCTAAGCCCGGCTCATAAGCCCATGCGCGATTCTCATAAGTGAATTATGTGCAATAATATCAGATGTATCAATGTTTTACAACTACCAAAATTTAATGTAAGCACCCACTATCACATTAAGAAAGGAAGGCCAATTATTTTTCTTATATTTATGTGTTAATAGGGTTATAGATTAGGTGAAACCCAATTAATATTTATTTCATACTATTTATCAGAATTCTCGCTGTGAGATCTCCAGCACGATCCACTCGATAGCAGCCTTTATGGGTTAAGCTATTAAAAAATATAATAAAAATTTAAATTATCAAAGGTTCTCACTTATAAAAGAAGCAATCTCATACCCTCTTAAATTTTGTAATTGGATATGTCGGAAATAAATTAGAACTCATCACTTGATAGATGCTGCTATGGTGACTTGTGTAAGGGAATCTCTCTCTCTATTTATATATATTTAACTATGTATAGATGGAGACAGAGAAAGGCAAAAAAAAAGAAAAAAACAGTAATAAATAAAGAATATTAATGGAGGAATTTTCCCTTTTTGCCATTACTATAAATAATACAATAATTTGAAAATTATATTTTGTTACTGATGCAATTTGTATTCTTGAGTAATTATGTATCCAAAAAATAAAATTTTCTTGCTAATAAATTATAATTATAATTATATTATTGACCAATAAAATTTACATTTTCAGTTAAATTTTTTTTGCCATATCTTTTTTACTTTTTTTTGGCATTCCCAATTATGCCATTGGCTAAATTAATTGGGATTATCTTTATTCATAGTTGTTAAGTAAATATCACTCTAAAAACTGTAGTACATATATTATTAGCTTGTAAGTAAATATGTAATAAGTTTCTACTTATAAGCAAGCAAATTATATACATTATGGTAAATATGTTATTTTCAAGTAAATTAATGAATATATATTATTTACTTTTGAGTAATAATTTGTTGGTTAATAATTCTATTATGGTAGCTAATTTTTCTTTTTTACAATTTACGTTTGGATTTCAAAAATTACCAAAAATCAAAGAGAAAAAAAATGCAAAAAGGATATCAATAAATATAGAATGATTTTTTTTGTATTTACTAAAATAATTCATATTTTAATTTTATTTACTAATGTTATTTACTTTTCCAGGTAATTATTTGTCGAAAAATAATTTCTTTTAAATGAATGGAGAGAGAGAGAGAGAGAGAGAGAGAGAGAGAGAGAGAGAGAGAGAGAGAGAGAGAGAGAGAGTAGGTAGGTAGGTAGGTAGTAGTAGTAGTAGTAAGTAAGTAAGTAAGTAAGTAAGTAAGTAAGGTAAGGAAGGGAGGGAGGGGAGGGAAGGAAGGTAAGTAGGTAAGTAAGTAAGTAAGT